>QJPP01002899.1:0-320414 GCA_003996215.1 Jaltomata sinuosa | reverse complement strand
CAACCAATATGTAACTTGTTCTAGGTGTGGTACCCGAGCTAACCAAATGTCACACAAAATCCAATCAATCAACAAATAATGAACACAAGCATACTTGTAAACCAACAAGCAGCAAAACAAGTTCATTTCACAAGATTGATAACCGGATAAGTATACATTCATAATCTCATTCCGTAAGCAGCAAACTTCATACAAATACTAAGCGATAGTACATGATAACTTTTGCTATTGAAGGAAGCAATAACTATCAACTATGTACTAACATGCTATCGCGGTTCCTAGATCGCCACACTTAAGTTTCACCACCGGCCCTCTCGGGACCGATATGCAATAGTATACAGTCACATTAAACCGCTCACTCATGGGACATTAACAAATACAAACAATGATGTATATTAGATCCACTGAAGACTAATCCGCTCTTTAGACACATATTCGTGGATAATCAATTTTGGGCCTCTCTTAAGATAGATACAACATGGGAAAAGACATCCCCAACATTGGTATGTACCTATTCTAGTTTAACTTACTTCTTTATAAAAATCATCTCCCAAACTCTTTAAACTAGTCCAGCTTTATTCACGCATAACATTTTGATTTCCCAAACTTACCACAATCTAGTTTCTAAACACTCCCAACTTGAATGTATAAACAACCCGAAATGAAATATATCCACCTCGACATTCAATCCAATCAGTAAACAACAAACATACATGTTACCTCCAGACTCCATGCAAAAAAAGGCTAAACATGATTTTCCTTTCTTCTATAACAACAATATTGAAAGGAACAGGACTAAGTCTACTCAATTAAATACCTAGCTACTTGGACCAAAGCAGCTGCACCAGGCAATATCTGGCTCGCATAGAAGGCATTTCCTGATGGATGACAAGCCAAAATCTTATGGTTTCGCATCCTTTAGCAAAATCTCGCTTCCCCATGGCTCCCAAGCCTTGAAGCAGCCTAGGAGGATTTTTTGAGTAACCCTCATCTATTCTTGAGGCTAAAGGGGAGAGAATAAAATTATAAAACCTGTTTTGGTTTTTTTGATCCCGTTATTTTCTAAAGCATCCTAATTACTGCTATAGCAGTACTGCCATAGCAAATGTTGCCCGTTATATTAGGTTGACCGCCTTTGACTTTTGCTATAGCGGGATTTCTCTACTATAGCGATCATCGTTGTAGCGTAGTTTCAACTGCTATAGTAGTTGAAATGGAATAGAACCTCAGAAAATGCCCAAAAATATCCCATTTCATAACACACTTCCTAATCCTGATGTTTCAAACCAACCCTTTCACGTCAACTTCGATATCAGGAGTTTTACTCATCCGAATTCATTTCCAAAAAGTCTCCCAGACTCCTTAAAGTCTTGGCTAATGGTAAAACTAGCTCGACCTAAGATATATTATCCAATCAACACCCGGATTTACCTAGACCCTACCTCACTCAGAATCCATTCGAGACTAGCCTAGTCTAAATTTTTGAACTCTCCAACTTAGATGTTTTTCTAACCTGCTCTTCTCACAAATAGCTCACCTATAATGAGGTGCCTTTTTAGTAACGACTGAACAAGTCATTATAGTATCTCAATGAGGTAAATTAAATGTTGTTGTCTCTGACTAAAATGACACAAGCAAGAAAGTTGGAACCAAAAAGGTTCCAATTGGTATCAAGCCTTTGAGGCTGTGTGAATGCATGGATGATCGGCTAACAGTCACCCATGAGGCAAATAAAAGTTAATGCAAAGGACTTGTTAGTGGTGGAACTCAAGAATTGTGATTAGTTCCATTGCATTGGTTGAATGACTTCAATTGTGTGGTGTGTAATTGCTTGATTTATTGTGAAATTTGTGGTTAGGGGAAGGTCATAGCTTGGTTATGTGTGATGGGTTTAGTGATTAATTTCTATGTGGTTTAACTGAAAATGTTGTATTAAATTTTGGGCATGGATTTACCGCTGGTAAAAATGGTAAGGGGACATAATCATTTATGACTGTGGGGAAACTCCAGTTTCAGGACAGTTGAGATTGGTTGGGAACCATGGGAGAAAAAGGGCTATTCTTGTAGGATAGCAGGAATATGATATTATAAACATTTTTGAGGTGTGATTCGTAACTGATTTTATGATAATATGGTGCTAAGTTTTTATTTATGAATTACTGGGGTTGGTCTTGAGGTTATATTTATGTAACACCCCAGAACTCCCAAGCCTAGGACCACCTCAGAAAAATAAGAAAATAAAATTTTCCAAGTCCCAGCCAGAACCACAGATGGTTCCCACGGACCGTGGAAAGGTCCATGATTTGTGAAAAGCCTCTGTGGAACTCATACAAAGACTAGTCATTTGGGGGTCAAGTTCACGAGTTGGAACCACAAACCATGGAATAGTCCACGATACGTGGACCTACTCGTGGAACTAAGACCTAAGGGTCCTCAATCACTCAGGAACCACAAACTGGTTCTACGGACTGTGGATGGTTCCACGAGTCGTGAACCCAGTTCGTGGATCTTAGACCCACAGCTTAATAAAAAGGGCTAGGAGCCACGGGCCATGGAAGCATCCACAAACCGTGGTTCTTGTCCATGGAAACTGTGTCGTGAAATTTTTAGCAGCTTTTAATTTAATTCCTTGGGGGTATTTTACACATTTCCCTCTTATTTTAACTCCAACTATAGGTCATTTTAGGTTTAAGTTAAAAGGGTTAAATCAGATTAGCCTAGTTTTTCCCTCATTCAATCGTTCTAGTCTTAGAAAGAAAGAACAGAAGAAGTTTTCTATCCACCAACCTAGGGCTTTCTTCTCCAAAGCTTCAAAACTCCATAACCAATTGAGGAATCATCTTCCACCAGGTATGTTGGTATTCAATAAGGGTTTAGTTCACCCTTATGCCCAAAACTCCAATCTTTTCTTCAAATATTCATGGTTTATAAAACTAGGGTTCCTACCCAATTGTGCAAATTATTCCAGAATTTAGTCCTTATGATTCCTACATGATTTATACACTATTTTATATGAATTGTATTATGTTTTTAATGATTAGAATGAGTTTTCACCATGATTTGAAAAATCAAGAATTTAGCCCTAATATGTAGTATTTTATTATGAAATGGTTTATCTCAAAATCTAGTTCAAAATACTAGTATTAAAGTTTTAACAAAGTTTAGTCAGCTTCCAGTCATAGTTTTTATAAAATAATGATTTCAGATTAGTATTTATTCTAACACAGAAACTCAGGACCGTAGTTTAAATGAGCTAGCATACCAGTTTTAGGAGTAGTACTTAGCATCGAGTTAGACTAGGGTTCAACGTACCCTAAAGTCCCAGTCATGCCTCTATACCCTAACAAGGTAATTGGGTCCTCTCGATGGGGCGTATACATCATACTCCATGTCTAGCTCACGTGATTTATGTTGGTTAATAGGCTCTCCCACAAAATCACTTTCAGTAATGTGCATTAGGCCCTTAGTTCAGTTCTATAGCTTTTAAATACATCTTTTCAGAATATCTTTGTATTTTAGATTATTTTTATCATGATTATATTTTGGGCCTATGTACTACAGTTCAGCTTACAGTATAAATAGTATATCAAAATTTCAGAATATTTATATACGCATATAGTTACCTTGCATATTCCTCATGCTTAGTACATTCAAAGTACTGACGCATACTATATGTGATGTATCTTATCATGATGCAGGTTTAGGTTCTCAAGTTCCACCACACGATTAGATTGTCCCAGCGCCATCTCAGCGACAGCCAGTGGTGAGTCCTCATCATCTGAGGACATATCTTTCTATGCTTTTTGAGTTAGTTTACCTTTCAGTTTTCAGTATTTTGGAGTTAGTTGGGGGCTTGTCCCAAGCAACTCAGAGCATCAGGCGCAAGAGTCCTAGAATGTCTGAAAGCCGCATTGAGTAGAGTCTCTTTCATACGTGTGAAGTGTGCCGCACTTATGAGAGGGAGGCTACGAGATGTTTTAGGAAAAACTTCACTTCTTTCATGATCAATATCATGCTATAGAGTTTAACTCTATTACTCCTCTCTAATCCAATCTTTATGTGTTTCAGATCATGCCTCATTGCAGAGACAATGCTTGCAATGCTGCTAATCCTCTAGTTCCAGACCACGAGGTCACAAATATTGAATTCAAAAATGCCATTCAGATATTGGCATAGGCTATGACTGCTCAAGCAAACTAGCAGCCACATGTTCCCGCTAACCCAAATGGTGGAACAACTGCTGCAAGGGTAAGGGATTTCATTCGCATGAATCCTCCAGAGTTACTTGGGTCAAAGGTGGATGAGGATCTGCAAAACTTTATTGATGAGATCAAGAAGATTCTTGAGATAATGCAGGTTTCAGTTGCTGAGAGTGTTGAGATGGCATCTTATCAGCTTAAAGATGTGTCTCTCATCTGGATCATATAGTAGAAGGAAAGCAAAGGCATGAATGCAACTCCTATAACTGGGGAATGTTTTACTGGAGCTTTTCTGGATAGGTTTTTCCCAAGAGAATTGATAGAGACTAACGCAGAGGAGTTTGTGAATCTGAGATAGGGGTCCATGTCTATTCAATAATATGGGTTAAAATTTACCCAACTCTCCATGTATGCTCTAACCATGGTAGCCGAGCTGAGGGCCCGTATGAGTAAGTATATTTCGGGTGGCTCTGACTTTGTTAAGGAGTACAAGACAACTATGCTAGTTAGTGATATGGATATCTCTTGACTTATAACTTATGCGCAACAAATGGAGGATGAAAAGCTTAAGAAGGTAGCACGAGAGAGTAAGAAGGATAGAACAGGTAACTTTGACTACCCACGTTAGGGGTCGGGTGGTGGGAATCGCTCACAATTTCAGCAGATATCATTAGCTCCAGCACCCTTATCAGTCAGTGCTCCATCTCCCAGGACTCGATAGGACCAGAATAAGAGTGCACCAGGCTCTCAGTCTCAGGATAGTATTTCAGGTAATCGCACTATCCCATCATACTCTAAGTATGGTAAGAATCATCTTGGTGAGTGTCTTATTGGCAGAGATAGGTGTTTTAAGTGTGGCCAGCTAGGCCATAGGTTAAAGGAGTGCCCCTCAACCAGGTAGGGATAGGGAGGTAACTGAGCTCAGTCTACCACTTTAGTAGCTCCAGAAGGTTACATGATTCAGTAGGGTACTACTACTGGCACGGGCGACGGTCAGCATCAAAACTGTCTCTATGCCATGTCATCACATCAGGCTCAGGAAAATTCACCAGACATAGTCACTAGTATGTTGTTAGTCTTCTCTCTTGATGTTTATGCTTTATTATACCCAGGGGATTTGCTATTTTTTGTAACCCCATATGTTATATGCAAATTCGATGTCAGTCCTGAAATACTCTTAGAACCCTTCTCAGTCTCCACCCCAGTCGGTGAGTCAGTTTTAGCTAATAGGGTATACAGAGATTGCCTAGTTTTAATCCTTCATAAAATCACCTCAATAGACTTATTAGAGTTAGTTATGACTGACTTTGACATCACTCTTGGTATGGATTGGCTACACGCTTGTTATGCCTCAGTTGACTGCAGAACCAGAGTCATAAGATTACAGTTTCCAAATGAGCCTATCATAGAATAGTGGTGTATTCCTCTAATATCTAAGGGTCATTTCATATCCTACCTCAAAGCCAGAAAGATGATCTCAAAAGGGTACGCCTACCACATAGTTGGGGTCAAGGATTCAGAATCCGAAACCCCACCTCTCTAATCGGTCCCTGTAGTCATTGAATTTTTTGAAGTGTTTCTTGAGTATCTTCCTGGAGTCCCTCCTGAGTGGGAGATCGACTTTGGGATAGACCTTCTTTCAGATGCGCAACCCATCTTCATTCCTCTTTACAGGATGGCTCCAGTAGAGCTTAAGGAGTTGAAAGACCAGCTAAGAGACCTTCTATATAAGAGTTTCATCAGACCCAACATCTCTCTATGGGGTGCTCCAGTCCTCTTCGTGTGTAAGAAAGATGGTTCGCTCAAGATGTGCATAGACTACTGCCAGCTGAACAAAGTCACAATCAAGAATAAGTACCCCATACCAAGAATTGATAACTTGTTCGACTGAGTGTCAGTTACTTCTCCAAGATTGACCTTAAATCCGCTTATTATCAGCTCAGAGTTAGAAATTATGACATTCCGGAGACAGCCTTTAAAACTCGGTATGGTCACTATGAATTCATAGTTATGTCTTTTGGACTAACCAATGCTCCCATAGACTTTATGGATTTGATGAACAGGGTATTCAAATAGTACTTGGATATGTTTGTCATTGTCTTCATTGATGACTTCCTAGTGTATTCTCGGAATGAAGATGAGCATGCTAGCCATTTGAGAGTAGTGCTGAAAACTCTCAAGGATTGCTAGCTCTTTGCTAACTTTAGCAAATGCAGGTTTTGGTTGTAGTCGGTTGCTTTTCTAGGTCATGTGGTTTCTAAGGAGGGCATTTGAGTAGATTCTCAAAAGATAGAGGTAGTGAAGGACTGACCTAAACCCATCTCTCCGACAGACATTAGGAGCTTCTTGGTCTTGGATGGTTACTACAGAAGGTTTGTTGAAGGGTTTTCATCCATAGATGCCCCATTGACTAGGTTGACTCAGAAAAAGGTTAAGTTTCAGTGGTCAGATGAGTGTGAGAAAAACTTCCAGGAGCTGAAAACTAGATTGACCATCGCTCCAGTTTTGACTCTGCCAGAGGGTTCAGATGGTTTCTTAGTGTATTTTATACATCTAGAGTTGTCTTAGATTGTGTTCTGATGCAACATGGTAAGGTCATTGCATATGCCTCCAGACAGCTTAAAATTCATGAAAAGAACTACCCGACTCATGATCTTGAGTTGGCAGCAGTTGTTTTTTCCCTAAAGATATAGAGGCACTACTTGTATGGTGTCTATGTAGATGTGTTTAAAGACCATAAAAGCCTCCAGTATGTTTTCACTCAGAAGGAGTTAAATCTTCATCAGAGAAGATGGCTAGAACTTCTCAAAGGATATGATATGAGTGTGCTTTACCATCCGAGTAAGGACAATGTAGTGGTTGATGCACTTAGTAGATTTTTATGGGTAGTATGTCCCATATTAAGGGGAAAAGAAGGAATTAGCTAAGGATGTTCATATACTGACTCATTTGGGAGTTTACCTTACATATTTGTCAGAAGGTGGTGTCATTGTTCAGAATGGTTCAGTGTCTTCATTAGTGGTTGAGGTAAAGGAGAAGCAAGACAATGACCCCATTTTGCTTCAACTGAAGGGTGCAGTCCATCAGCAGAGAGTAGATATTTTCTCCCAAGGAAGAGATGGTGTGCTTCATTTCCAAGATCACTTATGGGTACCTAATGTAGATGACTTGAGGCAATGAATTTTGATAGAGGCCCACAGCTATAGGTATTCTATTCATCCTGGTGCCACTAAGATGTACTGTGACCTATGGAAAGTCTATTGGTGGAATGGGATGAAGAGGGACATTGCAGACTTCATGGCAAAGTGTCCCAGCTGTCATCAAGTTAAGATAGAACAACAGAGACCGAGAAGTTTGACTCAGGATATCAGCATTCCGGCCTGGAAGTGGGAATTGATCAACATGGACTTTATTACAGGCTTACCGCGTACTCATCGATAGCCTGACTCTATTTAGGTAATAGTAGACTGGATTACTAAGTCAGCCTACTTCTTGGCTGTCAAGACTACAGATTCAGTAGAGGACTATGCCAAGCTTTACATCCGTGAAATAGTCAAGTTGCGAGGGGTTCCCCTATCCATCATCTCAGATGGGGGTACTCAGTTCACATCCCAGTTTTGAAGGTCATTTCAGAAAGGTCTTGGTATTCAGGTTAATCATAGCACAGCTTTCCATTCGCAGACAGATGGTTATCCAAACCTTAGAAGATATGTTGAGGGCTTGTCTGATTGATTTCAAAGGTAATTGGGATGATCACTTACCTCTTATAGAGTTTTCCTATAGCAACAACTTTCACTCTAGCATTAAGACGGCCCCGTATGAGGCACTTTATGGTCGGAGGTGTAAATCACCTAAAGGTTGGTTTAAGGTAGGTAAAGCAGCATTGATAGGGCCAAATTCAGTCTATGAAACTATGGAAAAAGTTCAACTTATTAGAGAGGGTTAAAGAAGTCTCAAAGTCATCAGAAACCATTTGCAGATGTGCAAAGGAGAGATCTAGAATTTGAGGTTGATGATGGGGGTTTTCTGAAGGTGTCACCCACAAAGGGAGGTTGGTAAGGTTGATGATGGGGGTTTTCTGAAGGTTAGTCCCTGATATATCGGTCCTTACAGGATTCTGAAGAGAGTTGGTAAGGTGTCTTATGAGTTAGAGTTGCCCACAGATTTAGCATCGGTGCACCCAGTCTTCCATATATCCTAGTTAAAGAAATGCATTGGTGATCCCACTTTAGTTGTGCCTTTAGAAAGTGTGGGCGTGAAAGACAGCCTCTCTTATGAAGAGGTCCCAGTTGAGATTCTTGACCATCAGGTTCGGAGGTTGAGGAACAAGGAAGTCACTTCAGTGAAGGTCCTTTGGAGGAATCAATCAGTTGAGGGAGCTACTTGGGAAGCAGAAGCAGCTATAATGACAAAGTACCCCTACCTCTTCCCTTCCGATTCTGCTTTAGCTTGAGGTAAGAGTTCCTCTCCAGTTTTCTCAGAATCCCTCATGTGTATTTCCCCTCAGATTCATGTTCCCTCAGTTTTCTTGCATTGTCTGCATGTTTTCCATGTCCTTAGAACTCAAATAAGCTAGAAATTAGCTCCTAGTACTCAGTTGGTGGGGATTGCAGCTCTTTCTCTCCAAACTCAGCTTGTTTAGTCTTTATTCGAGGATGAATGACACCAAGGGGGAGATATTGTAACACCCCTGAACTCCCAAGCCTAGGACAATCTCAGAAAAATAAGAAAAAAAATTCCAAGTCCCACCCGGAACCACGGATGGTTTCCATGGACTGTGGAAAGGTCCATGAGTCATGGAAAGCCTCCTGAAACTCAGTTAGAGACCAGTAATTTGGGTTCAAGTTCACGAGTTAGAACCACAGACCATGGAATAGTCCACGAGCCATGGATCCCACTCGAGAACTAAGACCTGACGGTCCTTAATCCCTCAGAAACCACAAACTGGTTCTACGGACCATGGATGGTTCCACGAGTCGTGAACCCATTTCATGGATCTCAGACGCACAACTTAATAAAAATGTCCAGGAACCATGACAGGGTTGCACGGGCCGTAGAAGCATCCATGAACCATGGTTCCCGTCCATGGAACCTGAGTCGCAAAATTTTCAGCAGCTTTTAATTTAATTCCTGTGGGTATTTTAGACCTTTACCTCTTATTTTATCTCCAACTATAGGTCATTTTAGGCTTAATTTAAAAGGGTTAAATCTTATTAGCCTAGTTTTCCCCTCATTCAATCGTTCTAGTCTTAGAAAGAAAGAACAGAAGAAGTTTTCTCTCCACCAACCTAGGGCTTTCTTCTCCAAAGCTTCAGAACTCCATCACTAATTCATGAATCATCTTCCACTAGGTATGTGGGTATTCAGTAAGGGTTTAGTTCACCCTTATTCCCAAAACTCCAATCTTTTCTTTAAATATTCATGGTTTATAAAACTAGGGTTCCTACCCAATTATGCAAATTATTCCAGAATTTAGTCCTTATGATTCCTACATGATTTATACTCTATTTTAAATGAATTGTATTATCTTTCTAATGATTTGCATGAGTTTTCACCATGATTTGAGAAATCAAGAATTTAGCCCTAATATGTAGTATTTTATATGAAATGGTTTATCTCAAAATCTAGTTTAAAATATTAGTATTAAAGTTTTAAACAAAGTTTAGTCAGCTTCTAGTCATAGTTTTCAGAAAATAATGATTTCAGATTAGTATAGTTCTGAGACAGAAACTCAAGACCTCAGTTTAAATAATCTAGCATATCAGTTTTGGGAGTAGTACTAAGCACCGAGTTGGACTAGGGTTTAGTGTACCCTAAAGTTCCAGAACTACGTGCCACCATAGGATTTTTTATCCCCTCAGTGGGCCTTAGTTAGTGATCACGCTAGTCATACCTTTATACCCTGGAAGGTATATTGGGTCCTCTCGATGAGGCGTAAATATCGGACTCCGCATCTAACTCACGTGGTTTATATCGGTTAATAGGTTGTCCCACAGAATTAGTTTCAGTAATGTGCATTAGGCCCTTAGTTCAGTTCTACAGCTTTTAAAATACATCTTTTTAGAATATCCTTGTATTTTAGATTATTTTTAGCATGATTATATTTTGGGCCTATGTACTACAGTTCAGCTTACAGTATAAATAGTATATCAGTATTTCAGCAAGTTTATATAGGCATATAGTTAGCTTGCATATCCCTCATGCTCAGTACATTCAAAGTACTGACGTATACTCTATGTGTTGTATCCTATCATGATGCAGGTTTAGGTTCTCAGGTTCCACAACACGATTAGCTTATCCCAGTGCCATCTCAGCGACAGCCAGTTGTGAGTCTTCATCATCCGAGGACATATCTTTCTATGCTTTTTGAGTTAGCTTACCTTTCAGTTTTTAGTATTTTGGAGTTAGCTGGGGGCTTGTCCCAAGAAACTCATCATTAGTAGAGGCTTTCAGATATAGAGTTAGACTTTTTTTGCTTTCAGTTAGTTTGTTTATTCCAGTCTTATATTCAACTCAATTACGCTTAATAAGATTTTTTGGAACTCATGCTTATGTTCAGTTTAGCTTCCGCTTAATATTTGATATATATTCAGAATGTTTAGCTTATGCTAGATCAAGGGTTATCTTGGGGTCACTTGTGACTCTGAGAATCATGTTACGTCTAGAGGGTAGCCTCGGGGCATGACAATTTAAGACCATAATGCAATTCTGATGGTTCACATTGATAACAGGGAATGGAAAATGGGGGACTTTGCAAAAAATTACAATTTTTGGGCTGCTGTCATTGGGGCCGCCATAGCGAGACTGACCCGCTATGGCGATCCCGCTATAGCAAGAATTTCTTTTCTATAGCTGTGTCGCAGTAGCAACATGCAAGCCACTATAATAGGATGGGTAGGGCAGAATCTCTACCTTGTTTCCCCCTATTTTGCGTTTCATTCCCGGGATGTCTTAATTTTATAGTTAAGCTGTGAGCTACTACGTAAGCATGGGAATCGCATATAGAACTAATTTATCATGCATATAAGATTAATAGTATTGAAACTAGCATCCATGTGCAATAAAAAAAGGGATAAAAAATGGGATAACAATGTCTAGTACAAGCCCCAAACGGGGGCAAACCCAAAAGCAGTAATAGTGTATATGAGTAAAGAAGGGGAGGTCCTAGCCGGATGCCCCATCACCATCAGGGGCCATGGGGGAGGGGTCCTCTGCCTCTGTGTCACTCAAAAAGGGAAACACTTGCATGTCCTCTAGCTCTAGATAGGGAAGGTCCTGATCAGAGACGGTATAGCTAAACATGCCTTTATGGTCTTTCACATCTGTGCGAGAATACGGTCCCGGGAGTGCCTCTTCTTCTTCTTCTCATCAAGCTCTCTGTAGAGTGCTTCATAGTCCTGGCCAGGGGGAGGTGGGGTTGCGACTCCATCAGGGGTGTTCTCTATGAATCTGTTAACCATGACCAAGTCCTCCTCCAAGCAGCTGCTGGTAATCGGGGGCTAGGACTGGGAAAGAGGGGCAGGATCGTCATCTTAATCATCAACTCCCACTGAAGCTCGACTTCTCTCAACCTCACCCACCTTTCTATTCTTTACCTTGGGAGTGATCACCTTCACCCAGAGGAGGTGAAAGGGGGTGTCCATCTCTACCTCCTTGTCGATATCATCCTCAGGCACCCCAACTCGTCTGCATCGTGCAGACACCAGACCAAAAAGAAAGGGGCCCTTCTTGGTGCCCTGGTAAAAGTCCCTCCACTCTGACATAATCTGTGCCCCCACATTTAGTTGAATACCCTATATGGCACAGGCCACCACCAAAGCCCGAGGGTAGGTCACATTGGTAAGGTTGCTCGACGGACGAATCCTCCAAGATACCAAGTTCAACCACCTTCTAGCATCGGATATAAAGTAAGTACTCATGATGACCTTGGTGCTGGGCCAGTAGACTTGGTCCCTGAACTCCTCCTCTATCAGTGTGTCCCTCAGTCATTTCATATCTATCTCTCAAAGCTTGGCATTGTAGGCAGCTTTGGAAATATTAGGCACTCTAAGTACCTTATTGATAGTTTGTACATCCACTCCTCTGATATAGATAGTGGGGATGGGGTCATCCCAATGCACAGTAGGAAGTATGGCATAGAACTCCCTCACCCAGCCCAAGGCCCCGGAAGGGGGAGCCTCCACCAATGGACCCCAACCAAAATCATGGAGCCGCTTGTAGAAATCTCTTTCCTTCTCTTCCACCCCATTCATGTTGAAGCCCCTCTCATAAAAGAAACTGGTCCTCTGGTAGTCCCAAAATATCTCCCGACTAGTATCATCGAGGAACCTCTTGTAAGCCAAAATATGTTCTTGATTGGCAGCCATTGAGTGTTAAGTCTGCAAGATTAACAAAATAAGTGAGTTGGACTCATAAAGTGCTAAGAAAACCAATTTCGGAGAAAAGTCAAATTCTTGGCCTGGCTGGGAGGCTACTGCCTGTAGACTCCCACTATAGTGGACAGTCTCCTGCTATGGCGATGGCGCTATAGTAGGAATTTATCCGCTATAGTAGCATCGCTATAGCAGAGCAAATCCGCTATAACGGCCTTCATCGTTCTAGAATTTCAAGAGGTGCAATAATGGCGCCTTTTGATCTAAAATTTTGTTTTTAACAATCTATGTTCATATCAGTGTTTCCAGAGTACTCTACTACTATTTCATACAAAACTTTGGGCATTATAACTCTTAAAAATTGCCCAAATTGACATTTTTCAAACAAGAATAACCCTTCACATTCCCTACCATTTTGAACACATTTTTGGTCATGAACCCCATAATTCTTACGCCAGAACACTATGGAAACATTGTAAACGTAAGAGAAGCATTCATGCTTTGAGGATTCCACCAAATCAAAAGCCAAAATTCAAAATTCAAAAACCAACTCACTACTCAATCTATTCATCAAATTCAAGCCTAAACAATCAATATCCGTGCAATGAAATAGGAAAAGTAAAGTGTTACAATTATTACCTTGTTTTCCAATGTTGGGAGCAAAGTGATTGGGGGGAAGTGGTTTTTTGGGTGAAAATAGGGGAGAATGGGCGAGAAACCCATTTCTCACCCCTTTAAACTGTTTGCACCCGCTATAGCAGCCAACCTCCTGCTATAACGGTATTGCTATAGCAGAATAATTCCCGTTATAGCGGGATACAAATTACTTTGGAGCAGAAAGGTTATCTTTCATATTGTTTGAAATTCTTATGCTCTGATAATCTTACTTGGCCCCGAATTACTTGGGCACTCTGGGAGGAGTACCCTAACTTGTCTTGTACAACCCAAAGGAAGAGATTCCTTGGTAGAACGGGATTGAGTTAAGTTTCAGTTGAGTTGGGTACACCGAATGCAATAAAATTTAGTGATTCGTGTAAGTTTGCAAATATGTTATCACGGTAGGATGACAAGGTTCAAGAGTTGGCTCGTTCTTGCCTTCCGGTTAGAAAATCATTCGGGGATAAATGATGGGTAAATTGGTATCTGTTGTAATGACCTATTCAGTCATTATTAAAAAGGCACCTTATTTCGAGTTACGCAAACTATTAAAATACGCTCTCGACTTAATTTAGGGTGACACAATAAAAAATTTCAAAATTTGAAATTTTGATCAGGTTAATGTCATCCCATCCCGCTATAGCGCCACTACGGTAGCAGGCTGACGAAATGACTAACCAGGAATGCAAATTTTTATATTGGACTTCTCCTCTTCAATTGGAATAAGATGAGGGTTGCTCCAAAAACTCTCCTAGGCTGCCTTATAGCTTGGAAACACTGGAGAGGAGAGATTTTGGCTTTAATAGGGTAAAACTCATGGATTACGCCTACTTCTCATCAGAATTTGATTCCACAGAGCCAGAAATTTGTGTTCAGGCTTCTGCAGCAGCTGTTTGGCATCCAGGTAGGCTAGGTTTAACTGAGTAGTTTAAACCTGTTTCAAATGCATAATATATTATAGACTGATGAGAGATTTCATACTTAGGCCTTCGGATATGGAGTCTGGATGGACAAACATGTTTGAGTTGGTAGGTAGGGGGTGGAAATCTACTGTTATGAGTGATGTGACCCTATATTTGAGTGTTTGACTTAATGTTATAATTCTTAACCCCAAGGTAATCGAATTTTGAGGTGGGTTTAGGGCTCCGATAATGATTAAGTATAAAGGGATTTCTAGGTCATAGCGGATTCTCGGGTATTGTATGAATAAGGGAAATGGGATGAATGGGAAAGGTATTGAGTTCGCGGTATTAGGGAAGGAATTTCTTGGGGACGGATGTATACTCCAAAGCAAGTCCAGTATTGAGATTTAGGTATAAGGTGCTTAATTAACTAAGTCGGGGTTAGTTTTTGGACAAGTCATCAATGCCGAAATAATGAACCTGATCGGTTTGTAGTAGGCGATGATTGAATTGTTTTCTAAATTATGTTATGTATGCATGTTAAATATTTTATTAGTATTGCTTGTACAATACATGTCTAGGGAATAAGGGAATGAATATAAAATGATATCTTGTTGTCAATCTCATGCAATGAACTTGTCTTAAATACTTGTTGGCTTTACAAGTGTGGGTTGTGTTTCATTGTGATTTTGTGATATCTGTGATTTTTTTATTGGCTCGAGTACCATGCCTGGTATAGATTATTTATTGGTTCGGGTACCACGCCTGGTACAAGATATTCATTGGTTGGCTTGAGTACCACACTTGGTACAAATCTCATATAGTTAGCTCGGGTACCACGTCTGGTATGGGATTGATTGTTATGTGTGTGTTAGTACCTTGAGTGAACCGGGGGTTTTTACTATTATTGCATTGTGTATATTGGTTTTATTAGTGGACCAGACTTGTTTGTTGTGGTGTGTTATTACATAATTGGTCCATAAGTGGCCGAGTTGGTATGTTTAGGTGTTCAGGTGGCTTCTTAAGTAAACCAGAATTGCATGTTAAACACCCCAAGGTAGAAGGGGTGGAATGGTTTCTAATGGTGGAGTTGGCAGCGGAATGAGGTAGGAAGGTTTGGGGAAGAGTGTATAAAGTTCATGGGTATTGTACCTGGGAAGGGTTGTTGATAAAGGACCCGAACTGTATAACTTCCAAGTTGTATATTTTTTTCTGAATATTTACATGATATTATATGGTGGATTCGGATCGAGCGATGATTCCTACCAGTATGTGTTGTTTATACTGATACTACTCTTGCTATGCCTTTTTGGGTATAGTCTGGTTGCAGGATCAGTTGATGTTTCTCAGAGACGCAGATAGCAATCTTCAGCAGCTTTTTTTATCTCTTCCTATGGTGGGAGCTGTGTCATCATTTCAGTTTTGTACTTTTCTTAAAAGTTGTTATACCTGTTTAGACTAGTTCCTAGGGAGGATTTTTTCGCGATATTTTGAAAAAGGATTCTTGTACTCAAAGTTTTGAAACTGTTTTTAAATATTGAAGGCAAATTTTTATGTTTCCTATTTACTTCCGCATTACCTGTTTAATTGGATGGTAAGAGTTCTCCTATCTAGGTAATTTAGAGTAGGTGTCTGCACGCCCCGATAGTTGGGTCGTGACATTATTATCATTTTTAGTCCAAATTAGATAGAGAAAATTAAATCTCAATACCTTTGGCCATTTAGTTTTAAAAATATGTACAGTGTATATGTAGTGTATGCTTTATATTAATATATATATATATATATATATATATATATATATATATATATTAATATATATATATATATATATATATAATATACATACATATACATACATATACATATAATACACATATGTATACACAATATATGCATACCATAACAATTGAGTGTATATGTAACAAACTTAGGGCTTAAGAGCGCCTTTAGCAAAGAAATTATGAACTGTTGAGGCAAAAAATGGCTTGATGAACCGTTCACCACGCATCGGTCATATTATATACTTTGGCCATATTTGGTTAACTAAATGGCGAATTATATATATTGGTAGTTATTTCATTTATATTTATTTTTAAAAAAAAATCCTTCCACCCCTAAATTAATTAAAAGGAAAATTTATGTAAATAACTAAATATTCTTACCATATCTACTAAATCTCTCTATACTTTAAAATAATTACATATTTCTCATCAGTTAATAGTTTCCTACCAGATTTTTACTTAGATACTTCTTCTCCCCTTTCTCTCACTCTCTCTCCTTCTCTTTCTCTTATCTCTCCTCTATCAACAATTTCCCCATTTTCCCCTAATGGCCAGATCAGAACAAAAATCAAAGTAAAAGTGGAGTCACCATCTTTAGAATTTCAGGTTGAAGTGAAAGCAAGTAATAAAGTTAAAGATTTGATCAGAATCATGTCGCTGTCGATGAGCCACCAGCATCACACTGCCACTGGTGTTCCCCTCTACTCTTCCTCTTTCCTCCATTACTGAGGGCTTTCATACTGTTGGACTGTGTGTATGTTCAAGATCTGATCGGATCTATATTTTTTGGTGAACTCCGGTGTCCGCATGATTTTTCGAGTACTAATCGCCATGCTCTCAATGTTCTTGACCCTCTTTTGCTTTGAGTTTATGCACGGATACATATATATGTATCTATGCAAGAAAATGCAGCATTTGATTTCCATGTTGGGGAGAATATATGCACAAATACATGTATTTATGCATGAATACAACCTTGTCAATATCAGATACATCTATTTTTGATACCGTATACATGTATCTATGCACAGATACACCAGATATATTATCCAAATTTACTCCAAATACATTATGTGTGATACATAATACAGTAGATATTTGATATCGAATTCACTGGATAAAATTAATATCGAATATACTAGATGAAATTAATTTTGAATACACAGTGCACAAATATACTAGATACACAATATACAGATATGTATCTATGCATAGTGTACATATATATCACAGATATACTAGATATAGAGAAGTAGAGGGAATAAATAGGGAGACAGACAAGCGAGAGAGGAGTGCAACGAGCAAGAGAGACGAGATACATTCGTCAAAAACATGTATCGAAAGGCAAATACAATATATTTAGTAAAATATGTAATTATTAAAATTATTGATATATTGGATAATTAGCACCTATACTAGTGTGCTTTATGAAAGTTGCTCATATTAAAATCCTCTTTTTTATCCTCTCTATCTCTCCTCCATTTTTAATTTCAAGCTCTTATCGGGTCTCTTGACTCAATTTATTCATACTTATTACTCTTTCAATAAGTTTCAATCTCATCCAACAGATTCTAATTAAGCATCAAAATTTGCTGGTCTGAAATTTTATAAATAAGATTACAAAAAAATAATAGAATTCTTTAGATTTTGACCCCAAACATTTTTATTTCGGCTTAAAATTTCAGACCTAGGTCCATCAAAGCAAGAGTATCAGCTTTAAATAACACTTGATCAAAATCTTAACACATACCTCAAATTTAAAATATTCCAAAAAGTTCAAAATTCGATAATGATTATTTTATTGTTACCCATGAATCTCTTCTCAAACTAGCAGTTATGGGTGTTCAAACTAAATCAAAAAATTGCATCAAATAGAAAATTCAAACTAAGTCGATAAAAAAACTGACTAGGAATGGCTTAATTTAATTTGGTATTGAGTAACAAAAAATTAAACCAAACCAACATATAAATATATACTGTAATTTTTAAAAAATATATAGAATTTTCTTTAAAAATATAATTCAGAAGATCTGTAGCACTTTCATAATAGTATTGACGGTATCAGAGCGCTAGGTTCACCAGTCTCATGAGTATAAGAATAAGTGTCTAGAAAAGGTTTGCGGATCAGTACAATGACATCTATATCTATCTTCGGGAGGCTATGAGACATTCTTAGAAAAGTCTTATTCTTTGACTCCTTATCCTGCGACTTGTTCATTCCTTGAATTCTAAACTTATGTTTCATTCTCTCAATAGATGATGAGAGCGAGGTAAGTTGTTATTGATGAGGGTGTGCCTGCACCCGCTACTAGGGCTCCAGTTAGGGGTTAAGGCTGGGGTAGACGTAAAGCATGAGGTGCATCGCTAGTTAGAGGTCATGCCAGTGAGGCATCTCCTTAGCCGGAGACTGAGTTTGAAGATGAGGCTTCCAGCTCAGGTTCTATAGGGTTTTATAGCCAACTCATAGTTATAGTATATTGTGGTTCAGATCTTGAGGTTTTTGGAGGGTATGGCTCTAACATGAGCTCTACCTATCACTCCTGATAGATTATAGACTAGAGATGGGGTTCATCCTCCAGAGCAAGTACTGATTTAGGGTTTTTAGACTCCTGGCACACAACCTGTTATTATTGTGGCTTCACACATTGATGCTTTACCAATTAGATTTATTGCTCCACCAATTATAGCTTGGCCGGTGATGACAGTTGAAGAGCAAAAGATGTTCGACAGATTTATGAGATTGAGTCCTCCCAAGTTCACTGGTGCACTTGGGGAGGATGCATATGAATTTTTGATCAGTTGCTAGGAGAGTTTATATAATCTTGGGTTGTTTGAGTCTCATGGTGTTGATTACTCTACCTTTCATATGGTAGGGATAGTGAAGCAGTGGTGGAGATCGTATCTTGGTTATAGACCAGTAGTTTTGCCTCCTATGACATGGACATAGTTCTCTGAGGCTTTTCTTGAGAAGTATGTACCTTGCAGCTTAAGGGAAAGCTTGAGAGATAAGTTTGATGATTTAGAGTAGGGTACCATAATGATTATCCAGTACAAGATAAGTTTTTATGCTCTGTCTAGGCATGTCTTGATAAGTATTCCATCAAAGGAGGAGCGAATTAGGAAGTTTGTGAAGAGATTGACTACTCTGCTTCATTTAACTACATCACAGTTAGTGACTACTGAGATACCTTTCAGCAGATAGTGGATCATGCTAGGAGGACATCAGTCGCAATGCCTATGAAGGGTGGTGGCAAGAGAGCTCGTAGTCACGGTGATTTTAGTGGTTCATCAGTGGCAGAAACTTACAGATCAATTTAGGCAGTATTGCAAATTTCTAATGGTGGTTATTCTGGGTTGAGTGCTTAGAGTGGTCAAAGTTTGGGTTAGACATACAGAAGTTCCCATTCTGGATTTTTAGGTCGAGGCGGGCGATCCAGTTCATTTAGTACATGCCAAAAACTTGCTACAGTTAGTGGGTGCTTTGAGTGTGGGGAGTTTGGTCACTACGCTTGAGAATTTCCCAAGCGTGGGCAGAATCATCCACAATAGAGTTCTCAGATGCAGGATTATCGGGCATCAGCATCTTAGGCTAGAGGAGATACACAAAGTGGTACATGAGGATCTCAGGGTGCTAGAGGTGGAGCTTAGGCAGCTCATGGTGGTAGTTGTGGAGCTACTCAGTTAGAGGAAGACGTGGTTAGTGCTATGTATTCCTGGGTAGACCTGAGGCAAGGGCCTCCAATGCAGTTATTATAGGTATCATCTCAGTTTTCCATTGGTCTACTGATAAGTCGGTAATCTACCAACTTATTGAGCCTTTACTCATGAATTATTGCTATGTTTTTATGAGATCTAAAGGTTCTTAAGGCCTTTATTGATGTCTATGCAGGTACTTGTGATCAAAGATAGAAAATAAGGAAATGGACCCAAAAAGAGATAAAAAGAAGTGAAGTGTGAAGTGAGCAAACAAGAAAAAGATTCTGCTGAGAGATGCAGTGCTTGCGCGACACGCATTTGCCTTGGTATGGAGCGCACCTTCCACCATATGAAGTCCAGAAGTTGCTGAAGAATCTGCTAAGGGGTGTGGTTCGCACATCGCATGATGCTCCCAATTTGCCTGAGTCACTGGTCCACTGAAGAGGGTGTGCGATACGCACATCACAATGTGTGAACCGTATATCGCGCCGCACACCACTCGAAAGGCATTTTTGTCCAAAGTTATGTGATATTTTGGGAATGCTTATAAACCTATTTTAAGCACAATTGTAAATAGTTTTGATAGTTCTGAATTTTTGAACTTTATTCTTAGCTTTGTGAATAAGTTTTCACTTATAAGAACAATAAGAGGGTTTATCACAATTCTTTCTTTCCAATTCTTAGAACTACCATTTCTGTACAAATTAAGCTTGGATATTGAGCAATTTAGCTTGAATGAAAGGGAAATTGAATTACCCATTTGGTATATCTCTTTCCTTGAGCACAAGTATCTAAACCTCTTATCTAGGGATGTGTTGATGATGGGTACTTGATAAGTGGGTGTGGGTGTTGTTAATTCTTGTTTATAATTGCTTTATTGATATGGGTCTAGTGATTTCACCATATTTTAACTCTAAAATTGGTGGTTGCAAACATTGATTTTCTTTACTTGGTTATGGTTTTGCTTGAAAGAGGAGATCATAGCTTCGGATGTGAAATTTCTAGTACGAACTTGGGCTTCCATTTAGATTGAGGCTAGAAATAGCTCAAATCGATGAATTCACCCACTTAAGGGTCTAAAGCTAGAAATAATATGACCTCCCTAAACAGTATCTTGGTTGTTTATTGATTAATCAATAGTGTTTGGCTTAAGACTGTTGAATATATGGTTGTTGATCAAGAGATAAAAAAACATACTTAAAACCAAGGTTACCCATGTCATTTAGCATGAATAAGCAATCACCCTATCCCATATTCGAGTCCCATTTGACGCACATCTCTAGTCGTCCTCTCTATTGTCTATACCTCATTTTACTTTATTTCTTATTGTTGAATTGCGAAATTGTGACAGATTCCCAATTCCCCCCTTTTTTATATTACTCACTCTCGTTGTGAACTCTATTTTATAATCACCTAGGCTAAGCTCTAAATTCTTTGTGGGTTTGACCCCAACATTCATTGGGAACTATAAATGTGTTTTGCTCTAACGATCGACGATACCTCCTAATAAGAGAGTATGCTTGAACATTATCAAAAATGGCACCGTTATCAGGGAATTAAGTTGTTTAACTTTTTTGATTGTAGATTTGAAATAACCTTGAGAGTGTTTGTTTTTTTATTTTCTTTGTTGTTTATGTTGTGATTGAGCAGGCTAGTTCATAAGTGAAGCTAGTGACGCCGATAGTGTAAATGGAGGCTTCATGGATGCAGAACCTGCTGAGCCTGTGGTGCAAGGGGGCATAGGTGCAATCTGCCTACCCCCCACTGTGGGAAATGCAGTTTTTCATGTAACGAGCATCATGCTCCATTTGATCCAGATGAAAGGAATTTCTGGAGGAGGAGCGCATTAAGATGACAACTGGCACATTAGGAATTTTGTGGAGATATGTCAACCATTCATATTCCAAAATATCTCATAAGAATCCGTCCAATTACGCCTATTCCCCTTCTCTCTAATGGGGGAAGACACGACATGGTTGGAAGAGTTGTCGGATGGATCAATCACTTTTTGGGCCAAGTTGGTTGAAGCCTTCACAAGTAGATCCTTCCCTCTTTCACGCATGATGCAATTGAGGGATGAAATAACCAACTTCTGCCAACTCCATGACGAACCCTTGTACGAGGCTTGGTTGAGATTCAAAAAGAAGATTGTGTTGTGCCCTAACTATGGTTTTCCAGACAATGTCTTGCTTCAAAGCTTCTATCGATCGTTGAACTCTATGAATAAGTCGGTGGCTAACAATCTTGGAGGTGGTACCTTCATGGACTTATAATTTCTTACTGCCTCGGCCTTTCTAGAGAGGATGACTAAGACCAACCAAGCTTGGCACACAAGGGAGGTGGATGTCCCTTCCTCGGTTACACCCTCATCAATCCTAACAAATGAGATGAGAAAGAATGATGAAGAGAGAGATGAGACAATAGCAAAAATGATGACTCAAATTGACTTGATGACCAAGCATGTAATGGGAGCTGGAGGTTCAAAGTCTGTGAATGTTGTGAGAACACCAGAGATAAAAGCAAGTGATGATGAGCTTATGACTGTGGTAGATGGTAAACTTTTCTTTGTTTGGTGGGTTCTCATCCCGAGTATTATCACCCAAGGTAAGAGAATGAAGGTTGGATCAGAGATAAGAAAAGAGATGGTAATTGGAGAGACCGAGACAAGGATGGTGATTGATATAATCACCGGAGCTCAAATCCCTATGTTCCTCCAAACAAAGAAGTCTCTCTCTACTAACCAGCAACAAGCAACCCGAGACATTCAAAAATAAAGGACATGTTGTCCTTGATTCTCAAGAAGGTGGATACAACAAATACAGGAGTGAGTGAGCTAAAGAGTGAAGTTTCAACACTTCATCAAACTGTGAGCTCTCACTCAGCCTCAATCAAGCATCTTGAGGCTCAAATGAACCATCTTTCAACCCAAATGAACCTAAGGATGAAGGGGACGCTTCCAAGTGACACCATCACCAATCCTAAGAACGACTGAATTTGAGGTACTATCATCAAGCCGCGATGTAAAATCAAGCGCTTCTTGGGAGGCAACCCAAGTGTCTTTACTTTATTTTTAGTTATCTTTTGTTGTTTTTGTTTTGTTTTAGGGATGCATGGAGGAAAAAAATGAACAAGTGGAAAACAGGGAAAAAATAGGACATGCAAAGGACAATGCGGTTTGCACAAGCCATTGTGCATGTCACATGGCCCAATGCATGCCAAATCAGAAGCCTGGGAAGAAAAATAGAAATTGGAGGCAATGTGCATTGGGCTGTGTGGTTCGCATGAGCCCAAGTGCGCGTTGCACCTCCATCGCATGATAAAGTAGAGGCCTGGGCCAAATTTAGGGCATAAAAGGTGAGGTGCAAAATGACATGCGGCCCGCACTAGGGCTAGTGCGAATCGCACATCACATCGCACCAAGGTAAAATTTAAATTTTAATTGACCTAACCCGTTGACCGACCCGGCCTGGAGATTGACTCAGCTAATTTTCCTCCTTTTTCCACTTTAAATCCGCCACCCTTCTCTTTTTCTTCCATATTCTCTCCTACAACTTCTTAAATACTCTCCCAAAACCTCCCACAAATCCCTCAAGCTTCCCCAAAATCATCTCCTCCTCTCACCCAAACTTCTCCACCGCTTCACCACCTATCTCTGCCATTCATCTCTCCGGGCAAGTTATTCAGTCACCATTGTTGCTCCCCAAAAGCTTTAATTTTTACTTCTCTCCGCTTAATCTTCACTTGTAGTAAGTTCTCCGATGTTAAATAAATGTTTTTATGAAGGTTCGGAACTCATATTGTGAAGCATGCTTAATAGAATTGCCATGTTGATTTTGGGTAAGATCTGAAATTATTGGGTCCCCAATTTTGAATTGTGTTATGAATTTTTGCTTAGGATCAACTTGATAGATCTTGATAGTGTGATAATGCATGTTGATTGGTAATTTTTAGCCTTGAAAAATTATGTTTGGGGTGAAGTCTGAGTAACCCACTTGTGATTGATGCATGATTTGGCCCTATGATAGATTGGGTGACGTCATTCTTAAGGGCAAATCATCATTTTTCATGAGGTTTGGTCGACAATTATTGTGTGGGCTAAAAATTATTGCTAATTGTATACCCATGATCTTTGTTGAAAATTTTATTGGGTGTATGATATGTACGGGGAGGTGGTAATTGTTATTGTTAATTGTGTGCCCAATTAGGTAATTGAAGGCTTGATATTCCCGATGATAGATGGGGTAACATCTTTCTTAAGTGAAATCATTTTTTTTTCTTGTTATTGTGTCAATGGACGTTTGCGGAAGTCTGAGTACCCGAATAATTATACGGTCATGATATCCCTTGCCCCCGTTGTTATAATTATTGGTTTAATGCTTGGTGCCTAATGCTTCGTGCAAATCTTGCTGACGAATCACATGCGTAATTCACAAGAATACAAGGAACTGAAAAATTCCAATTGTGCCTTTGTGCGTTTCGTATATGATGTAGATCTTGATGTGCGAAACGCACAAGGCATCGCACCATGTGAAAATAGGCCACCAGTTCACTGTTTTAATGTGCAACGACTGGTGCGATACACATCCTAGTTGGTGTGGTCCGCACCAAATTCACACATTCAAGCTGAAACCACTGAAGCTTTTTGTTAGCTCATGCGATGCCATATACGATGCGCACCTCATCTTGTGCGATTCGCACGTGGTCCGCATGAGCCAACAATCACCTACTTTGTTTTTCTACTCCTTTGCATTCTGATCTTTTTAGTTTGTTAACTTCTTTTACAGTCTATTGTGGTACATGGATAGTTGTACCTACCACTAACAACCATTTGCAGGAACATTTCTTCCACTAGGCAGCACCCAAAGAGGTGTAGTTCAAATCGAGCTTCAACATCCACAAACATGGGCTTGCCTATACAAGATGAGGGTCTGACTGAATCTGAGATATGATTTGGCCTTACTATGTGAGGTTTAGAGAGAAGAGGTCTGTTTTGGAAGATAAAGGGATGAATGTGGAAGCATTTGAAGATGACCTCCCAAATATACCCAAGCAATTCCGTGAAAGAGCCTGGGACCATTTTTCCAAGACTCCTGGCCATATGTCTCAGAGTTGGTGAGGGAATTTTATGCCTCCTACTGAGCTAGGCAGGACATTTTAAAGCATAAGGGTCTGGTTCACAAGCTCCCATGCCTTGATTCTGTTTGGGTGAGGGGAAAGGAAATAAATGTCACACCGGCGTCCATCCACATTGCTATGTGGTATGATGAGCCAATCCCAGAGTCATAATACATGAAATGTGTAGCTACATAAGAATACCAATATGAGTGGTTTGCGAGCATTATAGCTGAGGGATCTCCTTTTTGGGCCATTTCAAAGAAGGCCATTCATCACTCTGATCTCAAGTTTGAAGCTCGGGTGTGGTTAGATTTTGTATGCACATAACTCATTCCAACCGAGCATAAAATGCAAGTGAGTATAAAGGTGGCTATTCTGATCGCTTATATCATGACCAATCTCCAATTGCATAAGGGGGAGATAATCGACGAGCAAATCAAGCGGAGAGCGAGACAAGAGAGCACCTCTACAACTTTCCCCGCTCTCATTATCTTTTTATGTTTCTAAGCACAATGTCCGTGAATTCGCCCTTTGGATAAAATCAGCCAAGCTACTGGAATGATTCAATTAGATACAAGGAGAGACACAGATGCCCCACATGTTAAGAAAAATACCTTGTTCTTAGTACCATCTCAAGCACTACCCATGATGAAGTTGTTACTTATGATCATTTGGGCACTTCCTCCAACTCTCAAGAAGCATCAAACACCATACCCGTGCATTCCAAATCCACCTCATCTTCAGGTAACTTGCTCAAGCTCAATCAACTTACTCACAAAAATGAGAAACGCCTAGAAAGTTTAGCTAAGTATATGCCAATCATGATTCAAGCTTCCATAAAATCGTCTTTGAAGCCAATAGTGTCAAGTGTGAATAAGCTTTGTGCTAAAATGGATACCATCTAAATGGAGGTTGATAAGCTTAGGTAAGTAATACCACGTGTTAAGCCAAAGGTTCCTAATTAGGATCTTAATCTATCGACCCCGAACTCCATATCTACTCCAAGGGTTGATAGCCCTCTCGATGATTGGGGTATGGGTTGGGACCAAAATAGGGACGACAATGCCCCTGAAATCCAATTAGTGTGTATTGAACAATCATCCGAGCAATATCTGGATCCTCCTGATTCATTGGCGCCTGAATAAAGGCATCTACCTAGGCCAAGTTGGCTACCATCGACTCTTTCTTATCATGAGTTGATGACCGCCATAGACAGATGGTTTGTAGACCACCTTCTTGGTCCCCTTAAGCTGCCATAGGACCCTGCAGTACTTCCATTGGCAAGTTTTCAAATTGACCCAGTACATGCCTACATCCCACCGCCAGTATCACCACCATCGCAAATTCAGAGGTCACCTCAGTGATTCTATTCAAGAAGGCCTCATCGCCATTTTTAGTATAATCGGGGAGTTTTTGCACTCATTCTTATTTGTATAACCTTTTATGCATTGAGGGTCGTGCGTATTTTAAGTTTGGGGGTGCTTGTAATTATTTGTGGTATGGAGCATAATTGTGATGATATTGCCCTTGCCGGGCCTTTATGTTTATGTTTTTGAGCATAATTGTGCCCTCGCCAGGCTTGATTTTTAATGTTTAGTTGTGTGTCGGGCTAGTCTTACATGATTACATTGTCTTACTACCCATGCCTTGCAAATGCGCTAAGAGCCTACGTCGAGGCTTGTTTCTCAAGTGATTTATGAGTGTGAATTTTTTTGGTTATCGCCTTGTTAATAGTAGTTTAGCAATAAACTCCTAGGGTTTTCTTAATACCACGATTCTTTCCCAAGGAGCAAAAGTTTTCTATTATTTTCTTTTTCTTTTCTTTTGTTTTTGTGTCGAACCGGGTTGGTGTTTCCCTATGATAGATTAAGAGGTGACTTTCTTAAGGGATAATGCCAAGTTTTAGTTTAAATTTGAGTCAGTAGTGTGCTTGTCTCAAAATGGACCCACCAAAAAAAATATTCTTGGCAAGATATTTTTGAAAATAAAAAGGGAAGAGGGATAATGAATTTTTGAAGAAAGCATTCTCTTGTCATGATTTGCACACTCTTGTTTTGGCTTGATCGATTCACAAACAAGTGTGCAATGAACTCGGAATAGCTTGTCAAAATTCATTTGTCCCAATTGATTTTGAGACTAATGAAAGAAGTCTTGTGGCATGATGCCTTGCGTGGTGAGGCTTTACCTTGATTCTTGTGCATATGTATGATCTAGAACTTGCCCCGAATGTGATTCAAGGAAAAATTCTAGGTGTCACCAAACTTGGAAAATGACCATAGGCCCGTCTTGATAGCCACTTCACCCAAATGACTTCCCTTGACATCAACCCTAGTGAACCCCTTTGAGCTTGTGACTGTTCTTTGGCACCTTGTTTAACACCTTAACCTTTTTGGAACCTCTATCTTGGTACCCGTCCTCCCTAATTGCTTGAAAGTGAAAAGTAGGTTAAAAGCATAAGTTTGGGGGGGAAATGAAAAGGCAACATAGGTGAATGTCTAAGTTTGGGGGTGTATGTGATTAATGAGGAGAAGAAAATGGATGCACTTCAAGTGCAAGGTAGCTCCGTGAAATTGAATTGAAAATTTGCTCCAAAAGTTCAATCCAATGAGCAAAATGAAAAGAAAGAATAGGTGCTACCAAACAAAGGTGATACAAGGAGTTTTGAATGATTATGATTGTAAAGGAGAAGCTTGGGCCGTGTGAGGGAGAAATAAGGTGATGTCAAAAATCAAAAATATGAGTGGTGTTTGAAATGATAACAAAGAGCATTAGGGAGGTGTAATCACTTAAACCAAATGAAAATCCTCACCTTATCCCTAGCCAATATCGTAACCCCCAAGTCCTCGGTGATTTTGAGCTTGGCTACCCTACATTAGTGGAAATTTACATAAAGGGCAAGCCTATGGGTCGATATGTGTGCACTTCAACTTCCTTGAGAGAGTGAGAGTCTTTTTTTTTATTCTCCTATAATCCCTTTGTGTTATGAATTGCATGATTATGAGTGAGATTCTCTCTTGTGGTGAGTGGCATCATGTACTTGAATTGAATCATGAAGTCTCTATTTCAATTGAGAGGAATGAATGAGACAAGTTGTGTGGCGAATATCGAGGCAAACCTTGATGGTCCATGCCAATGACTTGAGAACCTTAAATGTCTTGTCTTGAATGAAAAAAATCCCCTTCACAGAAACGTGAAATCAAAGTAGGCGATAAAGTAGCTGGAAGACACGGAAATAAAGGTATCATTTCCAAAATTTTGCCTAGACAAGATATTTGAATGAGAAATGAAGCCTTTTGAAATGGTTCTGAAATGACAAATTGCCTTGATATTGTGGTTGTTCAAATTGAGATGAACATTGTAGTTCAGTCTTTTTCTTGAGTCTTTTTGTTTGTTATTTTTCTTAGTTTTTAGAATAGAGTAGTGTTTTGTGCCTTGATTGAGTCTAGAGCATAATTCATTCCTTACCTTATGAGTATCTTTCTTAAGCAAGCAATAGTTTAAGTTTGGGGGTTTAAAAAGTCAGTAATCTACCAACTTATTGAGCCTTTACTCATGAATTATTGCTATATTTTAATGAGATCTAGATGTTCTTATGGACTTTATTGATGTCTATGCAGGTACTTGTGATCAAAGATAAAAAATAAGGAAATGGACCCAAAAGGAGCCAAAGAAGAGTGAAGTGTGAAGTGAGTAAACAAGACAAAGATTCTGCTGAGAGATGCGGTGCTCGTGCAACACGCACTTGCCTTGGTGCAGAATGCACCTTACACCGCATGAAGTCCAGAAGTTTCTGAAGAATCTGCTAAAGGGTGCAGTCATTGTGCGACACGCAAATGCCTTGTGCAAACCACACTCCACTTTGCATGAAGCTCCCGATTTGCCTGAGTCACTGGTCCATTGAAGAGAGTGTCTGTTGCGCTCATCACGATGTGCGAACAACATGTTACGTTGCACACCACCCGAAGAGAATTTTTGTTCAAAGTTATGTGATGTTTTGGGAATGTTTATAAACCCATTTTAGGCACAATTGTAAATAGTTCTTATAGTTCTGAATTTTTGAACATTATTCTTAGCTTTGTGAATAAGTTTTCACTTCTAAAAACAAGAAGAGGGTTTCTCACAATTTCTTCTTCCCAATTCATAGAACCATTTGTGTACAAATTGAGTTTGGATATTGAGCAATTTAGCTTGAATGGAAGGAAAATTGAATTACCCATTTGGTATATCTTTTTTCATAAGCATGAGTAGCTAAACCTCTTATCTAGGGATGTGTTGATGATGGGTATTTGATAAATGGATATGGGTGTTGTTAATTCTTGCTTATAATTGTTTTATTGATATGGGTCTAGTGATTTCACCATATTTTAACTCTAAAATTAGTGGTTGCAAATATTGATTTACCTTACTTGGTTATGGTTTTGCTTGAAAGAGGAGATCATAGCTTTAGATGTGAAATTACTAGTAGGAACTTGGGCTTCTATTTATATTGAGGTTAAAATTACCTCAAATCGATGAATTCACCCATTTAAGGGTCTAAAGCTAGAAATAGTATGACCTCTCTAAACAGTAGCTTGGTTGTTTATTGATTAATCAATAGTGCTTGACTTAAGGTTGTTGAATATATGGTTGTTGATCGAGAGATAAATAACCATACTTAAAACCAAGGTTACCCATATTGTTTAGCATGAATAAGTATTCACCCTATCCCATGTTGGAGTCTCATTTGATGCACATCTCTAGTCGTCTTCTCTATTGTCTACACCCTATTTTACTTTATTGTTTTGTTGTTGAATTGCGAAATTGTGCCAGCTAAGAGGCAACCTACAAAACCTTGATTTACCGTCCTGACACAAGTTAGGATCCTAAGTCAAACACCTTGACCCTTAGCCCTTAGCCAGATAATGATAGACTACCTGTGAGTAATTCTGCGTATTCAACCCCCAAAGTTCCTTACCCTTGACATAACTTTGGTTCAAGCACTCATAAAATACTAGCCTAGTTTCACTAACCAGTCAAACCTGACTCCCTAGGACCTCAGTCCCTCCAAGATCACCCATCTTGGACCCGTAAAGCCATACGCCTCACCACCTCTAGTCCTGTGCCCAACTAGCCCAGACATCACTTCTTGTCGGCCTGTCACTCTTATCAAATTGGAATTGCAAATGTACAATATTGACAGAATATTACCAGACCATATAAACAACTGATCCTATATGACTATCAATAAGACCCCCAGTCAATAACCGAACTCAACAATCATACAAGTCATGCCCATCTATGCAAGTAACTAGACCACCTAATATTGTGTCACAGCTTGCAAATTACCCAAACCTCCCAAAGACCCCTAGGACATCATCTATGCCACTTAACATATGGCCCTGATTATAGAAGAAACCACCTTATCACTTAAGCGTACTAACTCGGCCTCTCAAGGACCAACATATGCGTCAAGTAATAACAAATCCCGACCTTCTCAGGAACCCAACATGTAAAGAACAATAAGTAAACCCGTACTGAGTAAAGCAGTCCAACATGTAATAATAGACAGTAGTATAACTCCAGACTCTTAGTCTACCTTCTATCTCATCAATCACAGGGAACAGGTTCAACAATCATTTAACAACAACAATAAACATGACATTTACCCTTTTTCATTACCCGGACCAATTAAGAATCCCTCGACCAACACCTAACTGTTAACATGCAATGCCTAGTCCACCCAAGGACCAACCCCAAATTTAAGTGTAAAAATCTGACCTCTCAAGGACCAATATGCAAAATCACCATTTCAACAAATAACCCGGTCCACTCATAGAACCATCAAAAAAATACAATCAACAATGTATATATAAACTCGTACCAGGCGTGGTACCCAAGCCAACTAATATAGCATTTGTACCAGGTGTGGTACTCGAGCCAACTGTTAGTATCTCGTACCAGGCGTGGTACCCGAGCCAACCAAATATCACACAAAGCCAACAGTCAATACTTAAATAAACAGAAAACACCCTTGTAAAACCAACAAACAACAATCAAGTTCATTTCGCATAATTGACACCCCAATTACTTGGGTATTCATAACTTCCTTTCCTAGGCATGAAAGCACATACAATACTAAGCTATAGCTACATGTATATGCATTGTATTTGGCAAGACAATACCCATCATCTACCCAATATTGAATTCTTATCCGGAGACTAAGTCCTGGTTCACCCTCTAGGCATGTATTCAACTGACACATCAATTTATGGACTCTCCTTTTGGGACCACACAACACAGAGAAGACATCACTAACATTGGTACTTCAACCATTCTTGCTTACCCCATTTCATTTATATCGAATCACTCTCAAAAACCCCTATAACTAGTCATTTAATTACCCATTTATTTTCGATTCCCTGAACCTTACCAACCGTCTAGTTCTTAAACCCAACATGACATTCATAAACAACCCAAAATGAAACACATCACCCTAACCCTATGATTTTCTATTCCCAACCAGTCAAAACACAATAATCCTCCAGACTCCGTGCCCGAAGGCCTAAACATGAATTCTCCTTTCAGTCTATAATAATAATATGAAATGAAAATAGGTCTAAGTCTACTCAATGAAAAGTCTAGCCTACATGAATGCCAAGCAACTGCACTATGTATATTCTAGCTCTATCAAGGCATTTCTCGATGGATGACAAGCCCAAAATCTATGGTTTTGCATCCTTTTAGCTGGAATCTCCCCTGCTCATGGCTTCCAAGCCTTGGAGCAGCCTAGGAAGGTTCTTGAAGTAACCCTCGTCTATTTTTGGGGCTGAAGGGGAGAGAATGAAATTATAAAATCTATTTTTGGATTTTCTGGTCTTGACGACCCACTATAGCAGCCCAATCCTGCTATAGTGGTAATATCATAGCGGTAGCTCCCCTCTATAGAAGAGTTGACTGCCTTGACTTCCACTATAGCAAAAATTTCTCTATTATAGCAATCATCACAGTAGCGCAGTGTCAACCGCTATAGCAGTTGATACGGAATAGAATCTTGGAAAATCCCCCAAAATGGTCCATTTCACAACACACTTCAAATCTTGATATTGTGAACTACCCTTTCATGTTAACTTTGATATAAGGAGTTTTACTCACCCAAATTCACTTTTAAAAAGTCCTACGGACTCCTTAACGCCTTAGCTAATGGAAAAATTATTTCAATATTAGATATTTTACCCAATCCTTTCCAGTATTTTCCTAGACCTTACCTCACTTAGAATTCATCCGAGACTAGCCTAGCCCAAAATTTCCAACTCCCCAACCTGAAGTTTTTCTAACTCATTCTTTGCATGAATAGCTCACCTATAACAAAGTGTCTTTTAATAATGACTGAACAGATCATTACACCAGGTGCAGTCAAGATGTATCATGACTTAAAACAATATTATTGATAGTGTAGGATGAAGAGAGACATCGTGAAGTTTGTGGCTAAGTGTTTGAATTATCATCAAGTGAAGTATGAACACTAGAGACCAAGTAGTATAACTTAGAAGATGTCTATACCTGAGTAAAAGGAGGAGAGTTCACTATGGACTTTGTAGTTAGTTTGCCTCAAACTTTGGGAAAGTTTAACTATATTTGGGTAATTGTGGATAGATTAAATAAATTAACTCATTTCATTTAGTAAAGGTGAACTACAATGAGAAAAAGTTAAAAAAGATCTACATTCAAGAGATAGTTCAATGCATGGTGTGCCTATTTTCATTATTTCAGATAGGGGTACTCAGTTCACATTGTACATTTGGAGTTTTATGTAGCGTGAATTGGGTACATAATTGGAGATGAGTACAACCTTTAACCCAAAGATGGATGATCAGTCGAAGCAGATTATTCAGATTTTGGAGGATATACTTTGAGCTTGTGTGATTGATTCTGATTGTCATAGGGACCAGTTCTTGTCTTTAGTAGATTTTGCCTACAACAATAATTATCATTCCAGCATTCATATAGAACTATTTGAGGACTTGTATGGGAGAAAGTGTAGATCTCTATTTGGTTTGATTCTTTTGAGGTTAGACCTTGGGGTATACATTTATTGTGAGATACAATGGATAAGGTAAAATTGATACAGGATCGGCTCTTGACAATCCAGAGTGATAGAAGAGTTATGCTGATAGGACGATTCATGACTTAAATTCATGGTTGGTGAGAAGGTCTTGTTGAAGGTATCATCCATGAAGGATATGATAAGGTTTGGAAAGAAGGAAAAACTTAACCCGAGATTTATTGGTCTTTTTGAGATTCTTCGACGTATTGTGGAGGTGACCTATGAGTTGGCTTTGCCTCAGAGTCTTTCATTTGTGCATCAAGTTTTTCTTGTTTTGATGTTGAAGAAGTACCATTTGGATAGTTCTCATGTGACTCGGTGGTACTCAGTGAATTTGATTCTCATGTTAAAGTACTATTCGTGTTTTATTTGCTTTGACATCAATTCATAAATTATTTAGTCACCAAATTAATGTTAAAACTGCATTTTTGAATGGTGATTTAGACTAAGAAATTATATGGAGCAATCAGAAGATTGTGTAGTACCAAAAAAAAAGTTTATAATGTAATCAAGTCTTTATATAGTCTAAAACAAGCTCCTAAATAATGGAATGAAAAGTTTGATCAAGTTTTGTTAAGTAATGATTTTACATTCGTTGAAGTAAATAAATATGTTTATACAAACTTGTTGATAATTATTGTGTTATTATATGTCCTTTATGTGGATAACATGCTTATTTTTAGTTCTGTCTTGATGTAATACATGAGACCAAAAAAAAATTGTCTTTTAATTTTGACATGAAAGACATGAGAAAAGCAAGTATTATTTTGGGCATGAAAATAAGTAGAGACAATGATGATTTGATTTTAACTCAAGGACATTATGTAAATAAAATTCTTAAAAAGTTTGAAAACTTTGATGTGGTATCTGTGAGCGCTTATTTTGATGCTAATAGCCAATTGAAGAAGAATCATGGAGAAGTTGTTTCCCAAAATAAATATGCTCATATAATTGATAGTCTAATACATTTGATGAATTTTACTAAACCTGATATAGCTTATGATGTGTGTAGATTGAGTAGATACACTCATAATCCTAACAATGATCATTGAAATATATTGATAAGACTTATAGAATATTTGAGAGGTACCATTAAATATGGTATTAAATATAGTAGCTTTTCCACTATGCTAGATGGACAGTGATGCTAACTGCATCTATGATTCAAATGAAATAAAATTCACTAGTGGTTATGGGTTTACCCTGTTGGGGGTGCCATAATATGAAAATAAGGCAAATAGCAAAAACACTTAGCATAGGAGTAGATCTCCACCAAACAAAAAAAAGAATAAATATACTACTTTGCGTCTATAGACACTTATTCATCAATTTCACCTTGGCATGCTTCCATCAGTGCTGAACAAGGTGCAAGAGGCTCTCCTCTCCTAGTCACTAAGAAGTGCTATCCTGTCCTCCGGGGAACTAGACTACAATGGCTAGATCAACTATGAAATCTGAATTTGTTACACTAGAGTTGGCTATAAATGAGGTTGAGTGGTCGAAAAACTTCTTAGTGAGTATTTCAATTGGAATAAAATCAACACTTTCTGTATTGATACATTATGAATGTCAAGCAGCGATAACTATAGCAAAAAATAAATTATTCAATAATAAAAATAGATATATATGCCTGAGACATAACATGATAAAATATATGCTAGGAGATGGAATAATTTTCAAAGATTATGTAAAGTTAGAAATGAATTTGGCCGATCCTCTGACTAAACTTTTGTAAGGGAAATTGATATCTGAAATATTGAGAAAAATGAGACTTTTGTCAATTTGAGAAGATTAACAATGACGGTAACTAAATCTACGTGATTGAAGATCCCATGTAACGACGAAATTCGTCATTATTCTAGAAATCTTGAAGTCAAAAATTTCGAGAATTAATTAAAATTATGGTTGTATTAAGTGCGGTGACGTGACGGAAATTTCATATTTTTAGAAATTTTCTAGGCTGACGTCACTCCGCTATAGCGATATTTATTCCTCTATAGTTGTACCGCCATAGCGGAAGGTCAACCGCTATAGCGAAGAGACAGGAGGTAGTAGCCTCAAGATAGGTTTTTAATAAAAGAACTCTCCTCCTCAATCAGAAAATGTACGAGGGTTTCTCCAAAAACCCTCCTATGTTGCTCCTAGGCTTGGGAGCCATGGGGAGGATGGATTCCAGCTGAAGGGACGCGAAACTACGGATTCTAGCCTGTAAAATCATCAGAGAATGCCTTCACCGAGCCAGAAAGGGCATGGGACAGCTGCTCGACATCTAGGTAGGCTAAGTTTTCTTCACAGAGTAGATTTGACCACTTTTATTTCCTATTTGTTATGTAGAATGAAAGGGAGAATCTATGTTAAGGCCTTCGGGCACGAAGTCTGGAGAAAGATTATTGGGTTGTTTGGTTGAACTGGAAATAGTAGATTTGTAATAATGCATTGTGATATTATGGGTGTAGACTTATTTTGGTATGGTTCTGCTAATGGAATACAGGGACTAGAATGTTGGGGAGGTTCGGGAACCGGGAGGGGTTAGTAATTAACTAATGTGCAAGGAACGAAAGTTCTGGGAAATGAATTGGTATAACTAAAATATCGTAATGGATGTGTTTCTAAGGCTAAGAGAGGTTTTCCCATGTTGTATCTCGGTCCTAGGAGGAGGGTCAGGAATAAAGGTATCTAATGGATTGTTTAAAAGGGTGATTCGGGGTTAGTCTTCGGATGAGATCTAACGGTTCATTGCGTACCCGGGGCAAGGGTAGTGACGGTTATTGATTCCTGTATGCATTGTATGTTTGTGTACTTTTGTCTAAGTATTGTATGAGTTGCATGCTTAGGGAATTATTAGGAATGTTTAAGGGTCCTGCTATCAGTCTGGTGAATTGAATTAAATGTTTAGCTTGTTGGTTTACAAGTGTTGATTGTTCATTGTTTGTGACTGTGGATTCTGTGTGACATTATGTTGGCTCGGGTACCATGCCTGGTATGGGATAACAAACGGTTGGCTTGGGTACCACGCCTGGTACAGGATAACTAACGGTTGGCTCGGGTACCACGCCTGGTACAGGATACTAACTGGTTGGCTCGGGTACCACGCCTGGTACGGGTTTACTTTATTGTTTTACTGAATTTTAATACTGGTCCCCTGAGTGGACCAGGTTGTGTTTATGATTTGTGACATTGCATATAGTCCTTGAGAGGCCGGGTTGTTATTGTATTGATTTGTGAGTTGTTCTTGGTGTAGACCTGGTCGCATGTTTAACACTTAGGTGTTATTTAGGGGGATCCCAGGGTGTGTCCGGACTACGTAAAAGGGGAGGTTAATTATACATATATTGTCATCTTTTAGTATATCAATGGTGTTCAGGGATTACTTGTGGTTAACAAGCTAAGAGTCAGTCTTGGTGTAGATCGGGGTAACCTATTGAACACTTAGATGTGGTTAGGGGATCCTTGGAGGATTCGGGTTATGTGATTAAAAAGGGATTTAGATGTAACTCTATAGTTGGCATAAAATGTGTCAATGGGGGCTAGGTGAATTTCGCATGGATGGTAAATTGGGAGGAAGACTGAGAGTTTGGGTTGTAGTTGCTGGTTGTTATAAACAGGTTGCAAAGTTGTCCTAGAGGTCCGTGAAGAGTCTAGACGCTGGTAAGTGATACTACGGGTATAAGTGATTTGGTTGAGCAGTTAACCGGGTTAAGTCTGAATGTCAAGTCAAGGCAATTGGCTTGGGTAAGGGAAGGGCAGTCTAGGCATGGACACGGATATTGTTAAAGGTTAAGGTGAGACTTGGTAAGTCTAATGGTAAGTGAGACTTGGGAAGTCCTAGAGGTCAGGTATAAGACTAGGGTGGTGGACTTGGAAGCAAAAGGTTAGAAAGGTTGGTTCGGAAAGGGTGGGATTTATAAAGGCGATTGTGAAAGGGGTTGAAGTATTTAACTGATGTATTTTATCTTAATTTCTATATGATGGTAGAAGTGAATTCAGGTCAACCGATGAAGCCTACCAGTACGTGTGTTTGTACTAATTCTACTCTTGCTATACCTTTTTGGGTATAGTCTGGTTGCAGGGTTGGTGAAGTTTTACAGGTTCATGATGGCGGTGATCTTCCAGCAGCTCCTACTTCTTTCCTATGGTGGGAGTTATGTCCTCTTCAGTTGTGTATCATCTTGTAGTAGCTCATGTACCAGCTTAGACTAGGTTCTAGGGAGGGCTGTCTCACATTGTAAATGATTTTCCACAAATTCTATAAGTCATTTATTTTTTGAAATTATTTTAAGGGAAGTTCCATGTATTCAAGAGGGTTTTATTTCATTATTTATGTTCTTTTCCACTTTGTCTGCTGGCTCCGGTGGTAAGGGTTCTCCTATCTAGGTGGATTAGAGTAGGTGCCGGCATGGCCCGGTAGTTGGGTCATGACAAATGGTATTAGAGCCCATGTTATCGGTCTCCCAGTACAAGAGCAAAATGTCAAATAGAGTCCTGAGGATTGGTGTGTTGACGTCCATATCTAATCCTAGGGAAGCTATGAAGCATTCAAGGAAACATCTCTCTACTTTCATTCCTCTTTGTGTGGTTCGGTTACTTGCTTGTATGAATCAAGTCCAATTGGTATCTCTCGATTCCAATTGGTATCTCAACAAGTGAAGGATGTCATTGGACTCTGGATATGATGGACAAGCAAGAAGGATAGGAACCGGGAAGGGTACAATTGGTATTTGGCCTGAGAGGTTGTGGTAAGGCATGGGTGACCGACTAGGGGTCATCCATGGGATGAATATAGAGTAATTGATGTGCATTTATTGGTGCCCCTTGACCCAAAATTTTATTTTTGACATTTCAAGTCTAGATCTACATACCCAAAGTACCCCATTACTGCTTTCGACAAAACTTTGGGCATTATAACTCCTAATTTCAGTCCAAATAACGATTTTACTCAAGAACAACCCTTCACCTCCCACACCATTTTTGTTAAAAAGTTGTATAATCCTTATGCCCAAAATGCCTTGGAGGCATTGTAAACGTAAGAAAAGCACTCATTCTTCGAGAAATTGCAAATAAACCAATTCTAGTTCAAGTTCAAAAACTAACTGCAATGTATACCCCAAGTCACTATTTTCTACCATAATCCTTACTATAATCGTGCTGGGACGTAAAGTAGCAAGTGAGAACGATTGTTACCAGGAAATTCCGACGTTAGAAGCGCAGTGATCGGGCATGTGATACCATAGGCTTGCCCTAGCTATTCTATTTCAGTTTTTCAGAAAGCCGCTTAGGATCACTACAAGACTTGTTTTGGCTTGTAATGAGGCTTCGGGTGCAGGTAGGAGACATTTGGGGAATAGTGACTAAACCCTTCTTGTAGTCATCGACCTATTATTTCCATTCAACCTTATTACATCCAGTCTTAATCACCTTTGGTTTCCTTATTTCTTGCTACAGGTGTGGCCTTTTTAACTTGATAACTCTTTTTCTTTCTGTTTCACTTCTTTTTCTGTTCTTTTTCTGTCTTTTCATTTGGCACACACCTGCACTTTCTATCCCAACAACAACCAATTGAGCACAACCCCATTTTTCTTATCATGTACCTCTACAGTAGCCACCCTTAACTTAGGCTTATTGCCTGAGTTAAGGTCACGATGTCCAAGGAGGGACCAGGGCCAAAATAGAGATTCAAAGTTAAAAAGGGAAAGGTAAGAGGTTATCGAAAGAATAAAGTCAACTTTGGATCAAAAAGGGATCAAAGGGGTTATTTACATTTGGATGGTCTTTTAGGCTAAGTGGACTGCACACAAAAAGGGCATGTGATCCTTTCCTAAGCAACTAACTTCGAACTTAACAAAATAGGCCGGGCAAGTTCTAGATGCATGCACAAAGTAAGAGTTTATAATAATAATCTCACACACACTTGGCACCAAGAAACCATGCCACTACCAACTATCAAACCAACACTCGGCTTAAGCATGATTATTACAATCATAACCACATAATGACATCAGGGATCCAGAACAGTTAACCACTTCAAACATAAGTACAAATTCAACATTTTTCGGAGGGGGCTCCTTTTTAGTTCAACTTGCAAGAAGCCATGCTTACTATAGACACCACAACACAACACAAACAAAAATTAAATGAAAACCTAAACATGCTGGTTCTACTAGATAGCACACCGAGGGAAAAGAAACACGGCAACAAAAACCCTCGATGGTGATAGACTCACAGGTATCCCAACACCCTCAACTTAGACTCATGCATTGTCCCTAATGCATACATATGAAAGCTAAAACTATGAGAGAAAGGAATACCTATGAAGCCCTTAGGCCTTAGAGTCTAGTACGATGTTGGAGACCGCCAGGGTCTCCAAAGCAGGAGCAGTCTCTGGAATAGGTGAAAGCTACATAAGCCAGTTGGGCTCTAAATTCCTCCTATCTCATCTCCTCAGCTACATCATCACCTAAAGCAGTAGCATCATCGATGTTAGCATTTTTCAGGTTCTGTTTATCAGCAGTAGGTTGTTGAAGCCTTACTGCTTCATGTTGTTATGCATAAATGTTTAGCCTCAAAGTCTTTACAAGCTCGGGGTCGTATGGTAAGATTGGGTCACCCGAGCCTCGAGTACTTTGTATGCACAAATATGTACCCTGCAGTCACAAAAACAACAAATAAAAGTAAAAGCAGGAAATATAACTAAGAGTCAAATAAATACACCAAACTTAATGAACAACTGTATTCCCCGGTAATGGTGCCAAAATTTGATAAGCCCAAATCACACCTCAATTAAGAAGCGTAAGCGGTCATTGTCAAATATAGAACCCAACAAAGGTTGGGGTCGATCCCACAGGGAATAAGGTGCAAATTAAGTCGTTAGTGACTTAGATGACTAATAATCAATAGTTTTTGGTAAATGGGGGGTTGTATTGATAAATATTTTTTTGTTTCAAATAACAAATTGCAAGTTTCAATGAGTAAAATTCAGTAGAATAGGTGAACTAGGGATGTGTTCACCATGGCTCAATCAACAACCTCGGGATAGAGTTCAATGGGGTTCCTTTCATATGCCTAATACGAAGTAATTGAAATCGTTCTTACGTCTAAACGTGTCTCAACCAAATAGACGCATTATCTTTTCAATTCTCTCGAACTTGAAAAGATGACAATTACAAAACTCAATTTATACCCCAAGTAGATTAATCTCGCTAGAGCGTCAATCATTAAACGGGAGTTAGTAGTCCCGAATCCTTGTTGTTAATCTAATTTTCTGGGTTTTAATTCCTTTGTTCAAGCAAATCAAACCTAGACTTGTTCTAATGTTTGCAACCATTATAAAATGATAAAAACATAAGATTAACAATGTACTATGCAATTTATATTGAACCCAATATCACCTGAACCCTAGATTATTACTATGCCATGGTTCCCACAACCCTAGTTGTGGAAAGTTAGCTACTCATACTAGTAGAGAAAGAGAAGATAATAGTATTCATGATAGAAAGAAAGGATTCTTAAAATATATGAACACAAGCTTCAATTTATCCAAGAACAAAAGCAAAAATTCCCAAGAACAATCAAAGAAGAAGAAGAAAACGTGTTGTGTCGTATTTTTCCTCTCCAAACTTGTTCAAAAATGTTAGAAAAATATCGGGCAATGAATAATAAAATAACCCTAACACTAGGTATTAATAGTAGTCTAGGAAATAAGTTCCAAAAATAGAATTTTGGAGTCCCTCTTCAAGTTGACGATTGACCTGGGGATTCGTCACCCTTGTGACGACTCGTCAAGTGAGTCATCACAAGGAACCAGTGTTGCTGCCACTTCTGCTTCAAGTTGATGACTCTTGGTGTAAATAGCATTTGTCAAATGCATTTTATGTACAAATTTTGTCTCATTTTGACGGTTCAATGTGATAAGTTATCATGGCTTTGACGACTCGTCATGGCAGTCAACATGGCTAAACAGTGAGCTGGAGCTTCTGCTTTGGTGTGGTGGTTTTCCTGGTGATTCACCAAGTCCATGGTGACTCTTCAGGTGAGTCACCACCCTTAACCTGTGGGTTGTTTTGACTTGGTGGCTTGCCTGGTGATTCACCAATTTCGTGGTGGCTCGTCAGGTGAGGCACCACCCTTAGCAGTGGGCTGTTTTGATACTTTTTCAACCATTTTCTATCTTGGTTCAATTTCTACAAGTTAAACATAAAACCATCAAAAATAAAACCGGTTGCTTGAAAACTCACGATTATTCTTAGTTAAAGGAGTCAAATGTTCCGTAGAACGCCGGAACATCAACACTCTCAACTTAAAACGTTCGCTTGTCCTCAAGCAACATGACAACAAAAACAAAAGAGATGACTCAACTAAGAATACAACCAACATGTCTCTAGCAAACCATGGTCATTTAACAGTTTAATCAATTTAAGCCAAGCCCCCCGGTACTCCACAAGTGTTCGAAAGATTAACTTGTAAGGATCCAAGCATGTCATTCTGATATGATAGAATATTTTACATACACATAAAGCAGTTATCCCAATAATCATTAGATAATACCGAAATCCCGGTGCCCTCACCACAAAAAAGTCCCACACACAACGTTTTAGGACTAAATAAGACACTCACTCACAAATGATTCCAAACCGTGCACATGCGATACCATAGGCTTGCCCTAGCTATTCTATTTTAGTTTTTGAGAAAGCCGCTTAGGATCACTACAAGACTTGTTTTGGCTTGTAATGAGGCTTCGGGTGCAGGTAGGAGACATTTGGGGAATAGTGACTAAATCCTTCTTGTAGTCGTCAACCTATTATTTCCATTAACCTTATTCCATCCACTCTTAATAACCTTTGGTTTCCTTATTTCTTGCTAAAGGTGTGGCCTTCTTAACTTGATAACTCTTTTCTTTCTTTTTCACTTCTTTTTCAGATCTTTTTCTGTCTTTTCATTTGGCACACACCTGCACTTTCTATCCCAACAACAACCAATTGAACACAACCCCATTTTTCTTATCATGGACCTCTATAGTAGACACCCTCAACTTAGGCTTATTGCCTGAGTTGAGGTGCACGATGTCCAAGGAGGAACCAGTGCCAAAATAGAGATTCAAAGTTAAAAAGGAAAAGGTAAGAGGTTATTGAAAGAATAAAGTCAACTTTGGCTCAAACAAGGATCAAAGGGGTTATTTACATTTGGATGGTCTTTTAGGCTAAGTGGACTGCACATAAAAAGGGCATGTGATCCTTTCCTAAGCAACTAACTTCGAACTTAACAAAATAGGTCGGGCAAGTTCTAGATGCATGCACAAAGTAAGAGTTTATAACAATAAGCTCACACACACTTGGCACCAAGAAACTATACCACTACCAACTATCAAAACAACAGCTCAGCTTAAGCATGATTATTACAATCACAACCATACAATGACATTCAGGGATCCAGAATAGTTAACCACTTCAAACATAAGTACAAATTCAACATTTTTTGGAGGGGGCTCCTTTTTAGTTCAACTTGCCAAAAGCCATGCTTACTATAGACACCACAACACAACACAATCAAAACTTAAATAAAAACCTAAACATGTCGGTTCTACTAGATAGCACAATAAGGGAAAAGAAACACGGCAATAAAAACCCTCGGTGGTGATAAACTCACATGTATCCCAACACCCTCAACTTAGACTCATGCATTATCCCCAATGCATACATATGAAAGCTAAAACTATGAGAGAAAGGAATACATGTGAAGCCCTTAGGCCTTAGAGTCTAGTACGATATTGGAGACCGCCAGGGTCTCCAAAGCAGGAGCAGTCTCTGGAATAGGTGAAAGCGACATCAGCCAGTTGGGCTTTAAATTCCTCCTGTCTCAGCTCCTCAGCTACATCATCACCTAAAGCATTAGCATCCTCGATGTTAGCATTGTTCACGTTTTTTTAATTAGAAGCAGGTTGTTGAAGCCTTACTGCTTCAAGCTGTTATGCATTCATGTTTAGACTCAAAGTCTTTGTAAGCTCGTGGTTGTATGGTAAGATTGGGTCACCCGAGCCTCAGGTACTTGGCATGCACAAATATGTACCCTGCAGTCACAAAAACAACAAATAAATGTAAAAGCAGGAAATATGACTAAGTGTCAAATAAACACACCGGACTTAATGAACAACCATATTCTCCGGAAATGGCACCAAAATTTGATACGCCCAAATTATACCTTAATTAAGAAGTGTAAGTGGTCATTGTCAAGTATAGAATTCAACAAAGGTTGGGGTCGATCCCACAGGGAATAAGGTGCAAATTAAATCGTTAGTGACTTAGATGACTAATAATCAATAGTTTCCGGTGAATGGGGAGGTTGTATTGATCAATCTTTGTTTGTTTCAAATAACAAATTGTAAGTTTCAACGAGTAAAATTTAGTAGAAGAGGTGAACTAGGGATGTGTTCACCATGGCTCAATCAAAAACCTCGGTCTACAGTTCAACGGGGTTCTTTTCATATGCCTAATACGAAGTAATTAAAATCGTTCTTACGTCTAAACGTTTCTCAACAAAATAGACGCATTATATTTTCAATTCTCTCGAACTTGAAAAGATTACAATTACAAAACTTAATTTATACCCCAAGAAGATTAACCTCGCTAAAGCGTCAATCATTATACGGGAGTTAGTAGTCCCGAATCCTTGTTCTTAATCTAATTTTTTGGGTTTTAATTCCTTTATTCAAGCAAATCAAACCTAGACTTGTTCTAATGTTTGAAACCATTAGAAAACGATAAAAACATAAGATTAACAACGTACTATGCAATTTATATTGAACCCAATATCACCCGAACCCTAGATTATTACTATTCCATGGCTCCCACAACCCTATTTGTGGGAAGTTAGCTACTCATGCTAGTAGAGAAAGAGAAGATAATAGTATTCATGATAGAAAGAAAGGATTCTTACAATATATGAACACAAGCTTCAATTTATTCAAGAACAAAAGCAAAAATTCCCAAGAACAATCGAAGAAGAAGAAGAAAACGTGTTGTGTCGTATTTTTCCTCTCCAAACTTATCCAAAAACGTTAGCAAAATATCGGGAAATGAATAATAAAATAACCCTAACACTGAGTATTTATAGTAGTCTAGGAAATAAGTTCCAAAAATAGAATTTCAGAGTCCCGCTTCAAGTTGACGGTTGACTTGGGATTCGTCACCCTTGTGACGACTCGTCAAGTGAGTCGTCACAAGGAACCAGTATTGCTGCCACTTCTGTTTCAAGTTAACGACTCTTGGTGTAAATCACATTTGTCAAATGCATTTTATGTACAAATTTTGTCTCATTTTAATGGTTCACTATGATGAGTCATCATGGCTTTGACGACTCGTCATGGCAGTTGTCATGGATAAACAGTGAGTTGGGGTTCTGCCTTGGTATGGTGGTTTTCTTGGTGATTCACTAAGTCCATGGTGACTCTTCAGGTGAGTCACCACCCTTAACCAGTGGGTTGTTTTGACTTGGTAGCTTGCCTGGTGATTCTCCAAGTCTGTGGTGGCTCGTCAGGTGAGTCACCACCCTTAACCAGTGGGCTATTTTGATACTTTTCAACCATTTTCTATCTTGGTTCAATTTCCTACAAGTTAAACATAAAACCATCAAAAATAACAATGGTTGCTTGAAAACTCACAATTATTCTTAATTAAAGGATTCAAATGTGTCGTAGAATATCGGCATATCAATTGTGTAGAATGAAAGGGAGAATCCATGTTTAGGCCTTCGGGCACGAAGTCTGGAGGAAGATTGTTGGGTTGTTTGGTTGAACTGGAAATAGTATATTTATGATAATGTGTTGTGATATTATGGTTGTAGACTTATTTTGGTATGGTTCTGCTAATGAAATACAGGGACTAGAATATCTTGAAGGTTCGGGGAATCGGGAGGAGTAAGTAATTAACTAATGTGCAAGGAACGGAAGTTCTGGGAAATGAATTGGTATAACTAGAATATCATAATGGTTGTGTTTCTAAGGCTATGGGAGGTTTTCCCATATTGTATCTCGGTCCTAGGAGGAGGGTCAGGAATAAAGGTATTTAATGGCATGTTTAAAGGGGTGATTCAGGGTTAGTCTTCGAACGAGATCTAACGGTTCATTGCGTACTCGGGGCAAGAGTAGTGACGGTTATTGATTCTTGTATGCATTGTATGTTTGTGTACTTTTATCTAAGTATTGTATGAGTTGCATGCTTAGGGAATGATTAGGAATGTCTAAGGGTCCTGCTATCTGTCTGGTGAATTGAACTAAGTGTTTTGCTTGTTGGTTTACAAGTATTGATTGTTCATTATTTGTGACTGTGGATTTTGTGTGACATTCGGTTGGCTTGGGTACCACGCCTGGTACGGGATAACTAACTATTGGCTTGGGTACCACGCCTAGAATAGGATACTAACTGGTTGGCTAGGGTACCACGCCTGGTACGGGTTTACTTTATTGTATTGTTGAATCTTAATAATTGGTCCCCTGAGTGGACCAGGTTGTGTTTATGATTTGTGACATTGCATATGGTCCTTGAGAGGCCGGGTTGTTATTGCATTGATTTGTGAGTTGGTCTTGGTGTAGACCGAGTTGCATGTTTAAAACTTAGGTGTTGTTTAGGGGGGTCCCAGGGTGAGTCCGGACTATGTAAAAAGGGAAGTTAATTATACATATATTGTCGTCTTTTAGTGTGTCAATGGTGGTTAGGGATTACTTGTGGTTAACAAGCTAAGAGTCAGTCTTGGTGTAGATCGGGGTAACCTGTTGAACACTTAGATGTGGTTAGGGGATCCTTGGAGGATTCGGGTTATGTGATTAAAAAGGGATTTAGATGTAACTCTATGGTTGGCATAAAATGTGTCAATGGGGGCTAGGTGAATTTCGCATGGATGGTAAATTAGGAGGAAGACTGAGAGTTTGGGTTGTAGTTGTTGGTTGTTATAAACAGGTTGCAAAGTTGTCCTAGAGGTCCGTGAAGAGTCTAGACGCTGGTAAGTGATACTACAGGTATAAGTGATTTGGTTGAGCAGTTAACCGGGTTAAGTCTGAATGTCAAGTCAAGGCAATTGGCTTGGGTAAGGGAAGGGCAGTCTAGGCATGGATACGAATATTGTTAAAGTTTAAGGTGAGACTTGGTAAGTCTAATGGTAAGTGAGACTTGGGAAGTCCTAGAGGTCAGGTATAAGACTAGGGTGGTGGAGTTGGCAGCAAAAGGTTAGGAAGGTTGGTATCGAAGGGGGGATTTATAAAGGCGATTGTGAAAGGGTTGAAGTATTTAACTGATGTATTTAATCTTGATTTCTATATGATGGTAGGAGTGAATTTGGGTCAACCGATGATGCCTACCAGTACGTATTTTTGTACTGATTCTACTCTTGCTATACCTTTTAGGGTATAGTCTGGTTGCAAGGTTGGTGATATTTCACAGGTTCATGATGGCGGTGATCTTCCAGCAGCTCCTACTTTTTTTCTATGGTAGGAGTTGTTTCCTCTTCAGTTATGTATCATCTTGTAGTAGCTCTTGTACCGACTTAGACTAGGTTCTAGGGAGGGCTATCTCACATTGTAAATGATTTTTCGCAAGTTCTATAAGTCGTTTATTTTCTGAAATTATTCTAAGGGAAGTTTCATATATTCAAGAGGGTTTTATTTCATAATTTATGTTCTTTTCCGCTTTGCCTGTTGGTTTGGGTGGTAAGGGTTCTCCTATCTAGGTAGATTAGAGTAGGTGCCCGCACGACCCGATAGTTGAATCGTGACATCCCATGAATTAGATTCATATGAATAATAACAAGTCATTAGTTGATCAAAAGATGCACTATAGAATATGTCCCTTCCTATGGTGTGTGAACATAATGCAAATTAAAACTGCAAGGCAAAGTGAGGTTGATTAAAGTTTTAATCCAATTCATTTTCTTTATTGATGATGTATTGCTCTGAAGAACATATTTGATGAATGGAGTTATATAAGTGTGGAGTAGAATAACTCCTATGAAATTATGACAAATTTTTATAGCACTCGTGAATATCAGGCACACACATGTTCTATTAGCGCAAAATAGCAATGAATAACAAAGTATGTGGAGGTATAATGTGATAGATAAGATGCTGAACTTAAAAAAAAAATTATTGGTTCACAAAAGTTCTAAACTTCACCATTTGTTCTGTAAGTTTAATCTTATTTTTTTTAGATTTGGTTTATAGTTCAAGACACACCAGATTCGACGCGTTATTCTTATTTGTGAAAATCCAATAATTTTTTTTAAAAAAAAATTCTTTTTAAAATATGTGGGAAATTGTTATCAAAAGAATAATTTAATTATCTCAAAAAGTAACATTCATTTTGGTCAAATTTGTGACTATTGACAACGACTTCTTTTCTTCTTAATGAATTGTTTTTTAATTATTTTGACAATCGGATAATAAATTTTTGTCTTCAATTTCTTCTAATTGCCTTTAAGGCATTTACTTTGTGATAGTTGGCAATATCTTTTTTTGAACTATAAATATGTCTTTTTTTATTCTTATTTGACATAGTGAAAAACAGAGAACATTTTTCTTCTTCTTCTCTTCTTGTTTTGCTGAGTTTTATATTATTTAAGCTCTGTTGTTCTTTCTTCTAATTTATACTAGAAGTGCTTGTTGAATTCTGAGGATATACTTTTATCGATGAAATATTCTTAAGGACTGTGTCATACACGCCTCAAGCTTTTAAGTATATTCTATTATTTCCATGATTGTACAATAAAATTTTCAACAGTAAGTTTGATATTTATTTTCTTAATTAAATAGTGTCTTCTTTTTAAAGAAATTTTCATGTATTTTTCTGTATCATAATAATCTATGTCAATTCACTTCATCTCATATCCTAAAATTTTTATCTGAAATAAATTCATGTTTACATGTGTCCATCATACCATGCAAAATTAAAGAATTTACAATTAAACAGGAATAAGAAGGATCCACTGAAGAAGATTCTTATCCTTCTCCTTCCCTTTTTCGGAAGAAGGGTTGGACCATTTTAATTACGATCCTTATTCATTTGGACTTTCATCGTTGGCTCCTCTATCATCAGCTCACTAACATCCTTGATCTTTCGATAATATTAACAAATTTAAGAAAAAATATTTCTTCCTCCTTCCCCACATCAAATCAACTTTAATTTCTTAAAATTTGATGGTCAAAATCCAGAGTCAATTCTCCAAATGGTCATTCAACTTATGCAAATATCTCACTAAAGTAACTTTTATTTTTTATAAAAAAAATATAGTTATTGAACTATGCACATCTTTCTAAAATAATATAAAATTAGTTAAGGACATGTTTAGAAAGCCATTAAGGAATTGGAATTGGGCGTAACTGAATATAATTGCACGATTTGGCATGACATGCAATATGAAATAACAAGTCAATACTACTAAAGTAAGTAAATTAAAACTTAAAATATAACATAAATTCAATATTTTAAAAGAATATAATAATCTTATATCAAATTCCAGTATAACATAAAATAAGTTTCACCATAACCTAAGAAAATATAATTCAAAAGGAAAACATAAGCATATAATCTCATTCAATAATGAAATTCTACTTTAATTCAAACACTGGAATAATAATTCAATTATGCTTTAAATTAAGAAAATAAAAATACAAGCAATTATATTGAATCATAAGAAGTAAAGATTGGGAAATGAGAAGAAAAGAAATGAAAGATAACTAATGTAAAATGAGAAAAAAAAGTAAATATAAAAAAGAAATTAAAAATAGAAATAAAAATAAATTAAACAAAAAAAAAATTAAAGTTGTAATTACACCCAATTCTCAACCCCTCCTTGAGAATTGAACAGTGCAATTAAATCCTTCCAATTACATCCAATTCTCCTCTAAATTGGTAATTACTTGATTAAATAAATATGTCAGACTATGTAATTATATCTAATCATACCCAAAGATAATTCTCTTGTGGCTTTCCAAACATTCCCTTAACTATTTCTTAGTTTCACATTATTTTCGAAAGATACACATAGTTCAATGATCATATTTTTCTAAAAAAAAATAAAGAGAGAAGTATGAAAAATACCCCTAAACTTGACACGGATTATTACTTTCATCCTCGAACTATGCCCAGTATTAAAAATATCCCTCATCTTGACTAAGTGGATATAAAAACACCCCCGCTTTGCCATACATGTGTAATGTTTATCACGCGCGGTCCATGTGGACTTATCTATTGACGTGTAATGCATGTGGCATACACATAGATAAATAAAGGCTAAAAAAATATATAGTAAAATTTGACCCGACTAAAATTACCTACCCGTAATTCTCTCACCTACCTCACAATTCTTTCATTCTCTCACCTATCTCACAACACCAGTAACTCTTCCAATTCTCTCAACACAACTAACCCTTTGATTTCCATGAAAATCAAAGGGTTTTAGCTTTAGATATCATTAATTAAAGTAGAGGTAAGAATCTCCCCTCATTTTGATTTGTCATTTATATAATTTGGTGGCTGAAGTCATTGATATAGGATTTCAATTTGAGTGCTATTAGGGCTTTGTTCGTCTGCATTTTTTCCTCATCTCATCAAGTATCTCGTGTTTTCTTTAAAGGTTAGTGCCTTCTTCAGATTCAACGATTCAATTTTTTATTAGGGTTTCATAAAACTGAATTAAATTTCTATAAATCTTTATGTATGCATCTGTTTTTCCCTTTCTTATCACTCTAAATCTTGAAATAAGTGGGGAGATTTCATGAATATTGTGTTATGGGTCTGTATTTTTTGTGAATCCTTTTTGTGTTTGCTTTAGCCACTCAAAACCTTGAATGTTTTTGTGGTGCTATGAACTTTTGTCAGTTGATTTTTTGTACCCTATTTTTCATTCTCCTGGTGTTTTAAGCTATCTTGATAAGATTTTTATTTGCCTTTAAAAATTATTTTTAGAGTTTGAAAGGTTGAATATAGTAGTATACATGTGATATATGGAAGCTACTAATAATAATGAACACAAAACAGTGAACATGCTCTTCATAGTCTAGATTCTTCAACTAAACTACACGCTTGCAGTGAAAAATGGGCACATGATTAGAGTGATTTTTTTTTATTACAGAGAACAGACATTGTGTGAGTTCTTGAAATTTGAATTTTTTTTTTTCTTTTCATCTTTTTAGGACTGCAGTCAAAGTCATGCTTGTTGTTCCATGAGGGAAAAAAAATTCGTTCTTTTTCTTGGATTTCTCTTCTTTCCATCCTCATGATAGTGAGGAGAGAGGGGGTGTGGGGGGGAAGGGAAATGATTGATTTGTTTATTTATTTTCTTGGTGATTTATTTTTTTTGCCTTTTTAACACATTTGTAGTGAATGTTTTGCTTTTCTCTATGATTTAAAAAAAATGAGTCTCTAAAAAACTTCTTGTCCTTTTGCGGAAAGCAATAATTTTTAGTTCATTCTTTATAGGAGTTTCTTGTATCTTTGTGGTTGGAAAATTTTTGAAGTACCAAAAAAGAGTTTTTTGTGGTGATGGGTGAGAAGATGCAAAGCCACCATATGGTGACTGTGAAGGTGGATGAGCAATTTAACTCAAAGAGAAAGCATAGATTTGTTCCTTTAGAATATAAAGGAAATATCATTCTTTAAGACAAGTGATTTGGAATAAGAGTTGAAAGATTTTAAAGAAAATGAACTGTATTATGTATTTAAATTGTCAACTTTACTTGTGCATACATATATTAGATATTGGAAGTTACTGCTCACTTTTTTTCTCTCATATCATAGGTTGCATATTTTGAGTTTTTAACCCAAGAACTTGAAATAGCTTTAGACTTGTTTGTGAGATTTGTTTACTGTTTTTGACCAAAAAAAAGCTTACAACTTTCTCTTCATTCTTGAATTTTGAGTTAAAAATTTCTCTTAGAAGAGATTCTCTTCCTTTCCTAATTATGTTTTGCCAGTTAACATTTGTACAATATGTGTATATATTTTAAAAAATTTAACTGTTGACAAATATGATAACTCTTGTAATTGTGAAAAGATCAAGTTACAAGAAAAAATAGTGAGACTTTTTAACATAAAAGGAGGACAAGACAAGAGAAGAGTATTATGTAGTTTAATTGCTTTATAGTAGGTTCACTGTTTAAGCTGTTGCTAATTGCTTAAATCTGTAGGTTCACTCTTTAAACTGTTGCTAATTTTCTTAAGTTGTAAGTTCACTCATATTAGTATATGCTTTTTTGACTGAATCTGTAGGTTCTACAATGACTACTATATACTTTAACTTTAGATAAAAAAAATTGGAGGAATGATTGTAAGTAAAGTAGGGCCCATATATGTTGGGGTAGAACTGAATACTCATTCAATGTTGATTTTGATCATTTGTCTATCCCTATACTAGTAGATATTGCTAAGGGATTTGGGGTTACTAAGTTAGGAACCACTTATATTGCATCTAAGGGTAGTCAATTGATAAAATTGACAAAGGATAAGGATTTGTTAGACCTTGGTGTACTGTTAAATAATAAAAATAAAATAAAAATATATGTGTGCAATGACTCTACTTTTGAGAAGGATGTAGGGCCTACTGGTGATAATGTGATTGGTGGGTATGGTGATGCTCAGTCATCAAAGACAAGTGTGGACAATAAATAATCTGTCATTATATTTATTCTAACTCCACCAACACTTTATACTACACCAACTACAGATCCAGATCTAAGAAATTCTTCTTCTTCACACTCTTCTAAAGAGGCTGAAAAAGCTATAGTGATGATTTTGAATAGGCTGAAAAAGCTGTCAGTGATGAAAATCAGGGAGATAACTCAATTGGTGGTGATGTAAACAATTCTATCTCTGATTCTAAAGGAGGTAATGGGTCTGAATCTGAAATTGAACTCTCTGATGATTATGAAAATAATATTCTTGAAGAACTTAGGATGGTGAGAGAAGATTTAAGGAAATACAATAAAATCAAAAAAGTTAAGGCTGCTGCTAAGGAGTAACTAAAAGGATTTCTAGGTGAAGCTGGTTTAGATGAAGGCTATGAGGACATTGATAAACAGAAAATAAATTTGAGGGATAGATTGGGAGGTGATGATGATGAGCCATATTATGACTCATGAGATGCAGATAGTTTTATTAGTGAATCTGAAGGTGAACCTGTTAGTGATGATGAAGAAGAAGGAGGGGAGTTGAGGGCAAGGAGAAAGAGTAACATGATAGTATATGATCCAGATTGTGAGAAAGTTATCTGACAGGTTGGTCAAGTATTTGAAAATATTAAATAGTTCAGAGAAGCTTTGACCAAATATGCATTGAAGAAAAGGGTCCAGCTAGATAAGAAGAAGAATGATCAAAAAAGGGTAAGGGTGAGGTGCAAAGAAGGTTGTCCATGGATGATTCTTGCTAGCAGATAAGGGAGGAGTACAAACTTCATAGTCAAGACATACAATCCTAGACACAAATGCCATAGGACCACCATCAACATCTTGTGCAATTTTAACTTTCTGTTCAAGCATTATAAAGAGAGAATCATTTCTCAACCTATAATTAAAGAGTGGAAAATACAAGAGTTGATAAGAAACAAATTTGAGATTTATATGGGAAAGTCAATTTGTTTGAAGACAAGAAAGATAGTGTTGAAAGAAGTCATGGGAGATCATGTTGTTGAGTTTGGTAGACTGCTTGACTATAGGGATATTCTGCTAGAAACTAACCCTGGCAGCACATGTGTTATCGAGGTAATTGATGAGGAAGATGGAAAAAAAGAGTGTGTCAGTTTTTATATTTGTTCTGCTTCTATGAAATTGGGGTTCACCAATGGTTGTAGGAAGTGTATAGATCTTGATGGTTATTTTTTTAAGGAGGTATGTAAAGGCCAGTTACTTGTAGCAGTTGCTAAAGATGAAAACAATCAAATGTTTTCAATAGCCTGGGTTGTTACTGGGGTAGAAAAAAAATATGGAGATCATTTATGAGATTGTTGCAAGATGACCTACAACTTGGAGATGGGGATTAACTTACTATACTAAGTGACATGCAAAAGGTATGAACTTACTATCTATTGTGAAATTTATTAATTATGTTTTCTATTTTTTGCAAATACTTACTTCTGTTTACTATTTTTGTAGGGTTTAATTGCTACTTCTAAAGAAGTATTTCCTGCTTGTGAGCATAGAATGTGTGCTAGACACGTTCTGTCAAGTTAGTCAAAAAATTGGAGAGATATTGAAAGGAGGAAGAAATTCTGAAAGTGTGTCACGATAACATTTAAATCTGAATTGAAGCTTAGGTTGGATGAATTAAGCAAATTGGGTAAAGATATTGTGGGAGATCTTATCTCATACAATATTGAAAAATGATGCAAACTGTATTTCAAAGAATTCTCCAAATGTGATAATATTGATAATAATAATATGACAGAAAATTTTATTGACAGCTAGACACAAGACAATTGTGTCTATGCTAGAGGATATTAGAATCAAAGTGATGAATAGGATTGCTAAAATGAGGGCTTTTGTTGTAACTTGGGTAGATGAAATATCCCCAATGACATTGAAAGTGTTTAATGCTAATGTAGAGAGGTCTATGAGATGTACACTACATTGGAATGGAGACTTTGATTTTGAAGTGAAAGAGGGTGCAACTGATCATACTGTGAATCTGAAAAGAGGATGTTGTAGATACAGGACATGGCAATTAAAGAAAATTTCTTGTCCACATACCATTGCATCAATGCACTATAGGAGAATTAACCCAGTTGAGTCAATTGTTCACTGGTACAAAATAAATACCTATCTACAAGCTTATACTAAGTTCATACAACCTGTACCAAGCATGAAAATGTGGCAGAGAGTTCAAACTCAAAGATAGAGCCTCTTGCAGTTATAAAGATGTCTGGCAGGCCCGACAAGAATAGAAGAAAGGAGGTGGGAGAGGTGATAAAAGTTGGAAAATTGTCAAAGATGAAAATAGCTATGACATGCTCTATTTGCAAGTCTAGTACACATAATAAAAAAGTGTCCATTCTATAAAAGAGGTTCTGCAACTGCAATTAACAACTCAACAGCACCACGAACAACTTCAGTTAATGAAGCACCTGTTATTCAAGCACCTGCTTCCCCTTCCAGAAGGAAATACTCAGCACCACCAACATCAGCTACTGGCCCATTCAATAGGAAAAAAATAATAAATCCTTCAAGGCATGAAGCCACTATAGAGGTAACTCCTTATTTAGTTACTAACTTGTTGTGTTTTAATTTACAAATATGTCAATATTAACTTTGTTATGTTTTAGTTTAATGCTTCCCAACATTCATCAACTGCAAGTATAAGAAAGAGTAGTATTATTGACACTCAAGAAGAAGGGAGCAAACTAATTACAAGAGGCTAAAAATTATTGGACAAGGTGTATTTATTTCAGAGTCTGATTACAATTGTGTTAATGTAAGCATTTGTCAATCACTTTAGAAGTAGTCTTATTTTTAATCATTTCATGACACTTCTCTTTTTAATTAGTGCAAGGAATGTCTAGCAGTAGATTGGTCTCCACATAAGGCATTCAATTTTGCCGAGGTCACATGAGATATTGGACACAAACCAACCAAAGACTTGAAATGGAAATGAAAGAAGGAAATTACCCAATGAGAACTCCAAATATAAAGTGCTACACATATACTCCAAGCAAGATCAAAGGCTCTTGAAATTCAAACAAGAGCACGAACTGGAACATCTCCAATCAAGAAAATATCTTAGATTTCTATGATTAAGTTAGTTGTTTTTGATGAAATTTGAGTATGTAACAAAAAAGAATGTATCTTGGTAGTTTTTGGTGGCAAACAACTAGCTTAAGGTCCTGTTATTTTGCTAGCCAATTTTTATTTTGTCGATGAAAATTAGTGCTATTGTCCAGATTTGATTTAAACTATCGTAATATCTATTTGGTATGTATATTTAATAGTATTTTTGTCTGCAAGGTTAGTGTCTTTTTTGGTCAGAATTTGAGTTGATACAGAGGCTTTGAATTTTGATATTTTGAATATTATCAAGGATTTAGATTTTTATAAATGTGACTTAGCGTTGGATGTTTGTATGAGAAAAATGGGTGTCAGCTTGAAAGTTTATGGAAAAATGGGTATGCCTTGGAGTAGAATTTCAGCTGTGTTTGAAGGTATGAAGAACTCTGGAGTTGTTCCCGATGCTTACTTGCATAGAACTACTTGATGTTGTCGAGGATCTTTGTATGAGGAAGCTAGGTAGATTTTTGAGGAGATGAAACTAGGAGGTTTTATGCCCAATAAGGTTACATACAATGTGTTATTAGATGTGTATGGGAAGTCTAGGAGGCCAAAAGAAGCCAAGCATCTGCACTTTCAATGCTCTTATTAAGATGTACGGTAACAGAGAAAAATTCACTGAAATGATGAAAGTTTTTGATGATATCAGGACATTTGATTTAAACATCTTTCATGAACTTTTGCCTTTTCATATTTACCAATACCCATATTTGAATCCATTTATTTGTAAACATTAGAGAATGAAAAGGATCCATTCTTGCTAATTTTCGAAATTGGATTACATAACCATCGTTGAATATTCATTGTTAATCTTCATAACCACTTCAACCTAATTAATACATAGCGATAAATAAATTACATACTTAAATAAGACATCAAATTAAATAACACACTAATACATAGACAAATCTTCAATGTTCTTTTCCACTTCAACTCTTGCTCATGCTTATTTTTCTTCTTCAACAGACCCCGAATAACAATATTAGCTTGATCCGAAAATGACGGTTCATACCAATCAAAAAATTTGCAACAAGATTGAGAATTCAACTGTAGAATTGAATTTCTAAACATTAGTGACAAAGAATACATAAACAAATTCGACAAAATAAACTAATTCATACCTTGTAGTTTTTACAATCCCAAAATCTTCTTTCGAGATTATCATTCGACCATAAAATTTTCAACATTGTCGTAAATCCATATCTACAAAGAATAGTCATCAACACAATAGGAGGAGAAAAGTTGTTATGGCCAAGAAGAGAAGAAAAAAAATTGGTTCAAACTTGAGGTGAATTTTAATGGTGGAGAAGTTAAATAGGGAGAAGATGAGCTATTGTAGCCGTTGGGGGTGGTGAAAAATAGAAGGAAAAAGTAAAAAAATAAGATTATTACTGTTTTGATGTAGCATTTTTTTTGGGCCTCTCACGCGCGTACAATAATTGAGTTTACTTTCTATGCCGTGTGACAAAGCGGGAGTGTTTTTAGATTCACTTAGCCAAGATGAGAGGTGTTTTTAATACTGGGCATAGTTTGAGGATGAAAGTAATAATTCGCGCCAAGTTTAGAGGTATTTTTTATACTTCTCTCAAAAATAAAAGTTACTTTAGTGAGATGTTTGCACAAGTTCAGAGGGAATTAATACTAAAAATCCACATATCAAGACACTTTGTAACCCAAAATAAGCTACATAAGTTACTAATAAAAATTAATAGCACTAATTTGAATTCCATTTTAAAATAAACTGAAAAATCATGGACAAAAGAACGACAACTAAAATAAATTCATGTCCAAGAGAGAAGAATTCGATGCAATTGTTGTGGAGGAAGGTTCATATGTAATTTGTTAAACAAGGATCACAAGACAAATATATATTTTCACCAGCACTATTTTAAAACCTTGTGAAATTTTTAGTGTAATGTCGATACTCCTAAATTTATTTTTTTAATTCTTTAGGTAAGTAGTTACTAAAGTTGAGGACCGCAAAGGTAATTACGTTCATAATTATCTGAAGTTCGAACTCTATAAATAATATGACAACTTGAATTTTGATATTAAAAACTCATAAATATGAAATTAATTTTAAAGCGATTAAATCTATAAGAATTTATAAATTTGACTATTCTTTAAATTAGGTGTTTTGTGCATTCTACAGAAAAAAATCATATTTTAAATTAACATGAGTATTCGTTCTATGATTGACACATGTCTCCAAGTTTCCTAATGACCATTACTTTCTTCGTTTAATTTAATTTGTCCACTTTCTACTTTACATATTTTTTTAAAAAATCATAAATAAAAAGAGTATTTTTACTAATTTATCCTATAATTCTTTTAAATACACTCTATTTGGGTGTCTTATTAATTAATACCAAGATTAACAATAAAAAAACTTTGTGAAACTTTACTATATTTGTACTTGGAAAAAAAGTAGTTTAAGGATTAAAAAAAATATTTTAATTTTATAAATTAAAAAATAATTTAAAATAAATACTTTTAATAAGGTGGACAACTGCATGAGAATTGAGACAAAGGGGAGTAATTCTTAAGCAAGTAAAGAAAAAGAAGGGCCTCCCAATTTGGCCTTTAATCCACTGAAAGACCACACTTATGAATTCAAGTATTCAACTCACAATTATTAAAATCTTCTTTTTCTTTTCACTTAGAATATTAAAATCGTTTTCCCCGAAATAAAGAAAAAAAAAAGAATTTAGATTATTAAAGTCCAAAAAATAATGAAAGGGAGATAGATTTTAAGCACACGTGCACCACACGAGGCAGTCACCTCACGGACCAATGGCATCGCGTTTTGTCAAATGGGACCCACCACATGATAGTCACCAACTTCTCCTAATATTCCCCAGACCCTATCTTCTCACGCGCTCACGTTAAGCGCGTGCAATCAACCACCACGACAACAATCTGTGCAACTAGGCACTGTAGTACTAGAATACAAAATTCGCAGCCAACCAAAAATCAACGTTTACCGTTCAATTCTTTCGATTTCGCCGGTGATGTAATTGGAATTACCCAAATCCACACAAACAATATGATTGGCGTCTGCCTCAATTACTTCTCCCCTTTTTTTGGGTACTAATGGAGGTGTTTGATTCTCAACTCAAACTTTTTTGGGGGGTTTTAGGTAATAATTCCTTGCACCTTTTTCCTCTTTTTCAACAATTTTGATATTCTTCTTCTTAATTTGTGTTTTTCGAATGTGTATTGATGGAAGTGGCTTATCTTGATTTAGCTTCATTCTTTATTGTATTTCTCTGTTTTTTTCTTCTTCTCGTGTTGTGAGTGTTTCGGTTTGGTGATAATCTGGTGATTGTGATAATTCTTTCCCGTATATCCATCCAAAGGAGTGATTTTTGATGTTTGCGTGGCTTCATGACTGTAAATTTATCTTCTCTTTTGCTAATTTTGATTGTTTTATTGTAGCACTAGTTGGATTTCTCTTGTGGGGACTGGGGTGGGGTAAGTTGACTTACAACATTTATAGTTTCTCTAATTGAACTTGTACTTAGCCAAGAACAAACAAAAAAAAGCAAAGATTTCATATAGGCATACCAGCTACTTTGAATTAACTTAGTTGATATAAAACTTGCGTGAGGACAGGAGTTTGCTTGGAGTATTTCGAATCCAGTTAGTGACTAGGACTAATAAGTGTGAGATTTCAGAGAACCTCTACTTTTAGAATTTAGAGAACCCCTAATTCTAATTTGCCTTGGAAAGACAAGTTATTCACCAATTTTAGAAGGAAATAAGTCTTAGTAGAGCAAAATGACTATTAGAGGGTTCGTATAGCCCATTCAGCTCTACCTCTGCGATAGGGGTAAGGTCTGCGTACACTCTACCCTCTTCAGAACCTACTTTGTGGGACTGCAGTGGGTATGTTGTTGTTGTATAGCCCATTCAGACTAATTTGGGCTTGAGGCATAGTTAATTGATTACGTTGCCTGTTTTTATTTAGATTAAGTTGGTTGAGATTGGCACCCAAGGGTGTGGCTTAGTGGTCAATGAAGTAGGTGAGAACCATGAGGGCTCAAGTTCAAATTCCAATGGAGACAAAAACACTAGGTGATTTCTTTCCATCTATCCTAGCCTTAGTGGATAGAGTTACTCGAAACCTGTTGCTGGTGGGAGGTGGCAGGTATCCCGTGGAATTAGTCGAGGTGCACGCAAGCTAGTCCGGACACCCACAGTTATCAAAAAAAATTTGGTAGAGATTGAAAGTGTCAACATTGACTCTAAGTCTGGACTTCTACAAGCTTATATTCAGTTTATTTGGTTGGGATAGTGAGATAGATAAAGGCGGAAGCGTTAGGTTATAGCTGATGTCTAGTGCTAAATTAACTTGACATGATCAATTCTATTCTGAGCAAAACGGAAAAGGTGAATATAGGAGGCTAGCCTTGTATAAACATGGTTAATAGCAGGTGGACTCTTCTTGCATTCTGAAATTTATTGTGATGAGTATCTTTGGTTGGGAAGGTTGCAATGTTAGTAATAATTTACATCGAATTAGTATGGTTACAGGAAAGATTCCAGATGTACAATATGTTCTACTTGGCAGTGCCAGGACCTTGCATCATCTTACTGGCAAGTCGTGCTTGATTTCTTTGCTTGGTTGTAAGTTAGCTGCCATTATGACATATACCTTTTAATTGTGGGTTTTAGCATGTAGCTATTATGCAGTTTCTCTATTTACTGAATTTTCACCATTGACAAAAATATGCTTGAACATCTAAATTTTCCTATAATATGGGAAGAAATTATCTTGTATACTCCTTTTCAGTTGTAGAACACTTGTTGTTTCAGTTCGTAATAATCCATGCTACCACCTATCCATGTTGTTAATCACTTAATTTTTAAAATGGTTATTTTTTCTTTTTTATATTTTTTTAGAATTCTGTCCAGTCATGAGCACCATGGGTGTTTAATAATCCTACGAGGCATGTTACTTATTGGCTTTGAGGTTCTTGGAGTTTTGGTTTTGATGTCCTGCTGATGATGCAGGGATCAATCTTGGCCACAGGTTACTAAGAAATTAAAAGATACTAATTGAGGAGAATATAGTAGTGTGTGGTACTCCTTCACAAAGTTCAAATGGAAGCACGTCCTGCTGTGTCTGTTCAAAGTGTGGTTGCAAGTCAACTCAGTAATTGTGGTGCATCAGGGGCACTTTCTTCTTCCTTGTCTATGTTTCCAACAGCCCTAGGAGAGAAGTACCCTAAGTTTCCAGACTTGCAGCAGGCTTCGGTGGAGAAGGAACTCAAGCAACATCCTGGAACTGTCGTCTCTTCTTTGCCTTCCAACAGTGGGGCTGTTGGTCTTATGTTCTCATCATCGTCAGGATATTCCGCGGATCTTCATTTCTCATCTGTTCCACCCCAGGAAAAGCATTCAGGCCCTGCACCTTTCATTTCTCAGTCAACATATAGTGAGACATCGATCCTATTACCTCATTCCGGAATTCTTCAATCCACAGCATCAAGCCAATATTTGAATGAAAACCATGAACCCTGGTGTATAGATCCTTTGCCTCATTTCCTTGATTATTCGATGAATACCCCTGTCCAGAATAGTCAGGTAGCTTGTAGCGATAAACAAAGTGATTGGCAGGAATGGGCCAACCTTGTAATCGATGATGAAGATGCTCTGACTTCTAATTGGAACGAGATCATGGCTGATACAAGCATTGCCGACTCGGAGCTGAAGGTCAGTTTTATTCTGCACGGACTGCTGAATTTCTATTCCTCTTTCATTTACTTTTCTTCTTCTTACTCTTCTTATTGGTGATAAAAGAACAAATGGAGACCCATTCTTATCTTGTCTGTTGTGTGTTCAAAGATGCAATATCAGGAGGAAAAACAACCTTTAAATTTCCCAACGCAGCAAGTCCAAGCATCACCGCAAATCCCAGCTGTGCCTGTAGAAACTTCGGTTATTGCTCCTGCATCATCCCCTGCAAGTGGTGCTTCATCAAAGCAACGCATGCGTTGGACCCCTGAACTTCATGAAGCCTTTGTGGAAGCAGTCAACAAGCTTGGTGGAAGTGAAAGTGATTTCTCTCCTTGTTGTGCATCATTTTTTATAAAGCTCTCCTTGTTGTGCATCGTAAACTGACTTTTAGTATTAGACTGTTGTCTGACTCAGTGATTTTACATGAGCTGCAGGAGCTACTCCCAAAGGGGTGCTAAAATTGATGAAAGTTGAAGGTTTGACCATCTATCACGTAAAAAGCCATTTGCAGGTTTGTGCTATCTCATGTCCTCAAGTTGGTTCCCTTTAGAGATGGACCTGTGGTATTTCTTTATTGATGGTTGTGAACCATTTTTCTGAAATGCAGAAATATCGAACAGCTAGATATAAACCAGAAGCATCAGAGGGTATGTAGAAATTTCTCACTCTTTTATGTTTGCTTACGCGTGTCTATTCTTTTCATTCATTTTATTTTTTATCTATTCTCAAGCAATTTTAAAGAAGTACTTGGTTCTCATTCTTGAATTAACTTTGCTTGTTGTAAAGCTGTGAAAATCTTTTGAGCCAGTAGATGTTTAATTTTTGCTAAGTACTTGAGATCTGAAAGGTTCTTCTTCACATGCGATTGCATGCGTGTTTATGTGTGTTTGCATGTTTTAATTATTTATTCATGTCAACTTATTATTTTTGTATTTAATCTCATGTGATTTCAAAGACCTTCTTTTGATTCGAGGCAAATATTATGTGTATATAAGTGAAGTAATGTGTCTAGTCACTCGTACATTCCTCCCTTATAAAAAAAATCACTTGTCCATTCCTCAATCTATATATGCATGGTAGCAGATGATGAAATTATTCTTAGGCAGCTATTTCTATGGTAGCTTTCTAGTGCATGATAGATGAGCTTTCTCTTGTTATCAAAAAATGCCCAAGAAGAAATTCTATGTTGGATCTGAAAGATCTGGACCTGTGAGTTATCAACTAGGTTTTGAAGCAATGAGTCTCGGATCAGGTCTTTAGTTGGTACTGTCTCAGGAACATGGACACGTGGTATTTTTTTCCATGTTTGGAATGAGACTTGTTTGGGACATGTCAAGAAATACTGTGAAAGTTATAGCATAGGAAACTTTAAAAGTTTGGGACTACTTGAGGAAAACCGTAAACTTTGTACACAGTTTCCAACATCATGTACTTTGTTTTGTAACATCACTTCTCATAGCCTAGTTCACTCCCTTAAAGTACTTCTTCTGTATCTTTCTTTTTATTTAACCCCGCACACCACCCCCACCCCTCCAACCCCCTAGCCGAACGTGTTTGCTCAACTTACCCTGTTTGCGGTATTTTCTTCTTAACTCCTATCTTTTTTCTTCGACGAGACATAATTTTATCAACGGGAAAGGGCCAAAAATACCCCTAATGTATGGGAAATGGTTCACAAATACCTTCATCCACCTATTGGTCTAAAAATACCCTCAACCTATACTTTTGGCTCAAAATACCCCTCAAACTAACACCCTAAATCTTATGGCTTTTTTTAATTTTTAATAATAATAAGCCACATGGATTTTTTAAAAATTGAAAAAAGCCATCAGATTTAGGGGGTTAGTTTGAGGGGTATTTTTAGTCCAATAGGTGGATGAAGGGTACTTGTGAACCATTTTCCATACGTTAGGGGTATTTTTTCCCCTTTTCCATTTTATTAATATAACCCAAAGATGGTACTGCACCAGTTAAAAACAGTTTGCTGGGTATGAGTCTCTTATAACTGCAGGGATTCCAAAAACTCCAACATTACATCAATGTCATTAGCAAAAGAAGCATTTCACCAAAATTTTTAAATTCCGGATACATCTATTAGGTTCTTACATTTATTTTTTCAGTCAAAAATAACTTCTCATACCAGAGACTAGTCCTCCATCTCCTTTTTTCCTGCATCTGTTGCTTTTTCGCTCAACGTAAGAACTAAAATAGTTTCCACGTTTACCCCCCGCGTCTATTTTATCCACTTTAATTGAAAACCTGTTCCATGAAGGACATATTTTGAGGAAGGCTAGTTTTGGAGATGAAAAAATTCTTATCTGGAAGGGCGTCGGTATGTTGAACATAGCTGACAGGAAATAGTGACAAATATTTTAGAATAGAAGAGGATTATGAACTTTATAATGTTTTGTAGAAGAATTCAAGCCTGTCTTTTTCTGACCTGAGTCAGATGATCTTCAACTTAATGGTAATTGGGATGATTATTTAATTGCTAAATATCCTGTGTATTCTTGTCATTTCTTATTTCCAGGTTGTGAATAATTAATTTCTCCATCATTCTTGTCCTCTGATGATTTTGGTTGCTGACATTCTTTTCTTTTATCTCATAGCAGGGTCTTCAGAGAAGAAACAATCTTCACTAGATAATTTGTCATCTCTGGACTTAAAAACGTAAGTTGCTGTTCCATGTCCACAGCTCTATTGATCAGCTATTATATATCCTCGGAAATATTGGTATTACAAGTCACTTTATTATTCTATGCATAAGAGAAACTTCTGTCTTATATCTTTTATGAAGTTATAAAGTAAGGCTTCCCCTATCTCCTCTCTTACCGCGCACCCCCCCCCCCCCCCACAAAACCAAACAAAATGGAACAATAGAATATCTCTGCTTGGCACAGTATATAGGAAGAGTGACTTATTCTTTCCTCTCGCCAGAACTTCTATCTTGCACAGAAGACCTTTGCACTGCATCTTGGCTGCTTCTTTGTTTCCCAGCATAAAATTCTCTTCCACATGCGGCATTTTCTCTCTATCCTCTATCTAGTATTGGAAATTTACAAGTTTTCTCTTCCTTACCTAAAATAACAGATTATCGAATTTGGTGCAAGGGCCAACTTGAGTTTCCAGTAATCAGGGGTTGGCCCACCGTCATTCCAGAATCTCCTCTTCATTGCCACCTTCTTCCCTTTTTCTTGCTCTGCTGGATTCTCTCTTCTCAAAATTCATCTTTGCATATGTTATCCACAACCTCTGAAGAACAGAGGCTGGCATCCATGGGCAAAGGCTTCTTTAGTGATGTGTCCGTCTTTTTTGATGAAGTAGTGCTGTCTCTGTCTTCCCTATTCTTTGACATGCAGAATTGTTTTCCCTTGGGTTTGGGCTTGGGCTAGTGATTATGTAATTCGAGCCTTGGAGATCTCTGTTTTTTGGTCTTGGGATATGGTCTGGTTTTGGTGTTAGAAATTTCAGTTTCTGGTTTTGTGATTTGGGTGCTGGTTCAGATAAGGATTTTGGGATTTTAATCTTTTCTGTTTGACCCCTATCTGTGTTGATAATGTTTTCAGATTGTGGTTGTGGCTTAACTTGTTAGGTTTTGGGTGTAGGCATCATAGATTTGGATCCTTTTAGAGGGATGGGAGTTGTCCTTCCTTTTTTCCTGTGGCATTGTGCTGTTTATTAAACAGTTCCTGGGACATGTGGAATGTTTGTCCCCCCTTTTTCCCTATCCTGCTTCGTCCTCAATTGGGCCCTTCCTGATGTGGATACCACAAAGCAGTGTCCCTGAAATGCATTTTCATAACCTTAGCATGTGGTCTATCCCCTTTTCATTATGCATCACATGATGCTTAGGTTCTATTTAATCAACTTTCTGGTTTAACTTTCATGATCTTGAAGGGGTCGGGATGGAGTAGGAATGTGATTTGCAGGTTACCTATTAATATCATATACATATTCAGTCCCAGTTTAGTCCTTTTGTTTCACCTTTAATAGATGAAGTTAACAATTTTTAAGTAAAGGGGACATGAATAAATTACTATCCGTAACATTAAATTTTGATATTAAGAAACTGAAAATTCTACAAGTTTGAAAACTCTTTAATTCAAAATATTCAAATAATTACAACAGAAATACAAATAGTTAATATTGACTGTTGGAAAACCAAAATAGAATTTTTTCTGGATGTTAAAACGGATCTCATCTCTGAAGAATTAACATTCTCTAGTACATAAACCAATGAGAGAAGAGTATACTTTAATTATTACAAGTTACTGTATAATGGACCTCGTTAAGAGTACTATTTATGCATATGCTTGGAGACCAAATCATATAATAAAAGAGAACCTAAACAAAAAATGGTGGCTCAAATTATTTTCTTGGATTTCTACACCATAAACTCTCAACTTATTTACACCTGTTATTATGAAACATGGAATGTACTTGGTATGGCATATGTTTAAGCTATTCCAACAAGAAGCCTGACAATAATAGTAAGTTATAGTGGATGATGTTAGTTGAAGGATCTATTTGTTCCCCAATAGGAGAAAGTTGGGGGAGGGTGGGAGGAGGCAGAGAGGGTTGGGGAGAGAGAGAGAGAGAGAGAGAGAGGGGAATTTTGTGCATGTATTGTCTAACACAGGGAACTAATGGTGCTCCAAATACAATGACTGGGTGGTAGCTTCAGGGGCTCTATTTAAGTAATTTGGAGTTTGCTGTTATATCTTATTGTCGTGTACTACACGCATTTGCTTCATTCAAATATGGTGTGTTGGGCTGTGATACAGGGGAATTGAGATCACCGAAGCATTGCGACTGCAGATGGAAGTTCAGAAGCGTCTCCATGAACAGCTTGAGGTATGGATTCTTTCTGTTGAAGTAAAAAGCACTAACACTTTGATTGGTGGTCATTGCTTACATCTTCAACAAGAACTGTCTGTTATATGAGAATATCTGCTTGCCATGTTTTATTTTCTTATGTATAGCTTTTGACTGCTTATTCCCTTTCCGAGTCTTCCATTCCAATTGTAATAGATAATTCTGAAGACAACGGGAAGTGCATGTTAGTTTTTTTCCTTTGTACATTTTCTGTTTAACTTATATGTAAGCAATTTCTGTAGGTTTCTCTTCCTTCTTGTTGAAGATTTAATGAGATATAAGAAGTCAATCTTTTAGATAAGTCAATTTGAGTTAATCATATGTACCCGTGGCGTACACCAGATCGATTAAGGACATATATGAGGGGGCCAAGACTCGCGTTAGAACTGTGGGAGGAGATTCGGAGCACTTTCCCGTGTTAATGGGGTTGCACCAGGGATCGACCCTTAGCCCTTTTCTATTTGCCTTGGTAATGGATGTATTGACGCGGCAAATACAAGGTGAGGTGCCATTCTGCATGTTATTTGCGGATGATGTAGTTTTGGTTGACGAAACTCGCGGAGGAGTTAATGCTAAGTTGGAGGTTTGGAGACAGACCCTCGAGTCTAAGGGGTTTAGGTTGAGCAGGACCAAGACTGAATATATGGAGTGCAAGTTCAGTGAGGCGACTCAGGATGATGACGTAGAAGTGAAGCTGGATACACAGGTCATCCAAAAGAAAGGGAGTTTCAAGTATCTTGGGTCTATTATCCAGGAAAATGGAGAGATCGATGAGGATGTCACTCACCGTATTGGTGTTGGGTGGATGAAATGGAGGCTCGCATCTGGAGTCTTGTGTGATAAGAAGGTGCCTACTAAACTTAAAGGCAAATTCTACAGAGTGGTGGTTCGACCAGCTTTGTTGTATGGAGTAGAGTGTTGGCCAGTAAAGAACTCCCATATTCAAAAGATGAAGGTGGCGGAGATGAGGATGTTGCGATGGATGTGCGGGTTTACTAGGAGAGATAGGATTAGGAATGAGGATATCCGAGATAAGGTGGGTGTGGCATCGGTGGAAGATAAGATGCGGGAAGCGAGGTTGAGATGGTTCGGACATGTAAGGAGGAGAGGCACGGATGCTCCAGTGCGGAGGTGTGAGAGGTTGGCTATGGATGGATACCGGAGAGGACGAGGTAGACCGAAAAAGTATTGGGGAGAGGTGATTCGACAGGACATGGCGCAGTTGCAGCTTACCGAGGACATGACCCTAGATAGGAAGGTGTGGAGGACGCGGATTAGGGTAGAAGAGTAGTAGGTAGAAGTGTGGGTAGGCTAGTAGGTAGGAGTGTGTTTCCTTGTTGTCCTGACTAGTAATCGTAGTGCTCGCTTATAGTTTTTTGTGCTTGGATTCCTCGTAGTAGTATTTTGTGGCAGTGTTCTGCTTCTGTCTGTTGTTTGTTACTACATATTACTTCCTATCGTCTCTTGTAGTTTTATCATGTTTTTGTATCGTGTATCTTTGTTACGTCCTTTTTAGCCTATTCTTAGACTGTTTTTGTCTTGAGCCGGGGGTCTATCGGAAACAGCCTCTCTACCTCACCTCTGAGGTAGTGGTATGGACTGCGTACACTCTACCCTCCCCAGACCCCACGTTGTGGGAATACACTGGGTATGTTGTTGTTGTTGTTGTAATTTGAGTTAATCATAGTTCAGTCTTGGGGACCAAAAATCTTATCTATCATGGGTAATAGAATAGCTTTCTTATGCCCATTGATAAAATGAATAACCAGCTTGTCCAGTCTCTTATTTGATTGTCTCTTGGTAACTAACTTGCAGCACTTGTGATGTTATGTGCACTTATATTGTCATGTACATTTGCAGATTCAAAGAAATCTGCAGCTGCGTATAGAAGAACAAGGGCGATACCTCCAGATGATGTTTGAGAAGCAGTGCAAGTCAATGCCTGGCGTGGACTTGGCTAAAAGCTCATCATCCACAGCAGATGATGCTATTGCACTGTTGTCAGATGCAGTTCAAAATTCCTCTGGCAAAAATGATCCTGGAGTGTCACAGGTTGATACTGCTAAAGAGGTTGATGAGAAACAGAAAGCGCGGGAAAGGGAAGTTCTTGGAGATCCTGAGACAAATATAACCAGCACATCCGATTCACCACCTTTAAAGCGCTCTAAATTGGATGAATAAGCATTTGTAGGTTCAAAAAACCATTGGTAGAATAGTTATAGTTTGACGCTTGGAACATCAAATCCTCGAGTATAATGGAGTTAGCTCGTGAAGGAGCTGAAAATACCATGGTATTCTTTTCATAGACAATATCTCGAGGGGCCATGGCGTGTCCTCTCATTTGACCTAGATCATAAAGAAATATTGAACCTTTGATGTTAAATTTGTCAATATGTGGCATTCCTGGAGTCATCTTGGAAGGAAAATGAGGAAGTCCTCATGTCAATGCAGGTTGTCTGAACATGAATTGTTCAGTTATTGTCTTATGTATCAGCAAGGAAAATAGTTCTTATTGCTTGGATTCTCATTAGTCACATTATGTAAATATAATCTTTGCTAAAGATGCTGTTTTTTCTTTTATTAATCATGTTTAAGTAGGCTTAGCAATTCCAGAGTAGTGATTAGTCTTCCTTTTATCTCCCTTCATCATGTAAAAAGACTCGTAAAGTTTTAGCTTATTACAAGGTAAGCATTAAAAACAAAGTGTTTGAAACGCTAAGAAGCTATTGAGACACTTAGATAAAGCATTGTTGGTTTTCGAGTTATTGTCTTTCTGATTAGAGGTAGAAAAAAATTACATTCTCAACAACAACAATGTCCCCAGTATGATCTCACAAAGTGGAGTCTGGGAGGGTAGAGTCTACGCAGATCTTACCTCTACTTTAAAGATAGAGAGGTTATTTCTGATAGACCATCGGCTCAAGAAAAATCGTCCAAAACAGTCCAGAAAAAAAAAATTAACAGACATACATGAAATAGCATACAGTAACAAAAACAACAAATAGTAACATGACAGTAACTACAACAAAATAATATGATAGTCTATGTACAAACAACAACAAATAATAGCCGAAATCGAAGGACAAGAGTAGAAATACTACAACTACTAGTATAGACGAATAACTAGGAAAAAGAAAAGGAAACATAGAAGAAAGGGAAAAAAGATCAGTCCAACAACAACATACCCATGATATACACCCAATGTAATTTCATGAGTGGGCATGAAAAAAAGCCAGTAAATGAAAAAAACTCAAAAAACAGAAGAAGAAAGATTTATAGATGGTAAATAAATTGCTACATCAAATAAATGTAATGTACAAACTTTTTGCACATATAATGTAAATTCAAATGAATCATTTATAATGAGTTATCATTGGCCAACCAATGTATGTTAGGATTCCGAGTTTGGATATCTTTGTGTCAAAGCTATATATACACAACCTAATCATATATGATAACACACTATCATCTTATTATAAGTATTAAAAATATTAGACAACAATATAATTAAGGAATTTTTATTTTTTGTAAAAAAAAAAAAAAAAGGAAAAAGGAGAAGAAATAGTGTGCGTCTCTGAAGAGAATAAAGTAGCCTGTAGAAGAAGCAATGTCGTCCTACCTATCCAAGTAACGTCTCTTCTAATCAAACCAATGACACTTGAACTATCAGTTAGGTGGAAAATCTCAAAATCCCACCAGAAAGTACATATGCTCTTGTTAATATTAATATATACCCTCTTCTACTCATTCCCTTTTCATACCTCATTTTGCCTTAGTGGCATTCCCATCTAACACCATGGCTGCTGGTTCACATTCTCGCAGTGAACTTCATGTTTTCCATACAGGAGATGATGTATGTCTCTAGTTTCTTTTTTCTTTTTAGTCTGTTTCAGTTTTCTATAATAGAAAGTAGTCTTATTTTGCTAGTAACTACATATAGTCACAAAAATATCGATCACCTAACATGTTTTTCTTTTATGTATATATAGCAGAGGGCTCCAACAGAAATGTCAAGAGAGCCTACAGGGGTGGTGATGTCATTGAAGAAGATATGCAAGATATGTAGAGACGAGATTGAAGTTAAGGAAAACGGGCAAGTGTTTGTTGCTTGTGGAGAATGCAAATTCCCAGTTTGCAGGCCATGTTATGAGTATGAGAGGAGTGAAGGCAATCAGTCTTGTCCTCAGTGTCATACTCGCTATAAGCGTCATAAAGGTCCTCTCACTTTTATTCTTTCTAATTTATTTTTACATATTGTGTTTAATAAACATACAATAACATGTGATATATATTGTAATTATCTTAAAAATATCTGTTGAGTAAGTTTTATGCAACAGCAGTATAGGAATTACTTATACAATTAGATCACTAGATCTTAAAGTAATTTCAAGTTCTATGATAAGCATTAGCTGACGATAACTTGATAAAAATGGTAATTGATCAACTATAACATGTTAGTAAACTACTACTGATTTGCTATAAAGTACATGTAACAACTTAAGTCCGTTCGAAGATAGAACAATAACTCTATAACGGGTTAAATTGTACCATCAATTCTTTATATGGTGTCTGTATGTACATTCATTTATCCTTTGAATACGCCATCTTACGGATTTCTAAATATTGTACGTGCATGTATGAATGGCTATGAAATATATGTTAATAAGAATTAAGATTTAAGATGATATATATACATATATACATTGTTGAGTTTGTTTAACTTACAAGTTTTCATATTGGCTGCAGGGTGTCCTAGAGTTGCAGGTGATGATGAAGATGATTTTCATGATGATTTTGAACAAGAATTTCAGATCAAGAATCATCATGCTTCTCCCAACCACCACCACTCGGTTAGTAGTTCATTTCTATTTTCAACTGCTACATATATATATATATATATATATATATATATCACCAACCTACTAGAAGCATTAATTACCTATGACATGGTGTTGTTTAATAAGCTTGTCTTGAATTATCATGATTCATGTCTATTAAATTCTCGGTAGAAAAATCAAAAGATTAATTACTATTACCATGTCGCCGACCCAAGTAAATTTTAGGTATTGGTTCATAGAAAGTTTATTAATTTGACTTATTTTATAATAAGAAAAATTGCACGTTTTTCCCATTAAATGGACTGATCTTTGATATTTAATTTTCAAATGAACTGGTTTTCATTTTTTGCTCTTTAGCATTCAAACTTATGTCTAGTAGATCATAAGTTCTTTAGAAATTGAAATCATATTAGTACATAATTGATGGGACATTATAATAAGAAAATATAAGTTTATTCCCTAAAAAAAAGTTGGTATTTGTTACGAGGGCCATAAATCAAACACCAACACAAATTAGGGGGGAAAATGTAAATGACGGGACTCAACAGTTGGTGTATGTTTGGCAGGAGAATGGAGAGTATAATCACAAGGCCAATGGTGCTGCTGCTTTTAATCAATCGGTTGCTGGAAGCGGTACACCTATATATTCTTTTCTACTAATTAAATAATTGTTGTGCCTTAATTGCTTATTTATAAAAATGGAGAATTTACAGTGGCAGGCAAGGATTTGGAAGATGAGCAGAAAGAAAGTTATGGTGAGGCAGAATGGAAGGAAAGAGTTGAAAAATGGAAGAGCAGGCAAGAAAAGAGAGGTCTCGTTAGTAATGCTGGAAATGATCAACCTGATGAAGATGATGACTATCTGTATGTCTTTCTTTCTTTTCATTCACTCTATCATCATTGCTCTCCCTAATTTGATACTATTTAACTAAACTTGCAATTTAACATCTTATCTATACTACTCCCTCCGAAAAAATAAAGAAAAACTTTTGAATCTTGTCGTCTTAAATTTAAAATGTGTTTACTCTTTTATATTCTGTGGTCTTAAACTTGGCATGCAGAATGTTGGAATTGAAAAAAACTTACTAAATATTAAAAGAGAAACTCCTTTCAGGACATACCAAAAAGGAAAGTAAGACACTTAAATTGGGATAGAGGGAGTATATTAGTAGTAGTGGAATAAAATATTGAAAAGTTTGTTTGGTTTTATGTGAGGAAACATCGAGAAAACAACATAGAAGGAACAGGAAAAGACCTTATAGAAATACTTTAAATTTATGACAAATTAGTCAACCTGAAATCTATGGATTTGTTCACAATGATCAAATTATATCTGGTGTTGTTTCCATCTTCCCCGTCATTCTCCGTACAACTGTTGAATATTGGATTTTTCAGTTATATATTGTCTCTGTCACTTGTAGTTATATATCATTCCATGATTGACTGGTAGAGTTAAATAATTTGAACTCTTTATAATTGTGAAAGTTATATACTACATGTACCATTATTTACAAAATTGATCAAATACTACAATGTTCCAACATGAAAGGAGTGTCTAGAAATTGAAACAGATCAAGTTTAGGCATATTAAACTTGTAGAATATTTCAATGTTCTAACCACTTAACTGTTTTCCAAGCAGTTTGGCTGAAGCTCGGCAACCACTCTGGCGAAAAATTCCACTCCCATCAAGTCTAATCAGTCCATATCGGATAGTCATTATCATCAGGCTTGTCATTCTTGGATTCTTTTTCCATTTCCGGATCTTAACACCAGCCTATGATGCCTATCCATTATGGATTATCTCTGTTATATGTGAAATATGGTTTGCATTATCATGGATACTTGATCAGTTCCCGAAATGGTCACCCATAAACCGTGAAACTTACCTGGATCGTTTGACATTGAGGTTTGAACGTGAAGGCGAGCCAAATCGATTAGCCCCAGTGGATGTGTTTGTGAGTACAGTTGATCCTCTTAAGGAGCCTCCTATTATCACTGCAAACACTGTTCTGTCAATCTTGGCTGTTGATTACCCTGTTGAGAAGGTTAGCTGTTATGTATCAGATGATGGTGCTTCCATGCTGTTGTTTGATACATTAGCAGAAACAGCTGAATTTGCCAGGAGATGGGTGCCATTTTGTAAGAAATATAGTGTAGAGCCTAGAGCACCTGATTTCTACTTCAATGAAAAGATTGATTACTTGAAAGATAAAGTTCAGCCTACCTTTGTCAAGGACCGCAGAGCCATGAAGGTATGTATCTATTACTTCATTAGTCTCATTTGATACAACTATATCAGAGGAGATGCAGTGCCTAAATTTTCACTTATCTCGTTATAATTGTTTGATAGAGAACCATATCAAGGTTTAAACTTTAAAATTCAAATAGTTTATTGTACAAATTGTAGAATGGAATACTTATCAAAAAGAAGTTGTAGAAGGAATCATATCAAACATTTTAGGACGTGCCCAAAATAAAACAATGTCATATAAGTTGGGATAGAAGGAGTATCATTTATCAGGGGCTTAAGTTTCTTTGGCTTGAAATAAGATATTTTCTGTAAATTGAAAACTCACTCTCTTGTGGCAGAGAGAATATGAAGAATTCAAAGTAAGAATTAATGCATTAGTAGCAAAGGCTCAGAAAAAACCAGAAGAAGGATGGGTAATGCAAGATGGAACTCCATGGCCTGGTAACAACACCAGAGACCATCCTGGTATGATTCAAGTTTATCTTGGTAGTGAAGGTGCACTTGACATTGAAGGTAAGGAGCTGCCCCGCCTTGTCTATGTTTCCCGTGAGAAACGACCAGGCTATCAACACCACAAGAAAGCTGGTGCCATGAATGCTTTGGTTAGTAATTAGTATATTAATTTCTGGCTTGCTTCCTTGACATTCTTTTAAGTCCTTTTCTTCATGTTATGTAATTTGTTCTGTTTTTCTAAATAGGTTCGAGTCGCTGCAGTCCTGACCAATGCACCATTTATGTTGAACTTGGATTGTGATCACTACCTTAACAACAGCAAGGCAGTTAGAGAAGCGATGTGCTTTTTAATGGACCCACAAATTGGAAAGAAGCTCTGCTATGTCCAATTTCCCCAGAGATTTGATGGTATTGATCGCCACGATCGATATGCCAACCGTAATGTTGTCTTTTTTGATGTAAGTTGATCTATAAATGCAGCAAATGTGTTAACAAAGGATCTATTCCCAGTATTATGTTCTGGTTCAATCTGTTTTTTCCCTTCATGGTGGCAGATCAACATGAAAGGCCTGGATGGAATTCAAGGACCAGTTTATGTTGGAACGGGTACTGTCTTCAACAGGCAGGCATTATATGGCTATGATCCACCTGTTTCTGAGAAGCGTCAAAAGATGACATGTGATTGCTGGCCTAGTTGGTGCTGCTGCTGTTGTGGTGGTTCAAGAAAGTCCAAGTCCAAGAAGAAAAGCATCAAGGCCTTACTTGGACTTGGAGGACTATACAACAAGAAAAAGAAAACAATGAATGGAAAGAACTACACTAGGAAGTCATCTGGACCTGTCTTTGATCTTGAGGAAATTGAAGAAGGCCTTGAAGGATATGATGAGCTTGAGAAGTCGTCGCTCATGTCCCAAAAGAACTTTGAGAAACGATTTGGGCAGTCCCCAGTTTTCATAGCGTCCACACTAAAGGAAGATGGCGGGCTTCCTGAAGGGACAAACCCAACAACGCTCATAAAAGAAGCTATTCATGTTATTAGCTGTGGGTATGAAGAGAAAACTGAGTGGGGCAAAGAGGTTAGAATCATATTTCATGAATAACTATGAGTTATGGATGTTCTCTTAGCGAACTTCTAATAAATTGGTTTTCTTTTTTCTTTTTTTGACAGATTGGGTGGATTTATGGTTCTGTCACAGAGGACATTTTGACTGGATTCAAGATGCACTGCAGAGGATGGAGATCGGTTTATTGCTGTCCGAAGAGAGCAGCTTTTAAGGGATCAGCTCCAATCAATCTATCAGATAGATTGCACCAAGTTCTGAGATGGGCTCTTGGTTCTGTTGAAATCTTCATGAGTCGTCATTGTCCCCTTTGGTATGCCTGGGGTGGCAAACTCAAATGGTTGGAAAGGCTAGCATATATTAACACCATTGTTTACCCATTCACTTCCATTGCTCTGCTAGCTTACTGCACCCTTCCAGCTGTATGCCTTCTCACTGGAAAATTTATCGTCCCCACAGTAAGTTAACTGAAGTCATTTGGTTCAGTATTATAAAGAATTGATTTTGATTTTCTAAATCAAATCCCATGTTTCTTTTGTAGCTTAACAACTTCGCAAGCATTTGGTTCATGGCTCTCTTTCTCTCCATCATAGTTACAAGCGTACTCGAGCTGCGATGGAGTGGAGTAAGCATTGAGGCCTGGTGGCGTAACGAACAATTTTGGGTCATTGGTGGTGTTTCAGCACATTTGTTTGCAGTTTTCCAAGGCCTTCTTAAAGTGCTTGCAGGTGTAGACACAAACTTCACTGTAACATCAAAAGCAGCTGATGACGCTGAATTTGGGGAGCTGTACCTCTTCAAATGGACCACACTTCTCATCCCACCAACTACTCTGATCATCTTGAATATGGTGGGTGTTGTAGCTGGTGTTTCGGATGCCATCAACAATGGTTATGGTTCATGGGGTCCTCTCTTCGGAAAGTTATTCTTTGCCTTTTGGGTTATTGTGCATCTCTATCCTTTCCTAAAGGGATTGATGGGTAGGCAGAACAGGACTCCCACCATTGTGGTCCTCTGGTCAATTCTTCTTGCTTCAATCTTCTCACTGATTTGGGTCAGAATAGACCCCTTCCTACCAAAGCAGAAGGGACCTATACTCAAGCAGTGTGGAGTGGAATGCTAAGTGCCATGCCTGGTATCTGTGTGATGTATTCTTTGCCAAATTTTTGTTAGGTTGCTATTTTGATTGCAAGTGAACACATTGTATCTTTCTTCTAGTGTTTTGCCTAGCAATAAAGTGAAGACTAGGATAAGGGCACTATGCAACTTTGTAACATTCATACTTGTCCAAATTAATACCAAGACTTTTTAAGATGCTCCCTTGCTCCTCTAGTGACATATGTACACCATAATTTTCATCTTTTGGGAGAAATTGTTATAAGATCAACATGGAAATCTAGTGCATTACCAACCTCATGTGCTTTCTTTTGTCTTAATATTTCTTCGTGGTGGAAGTTAAGAATCAAGATATCAATATAATTACAACAACAACAACAACATACCCAGTGTATTCCCACAAAGTGGAGTCTAGGGAGGGTAGAATGTATGCAGACCGTACCTCAGATGAAGTAAAGAGGCTGTTTCCAATAGACCCCCGGCTCAAGACAAAATAAGACCATAAAAGGTCGAAATAAAAGTGCAAGAGATATAGACAGTAAATAAAACAACGGGTAGTCACAGAACTATACTATAACAAAATAATACTATATCCAAACCAAATGAAACACTAGAAAGTAGCAAAAGCTAAAGAACAGGAAACTACAAGAGCAGACCTACAACTACTAACTAGTGCAACAAGACACTGCACACCTACCTACTAGTATGAAACAGACCTACTTACTAACCGTCTACCCTAATCCGAGCCCTCCACACCTTCCTATCAATATAATTAGGCTTAGAATATAAGATTTTGAGATCTAAGTATGATGATTAACAGGATGATATTATTTCTTCCTTTCCAGGGAAAAGTTCACCCAAAACATAGTAATTCGGGTAGATCCAAGGTTTCATCCTTGATACTATATAGACCCTAGATCTTGAGAAAGTTGCATTTAACACAAACTATGCAGCCTGTACATTTCACACCTGTACATGAGGCCCTATCTTCTCATTATTTCTGAAAACTTGTTAGTTTGCTCATTTCTATTGTCCCCAATGGCTGTGGAAGGTAAGGCAATGTCTGAGCAGATAATTCTTGTGCTACAAACCGCATGGTTGGTCGCGACTCAGGAGTGGTACGTGTACATGCTAAGGCAATCGTGATTACAAAAACCACTGCCTCTGCCAAGTGGCCAGTGGGAGGTGGAAATCTTTGGTCAAGAACATCCTTCAAAAGTATTTCCGAAGACAATGTTGTTGCTGCTGATAATGAAGTTAAAAGCTCCCCTGGATGCCTTCCCATCATAGTCTCCATCGCCACCACTCCAAAACTGTAGACATCACACTTTTCTGTAACGCGCATGGTAAGTGCAAGCTCTGCATGAGAAGAAAGACAAGATATTAGTATTGAAATATTCTTCTTTTCTGATACAAGAATATCAACCATCAAAGGACTGTTAAGCCGAAAACTAGCTGCAAAAGAACATCAGGGACACTAAAATCAGATGATCAAATTAGAGGCAAGGGTTCAAAACTAAATATCTGCCTGCATTCTTCCAATGAACATACTAATCAATCAACAGAAATATGGATGCATAAGCTAAATAGCTAATGAGTAAAATACCTGGTGCCATGTAGCCATAAGAACCAGCAACTGCGGTCCAATTTGATGATTCTGAAGCTAACAGCTTTGCTGTGCCAAAGTCAGAGAGTCGTGGCTCGAATTCTGACTCAAGCAAAATGTTATTCAGTGATACATCACGGTGTACAATGGGTGGAGAGCAGTCATGGTGCAAGTAAGCGAGTGCATGAGCTATTCCTTGCACAATTTTCACTCTTGTACCCCATCCAAGTTCCATTCCCATCTCATTGTCATATAGAACTTTCCCCAGGCTACCTCTTTCTATATACTCATAAACCAAGTACATGCACCCATTCTTGGAACAGTAACCAAAGAGCTTAATTATATTCCTGTGTCTTACCTCTGTCAAAGTTCTAATCTCATTCTCAAAGCTTCGACGATTCGTCAATGGAATGTCACTCGAGTCTGACATGTTGAGTCTTTTGACTGCAACAATCTGCCCAGAGGGCAAAACAGCTTTATAGACACTTCCAAAGCCTCCTCTTCCAATGCAGTTCTTTTCACTGAAATCTTCAGTAGCTTTCACTATGTCACCAAATGTAAACTTCCCTTCTCTTTCCCAAATCAGAGATTCCGAATTTTCAGACATCTGGCTAGCTTTGATCTCCTCATCATATTGCTTAGCCTTCCTTCGAGACACAAGACATGCAACAAACAGGATTGCCAAAAGTATTAGGCTGGCCATGGGTACAAGTACCCCAATGAGGACCTTTTGATTCTTATTTCTGGACTTCTCATTTGGCGTATCCAAATTACATGAGGATAATCCTTCTACATTTCCACACAAACCAGAGTTTCCAAGGAAAGATCTAGCAGGTGCTCCTTGAAATACTCCATCGGTTGGAATTGGTCCAGAAAACTCATTGTAGGAAAAATCCATCTCCTGAAGACTGATCATGCGAGATAATGCTGGAGGAATTCCACCTGAGAGGTTGTTATGTGAGAGGTTGAGATGCATTAATGAGGTGAGCTTGGCCAAGTTTTGTGGAATTGTTCCCGTTAGTGAATTGCCACTTAGGTCCAAAAGAATACTCAACTGCATCAAATTGCCAAGTTCAGAGGGAATACCACCTGATAATGGGTTGTTGCCAAGATTCAAGCTCAACAGGCTCTCGCACTTGCCAAGATCTACTGGAATATTACCACTTAACTTGTTTGTTGACAAATCAAGATGCTGGAGCTTAGTTAAATTGCCAACAGACCGAGGGATGCCTCCTATGAGATTGTTTTTGCTCAAGCTGAGATTGAAGAGCAGGCCTAACCTTCCCAGTTCAGAAGGAATTTCACCAGTCAATTCATTTCTTTCCAAAGTTAACATGCGCAGCTCTCTCAGATTCCCTAGCTCAGCTGGGATTACACCAGAAATTTTGTTTCCATGCATTCTTAGACTTGTGAGTTTTTCACATTTCCCCCAGTCAGGTGACAGTTCACCTGAAAGTTGGTTGTCACTAAGAGAAAGGAAAACAAGATTCGGGTGCACTCCAAATGCCTCTGCAAGATTACCAGATAAATTGTTGCCTTCAAGCCGTACTCGTCTTAGCCCTGTGCAGTTCTTCAAGCAATCTGGTAACTTACCACTGAATTTGTTCCCATTTATTGTCAACTCCTCAAGATTTTGGCTACATAATCCTGGAGGTAGTTCACCAGTGAAGCTGTTATTTGCAAAGCTGGCACTTGACAATAGAGGACTGTTCTTTCCAAAGTCCTTCGGGACACTGCCTGAGAAATTATTAGTATATACAGAAAGAAGGTTCAGATCACTGAGGTCAGAAATGCTGTCCGGCAGCTCACCACTTAGTCGGTTGGTGTTGATGTCTAGGGTTTGAAGGGATATCAATTTCCCAATCTCAGGAGGAATGGTTCCACTGAGATTGTTGTGGAAAAGATGCAACCTCGTTAGATTGGTCAGATTTCCAACGGTTGGAGGTATTGTGCCTGAAAGCTGGTTGTCAGAGAAATCTAGCTCCAACAAGTTTTGCAAGTTCCCAATCTGATGGGGAATGGAACCAGTGAAATTGTTATGATAGAGGTAAAGAAATTTGAGGTTTGTCAACTGGCTTGTTTCAGGTGGAATTGTCCCAGTAAAGGAATTGTTTTGAAGCTGCAAAGATGTCAACTCAGTCCAATTGGTGATGAGATTTGATGAGATTTCGCCGGAAAGAATATTATCAGACAACCCCAATTCGGTTAACTTGGTAAGAGAGGAGAAGGATGGAGGCAATGGTCCTTGCAGCGCATTTTCTGCTAGAGCCAAGACAGTGAGGTTAGTACAAAGGCCAAGCTCAGAAGGAATGGTTGAATTCAAACCGTTCTTTCGAAGATCCAGGTGTTGAAGATTTATGAGTCTGCCTATAGAAGATGGAATGTTTCCTTGTAATGAATTGTTGAAAAGTACAAGAACTTCAAGACTAGTGAGAAAACCAATTTCATCAGGAATTAAGCCAGAAAACATGTTAAGACCTAGCTGAAGTTCTTTTATCTTGGACAACTTGGTAAAATTTGGTGACAATGAACCTTGAAATGAATTAGACGAAAGATTGAGACGTTCAAGCTTGTCCAAGTTGGTGAATACTGTTTCTGGGATTGAACCATTCAAATGGTTTATCGACAAATCAAGATAAGTCAGATTATGGCAACGGAGTACAAATTCAGGGAATTCTAAGGTCAGTTCATTATAACCAAAGCTTAGATGTGTCAACATAGGCATATTCCTCAATTTAGACCAATCAGGAGTTACTAAAAAATTTGACCCAAGATCCAAGTACCATACCTTCTGAAGATTGCTAATTTGATAGGGGATAACACCTTCGATATTGTTGTTATTAATACTGAGATATTCAACTTGTGTTAACTTCCCAATCTCTTCTGGTATGACACCTTCCAAGATGTTGTTACTCAGGTCCAAGAAATTGAGCATGGAGGCATTGCCAATACTCGAAGGTATCGATCCACTGAAGTTGTTACCATTGAGATTGAAACTCGTGAGACTCGGAAACGAAGTGAAATCAAGCTGATCAAGAGAGCCTGAGAGGCCTGCATCAGAAAGATTGATCTCAGAAATGGTTCCACCAGCATTGCATACAATAGATGTCCAATTACACAAGTTTCTGAGATTGGAAATGGACCATGAATCCAAGAAAGAAGTAGAAGGTAAGTTAGTCTTCCATTTGACAAGAGATTCAGCTTCAGTTCTTGCTGATGATGTGATCCTTAATGGAAGTGAAAAAAGAAGTAGCACATGCAGAATGTAAACAAAGCTACTATGAAATGTTGTCATGTCTTAATATTTGTGTTTCAAGAAGAATAAAACATCTTTGAGCTTTTACATGAAAGGGTTAATCATATATAAGTGGACCACAAAAAGGGAGTATATTGTTAAGTGGAAAAGCAATCATCAAAGTCTAAAGAAACAGAGAAGAAAAAAAAAACAAAAGGTACAAGGCTTAATGGCCCAACAAGTATGTCAAAATAACACGGTTTCAACTCATTAATTATCTTGAGGATTTTGTCATTATATGCCAACTTGACCAATAGTAAATAAAAATTTGAGTGTGAACAATTTAGTAGGAAAAGTATATTACTCCCTATGTGACATGTCCAAAATTATAATTGACATGTATTAAATCTTAAAAAATCATTTGAGGAATAACTAATAATGCTAAGGGTCATTTAAGAAATTTTTTTTGAGTTTAAGTTTGGTGCACTATCAGTGTACAAAATTTTTTACACCATCATGTAATTTTAAAGTTAAAAAAATTGCAATTATAAACTTAGAAAAATATTAAAGATAATTTGAATCCTAATTATACTATAATTCATATTCTTTCCTAGTTTTAAGATTATTTCCTTTCCCATTCTACCACTCTTCTCTCTTTATCGTCATATTGCCATGGCAGCGACGAAAAGATGGGTTTCAGTTCTTCTCTTTTTTTTTCTTTATTTCGTCCATTCTTTTAAAGTATTTTGTTCATCTATCATTTTTTTATTTCAAGAAAATCTAATTCATGGCATTCACATTTATAAGAATAATAATATGTAATCAGGAAGATGATTTGTAGAAGATTTAATTGAGATACAAGATAAAAAGAATTATTCAAGAATTTTTTTGTGTTTTATGTGGAATACAATAGTGGAAAATGAGATGAACACTTCAAAACACACTTGATTTTCATGGCAAAATACCAATAAATTCTAAAAACAAGGAACAAAATAAAAATTTGTCCAAAAAAGTTAGATTTAGTTCTAAATATGAAAAGAGAATTGAAATAAATGGGTATGTATGTGTGTAAAAGAATGGGAAATTAAGAAACGCAGTTTGTGATGAAAAAAGTCAATGAAAAAGAAAATGGTTAAACTATTTGTGGAAGAAGAAGTCGGAGTGTGAAGGAGAGAGATAGAGAAGAAAGAGTAAAAAATATATTAGTAGTGTTTAATTTATTTTATCAAAAAAATAAATAAATAAAAATACTAAAGAAATACTTGGTAACCTGCCATAGCAGGTTAATATTATCTGATGGTATAAGAAAATAATACACTGACAGTGCATCAAATTTAAACTCTTTTTTTTTTGTCTTTTCTTGATATGCCAAATATGACAAGTAAAAATAAAAATTCATTTTAGAAATAAATGACAAATAAAAATAATGAACCGATGGAGTAAATAAACTTTTGGTTGAAAACCAATATTCAAGACTTCTTGCACTTTCAAGGTTGATAAAATCAAGTCAAAGCTTATTTTTTTGTTCTCTTCAACATGTGTTGGTGTGAAAATTGACAAAAACATTTACTGAATATTTGTATTGAACTGCTGAAATCCGTACAGAGACAAAAAAAAAAGTAAAAAAGAGAGAAGATATTCCTTGAAATAATTGTACACGCAAACTTATGTATTTTAAAAGATAAAAGAAATTGTATGCAAGGTGTGTTATTTGTCTCATAGAGATCTGCAGATGCCAGCCATGGTCAGGGCGGAGCTAAAGGGAGGCAAGAGTTCAATTGAATTACCTTCGTCCAAAAATTATACTACCTAAATAAGTATAAAAATAACCTTTTTTATGTTATATACAAACAGTTGAATCTCTTTAATATTTTCTTAATTTCTCTTTTATAAATTTTATACTCTGCACGTTACAAAAATGGTTTGTATACGTAGTAGTAGCTGGATGTTTGACCTTTCGTAGCTCATTCAACTAGTTCAAATTTGAAAATCTTTTATTGAAAATCCAGGTCTTCTAAAGGACATCCATGTGCTGGTTGGGGTCAAAATTGATGGCTATATTTAATGTACATTTAAATGTTCTCCTACTCAATATTGATTCCCTTATTTTTGTCTGAACCAAAGAAAATTCTTACTTGTCTAGTTTATTTTTACTTATTTATTATTTTAAAAATAAATTTTAATTTTTACTTATCATTTATAATATATCAAGATTTTTTTAAATATTTTACTTTTAATATTAATTACTTATCTTTCAAATTATTTTTTAAAATTTAATACTAAATTTTATTAATATGAGTATTATAATAAAATATTCATAATAATAATATTATTTATCAAGAAACATGCAAAGTACGAAATGAATAAGTAAAAGTGAATGGGTCTGTTTGGAAAGCCACCTGATAATTGAAATTGGTGTAATTACTACAACGATCTGTTTGATTGCCACAATGTAATTACAGTGTAATTACAAGTGTACTGTTTGGTTGCACAAGTGTAATCACATGGTTATATTAAAATTTTAAAATAAAAGCTAATTATCAAAAATTAAAAATTTATACTAAACAAATAAGGGCCTTTATAATTGATATTAAATTAAATATTTAAGATATATACATATTATTTTTTGAAATATATTAATTAATAAACATATATTCTTAACTAATATTATATAAAAAAAAATTATATTTTTTAAATTAGTATATTTTAATTAAATTAATCATACAAACTTAAAGTATATGATTTTTAAGAACATCATGAAATGCATGTTTGACAAAAATATTAATATTACAAATATAATGTCATAAAATTATTAAAATATTTGACAATAAAAAATGAATGACTTGCAATGTGAAATATCAAGTCAATACTAGTAAAAATAAATAAATTAGAATTGAAAATATAACATAAGTTCAAAATTCAAAACAAAAAAATTAACATAATACTCTTATGTCAAATTTCAATATAACGTATTTAAATATGATTCAAAAGAAAAAGAAAATCTAAGTATATAACCTTATTCAACAATGAATTTTACTTTAATTTAAAAATTAGAATACTAACTAAATTATGCTAAATAAAAAAATAAATATAAAATAAATAATATGAACAATTACATGGAATCACAAGAAGTCAAGGTTTGAAATGAGAAGGAAATGAAATATAAAATAAAAATTTTATTTTTTAAAATTATTAGAATAATAAAAATAAAAATAAAATAAAAATAATAGAAATAAAAAATAAATTAAAACGAAAAAATAAAATAAAAATAAAAAAACAAAATTAGAAAGTAATCAGCTTGTAATTACACCATGTAATTACCAGCAATTCACAGCTCCTCCCTGTGAATTGGAGAGTATAATTACCCCCTGCCAATTACACCAAATTAGCTGCTGACCAAGTAATTACCTGGTCAACCAAATATGTCAAACTGTGTAATTACACCTAATTACACTAAATCCAATTACCAGGGTGGCTTTCCAAACATGCCCTTAATGAAATGGCATGATTTTGCTATTATTAATCATGTCTTCTGTGATGGGGGTGGATTAGGAGGTCGGGAAGGTGTTCCCTCAAATTTCTTCGATAAAGAAAGAATATTATATTTATAAGATAATTTTTTTATATAAATTTTGAATTTCCTAAAAACGAGATAAGATATTGGCTCAGGAGTTTAGGGGATTCAAGGTCTGAATCAAATTTTAAGTTAATAAACATAGAATAATGGTTAAGGTAAAATGTGCAACTTATAGTGAGTTTTCCTATTATTCACTTGTAACCCTTTGTCACAATACCACGATCCGGAGTTTTTTCAGGACAAATATCTTTTGACTAGGGTTCATAATCGGTGTTTTGAATAAACATAAATAAAAAAGTCAAATGTTATTGATTTTGTTGAAATCACTTTTGTGATTAAACCATTAAAGATTATAAAATAATTAATGGTTGGTTTTTGGTGCCATGATTTGATTGCATTGCCTATGATGTGATGCATCCTTTGATACGATACAATCGTCGTCCCACTGTCATAAGCAATTGCAGGAATATTAATAAATAATAGGGTGTCGTGATGAGCGGATTGTGTTGGATTTGAACGGGTTAAAATAAGTTGAAATTAATAAATGAATGAATTAATGACTCGCTAAAAAGTTATTTGTAATGAAATAGGCTAAATAGTGTGTAATAACCTAACTAGTCTAGTTTTTATTAAGTTTTAATTTATTTATTTGTTCTTTTATTATTTTTTTAACCATATCAAATCAAAAAGTTCATCTTTTCAGAAAAAGTCTGATATAGATTTCTCATAGATCAATTTGGCCTACATATCAGTCTAAAATTTTGGATTAAATTGGATGAATCAAAATGAGCTAGTTAATAACTAAGCAAATTTTTGCATGAGTTACCCTTATTTTGAGGTGGTCTTTAATTTTTGCTCTTGCTTCTCATTTAATGAAAATTTGTGAGTCAAATATTCTTAATTATAGCCTAATTTCACAAAATAAAAGTTTAATTTGATATAAATAATGTAATTTCATAAATAAACGAGTTATTAACTCATCCAAAATAGATTAAAGAAATCATATTTTATATGGACTAATTTTATCAAAACGTAGCCTATTTATATTTACTTGCACATGCTGGATCCAAGCACTGATTTCTGTGGAATCACGAACCCATGATTGTAGGTAATGCTGACACCAAAATGATGTTGGCTCAATATTAGTAACATATGAGTACTATTTATTTTTTACGTAACAATAAGGGACAAAAATGCTTCTAATTCAATTTGTTTGGTCTATTTTGACTTGACACGAAATTTAAGAAAATAAAAAAAAACTTTTAAATCTTATCCTTATAAATTAAAGATGTGTCAAATATATTAAAATATCATTTAATCTTGTGGTCTTGAATATATCATGTGGAAAGTTAGAATTATAGAGTTTTCAAATAAGAAAAGAGTCATTTTTTTTGAAACACACTAAAAAAGAAAGTAGGTCAAACAAATTGAAATGAAGGAAGTATTAAATTTGGTTCAAACATTTATTGGGTTAAAAATACCTTCCTCTATTGAATTAAAAATATATTAAATGTTATTTTTTGACTTTTAAAAATCCCTTAAGATAACGATTGACTAGTTGACTAGGGGCTTCATAAAATAACAATTATATATAATTAATTTAGATATTAATTCAATGTGTATTAAATTACTCAATCCATATGTATTAATCCATTCAATATAATTAAATCCAATTTCCTATAATGAAACCCACCTACCCCGATTTCTTTCGAACCATGACAGAAAGACAATTGTGTGGTTTTATATCAGCTCTTTCAAAACTCAGATCTTTATCTCATATTAGTTGACCACCTTACGAAATTAAGAAAATATTAATTAAATTTTTTTATATTATCCTTGCAATTAATTCTTTTAAAAGTGTTCACATTTATTTGTAATATTTTAAAAAAGTTTTTTAATAGGTGAATTAATAAAATTAGCTTCTTATTTATGATTTTTTAATCTGCATGTAAAAAAGAAACTGACCAACTAATTTGAGATGGAAGAAGTATTTACCTACATCATTTTCAAAAAGTACACACAAATGAAACTTTCAAATCACCACCAAAATGATAACAAAGTCAAACTGTCAAAGCATTCAACTGAGAAATATGGGGCAATTAAAAAACTAGTTCCCACTTTTGAAAATGTGCCATTGTCTCAACTCAACTATGAACTTCTAGAACAACCAAAACAGGTAAAAGTAAACGTTGGTAGTGTACTCGAAAGTTAAAAACTTGCATATTATTTGTCTTTTGAAAGTTTTTATACACTCTTTTAGAAAAGCTGAAAAGTATAAACAGTGTTTTTAAACTATGAAAAAATAAATAAAAATATTCTTTATTAATAGTTTGGTCCAAAAATGCTCATGTTGTGAACACTTTGATCCAAAAATGCTTTTGCCGTGAATAATTTGATCTAATAATGCTCATATTGTTACTTTTAGGTCGAAAATGCCCATTTTTCTATTAAACATATTGTTTTTTTCTCTTTTTAAATACATTATTTTTCTAATAAATATTATTTTAAAAGAATATTTTTCTTGTTTTTTACTTTTAAAATTCTTTTAACTAATATAAAAGTGAAAAGTAATCTTTTTTCTTCTTAATCTCCTTTTATCAGTTAAAATAGAATTACCCCATATACTTTTTAAATTGATAATATAGGTTATATATAAAAGATCACAGTAACCTCATCATTAATTTTCGTTTAGATAATGATTTTTTTTAATAAAATAAAAAGTATTTTTATTTCTTAATCTCTTTTCAATTGAAGTAGGATAAATATTTGCTAATATATTCCTTAATTTTAAAGTTAATATGAAAAAAGGGCCAATAATAATTCAATCAATGATATTTTAGAGATATTTTGTGATTTGAAGCAATGTAATAGTTTTTTGCATTTTATGGCATTATGATTATTGTATCTTAACTTTAAAATCAATTATTATATTAGCAAATGCTTACGCTTCTTCACAGCCGACTATGACTAAGTACTAGTCGACTTAGTTGCAGGTTAGTTCAACAAACAAGATCTAAAAATAAGATGCGATAAATAAATTAAGACAGAGAATTTTATACTGATTTGAATTATCGGTGTGGTGCCTAGTCCAGTCCCCTTCAGTTATAAGAGTTTTCTTTAGAGCCTTCTAAATGTTTTTCAGATTACAAAGTGTTCTGACACTTTTCAGTCTGGTATGATTTCAGACTTCTGTATTGACATATCCTCTACTCGTATAACTAATACTAATCTCTCTTTTTCTTTTAATTACAGTTGTAGACTATATAAAATATAACATTTTGTGAAAGATAACAGAGTGAGCAATATTCTGGTTCAAGTGAAGTTGCGAGAGTCCTCCGTTGATCTTTGCTCTATTTTATAGTTGCTTCGGTAGAGGCTGATTTGAATGATAGTACTCTATTAGGAAAATTCAAAGGAGTTTCATTCATCAAGGATTTGTATTGATTCTTTGATTGAGTATATACCTCCAATCAAATATGTCCATATATAGGTGTGTGCTCCTTTCTTTCTTGATCTGTTACAAAGTTTTTATGAGATATTCTTCTATCTTGTACAGATTTAATTCATTCTTTCTTGATCATGTGATCTTCCTCTTTTCTTGTGCGACTTAAGTGTTGATCTTGAATGTGTGATCTTCTTCTTGCCTTGTGTGACTTAAGTTTGATCCTTAGGAAATTTATTCTTTCCTTGTTGATTTTGATCATTTCAGTCACTCCGAATTCATGCTCTTTAATCTGCAATTGTAGTCTTCAATCCTTGGAGATACCCTTGCTGATTTAATACTTATTTTTCCTTTTTAATCCTGCAAAAATACTTGAGTTAAATATCATCATTAATACCTATTCAGAGGCGAACAATCTCCCTTTTTTTGATAATGATAATCACAAGGAATCAATCAAATGTATTTTACTTTCGTATTCTGCTTACAACATTGCGACTCTCCCTTGTTGTGTGCTTTCTCCCCTTTGTTGTGTACCATCTGATTGGTGTGTATATTCTGCCCCCTTTATCATAATCAAAAATTGAAAAAAAATATAGACAACCAGAACTATGCAGAGGACTGAGCAAAGAAAGCATGCAACACACTATATTAAGCGACATATACTAATCATAATTAAAAGCAGTTTTAAACAGTCAGAGTTTTTAGAATAGTAGGGGGTTAGACATCCCCGCTACAAAGCCAAAAGAGCATAAAGAAAGGCACACAACCCCATGAAATTGTCTTAAGAGCACAAAATATGATAGAATATAAAACAGGGATCAGAGGCCGCCAAGAAAATATTTGAAGGTGTTGATAACCTTTTCAGAGAATGAGTTGTCAGAGCACTCCACGCTTCTGTATAGGGTGGAATTTGAGGTTTGAACAGTGACTGTAAGTTCTATCTGGGAAGAGCCAACTCCTGTCTTGAAAGAGTCAACTTTCTTGATTAATTTATTCACAGTTTTAATTCCTTCTCGTTGAATACTATCCATAGCAAGACACAATATTCTAACATCAGTGCTAGTATTCTTTCTAAGCCGAAGATTTTTTCCAATAGACTCTTGCATCTTCTATATGCCTTCTTCCAGAGCTATTAGTCGACCCTTAATCTCTTCTACTTTCTTAAACAACATAGAGGCTGAATCAACAAACACTTTGTTCACCTTAAGTTGTTCGATCTTGGCTTTGACTGAATTCTAAATGCACCACTTATTATCAATCAGAACATATCTCATATTATCAAAAGTATAAGAATCATAGGTGGCAGTAATTTCAATAGAATTATAATTGGATAAATCATTAAGTCAATAAGAATATGGGAGATGATTATCCCATAAGGTAAAATTGCACTAACATTTGAATTCTCAGCACTTTTAACAATATACTCACGAAATCAGGCATTCCAATTTATATTATGATATTACTTAAAAAGACAATAAAGCACAAAGTCATCTCTATTGGATATGCTGCTGAGAGATCCTTTTCGTAGAATTAGAGGTGGCAATAATATGAGTCAAGATTTGATGCTCAAACCAAAGAGAAAGAGGATCAAAATCAGAGAGGTCCAATCCTGATTCGGTAATTACTGCCTTAGCAGTTTTCAAAGAGACTTCAAATTCTTTTGGCCAGCAACCAGTTATAAAAGGGGAAGTCCTAGAGAATTTTGTTCCAAACATACGTTCTGTAATGACCTTTCCGGTCATTTATGTATTTTTGCCTTTCTTGTACTGTTAGAGCTTTCCTGTAGTGGTCCCAAGTCATTTAAGGCTTATCGGGACCGGTAGTTTAGTGCTCGGGCCATTTGTTTGGTCTTTATGGTCGTATGATACGTTTTGAAGTCAAGCAAGTCAGCAAAAGTTATCATAAGTTTCTTTAATAAATTTTCTGAACTTTGGGTCAACTGTCTCAGAGCTTTTCTCTCAATATATAAAGAGTTAGAAGTCCCTCAACTTACCAAATTGAAGGTCTACGAGTCTAGTTTCCAACGCACAAAACCTCACATCAAGCCGATCTTAGAGTGAAAATTTATGACTGTTTTACCGCGGACTGTCTGACAGAAACTGGGTCGCGAACGGGTTGCGAACTGGGTCGGGTCAAAATCGATTTAAAGCCTCAAATTCACGTTTTAAAACTCCAAAATAGTTCTGAAATAGAGAGAAAACATAAGGGAGGGTTCCAAGAGATTTCTTGAGTGATCAAGGTGCATTTTTGATGATTTCTATCGCAAAAGTTTGCCCCCGTGCCTAGAAATGCGATCTCTACGCGTGAAAATCATTTTCCCCTTTGATAAGCCACGTTTGGAGCTGGTTTCAGAAGATAGGACTTGGTATTTCTTAGTGGTTCTTCAAGCTTTACACTTGATTTTCTAAGGTAACCATCTCGGGGCTCTTTTATGATCGTTTTTATGAAGTTCTACGGACGTTTCGTCAAGTTATGATCCTTTTGGGAAATCTGCTGATTTAAGCTTAATTATGAACTACTTATAGGTGAGTATAAGCTATATATATATAGTGTTTGTGAAGATTAGGATGTAAAGAACAATTTCCGTGAAGAAACTACAGGTATTCGGACGTTTGTTGGAAGGTATTTTTGTCATTTTGGAGCTTCTTGGAGTGGTTCGAGCTTGGACATCGTCGTCCTAGCATCTTGTCGTCGGACGGCAGGTAGGTTATGGTTTAAACTCCCTAGACTTAGCATATATAGGATAAAATTATATTAATGGGCATCCTTGGGTTGGGTTTATTAGGTTGGTACCACAGACCTTGACTGCTTTATTCATGCCCGCCTACTTTTGTTCCTCCGATGCTTGTAGTACTTGCCGATACGTTTTATTTACCCTTGTGGTCCTGTGAGGCCTTGTTGACTCTGGAATATAGAAGGTCGGATATTGGGAATATCCGCGAATCCCGGGCATAGAATTATCCTTCTAGGCTTGTTATGCTTGCTGAATAGCTATGGGCCTGTGCCGGGTCGATAGGTTGATTGTGAGCTGCTGGGCAGCTATTGTGTTTCATCATACCATTTCCATGTATATAAAGAAGTTTTATCCATGTTTTACTATGCTTTTGGCTTCGGGCCTACTGGCACTATTTTCTAAACCTTGCATGGCCTCAGGGGCCCATTTTCGATAGAAATGAATTGGAAATGGTTTGATTTACCTTGTGAATAATCTTGGGGTAAAAGAAGGTCAAATTATGATTTCAATCACCAGTTTTACTATTAACGCTAGACTCAGCAGGGTCGGGGTGCTAGTTGAGTTTCTTATTAAATTAGGTTAGTTTTTAGCCTCGATCAGACCGAGCACCTGAGATGACTTTCTACTGTTTAGACCCGGTTAAGCCCGGGCACCCTTGGAGAGGTTTTTGAGATATTTTCCCACTACTTTAGTCCTGTACAGGGTCTGGGCATGCATATTCAAGACTGGGTCTCTATCTTGAACCCAGACTTGCTTCCGGATGACATGTTTGATACTGAGTTTTAGTATGGGGTCCGGGACCTCCATGGACCTTGCCATTCGGGCCTGAGGCTTCGGGCTGCATGTGCTGGAGAAAGGGTATACGGTAGAGTAGAGGTACCATGGAACCTACCTGCTGGGCCTGATCGGCACCGAAGGAGGTACATACATAGATACCATTTCACTTGAGATCTTCATGCATCATATCATTCATTGTTTGAGGCTCCACCCTTGTTTGTTGTTTGTTGATTGTACGCTCTGGTAGTATGGGATGCCGAAGGGTTTGTTTTCACTTGTTTGTGTTCCTAGGTTGTATGAGCGACCGGGGGACTGTAGGTAGACTCTTGTTATTTATTTATGGAATTGTTCCCTGTTACGGCTAAGTTGTTGGTTTCTGGATTTGAGATTGACATGATTAGTTCGATCTTTGATTTCTATTTTCCCGAGCATGTCTATCTCTACTCTTCGCTTCCTTTTCCTTATACTTGAGGTTATCGGTATACCGTCCATTTGTAGAACTTATTATGTATATACTGTTATCATAAGGATCCCAGGTGCATCTTTTCTAACTTTCACATGTGCCTGTTGTGTATATATTCTACTTGATGGTCTTACATGCTGTTTCTATTGCCTTCCCGTTGGGCTAGTTCCTGTGTACCTTTTTCGTTGATTTCCGTGACTACTTGCTTCTATTCTGTCTGTTACTACGCTTTTATCTTATATGTGCTCAGTCGTCCTATGATACCTACTGGGTACCTTATGCTTCACATTTGGTGCTCACCCTACCCCTGCATCTTTTGGTGTAGATCCTAGCGTGGGCCATCGCCGCTAGATTATTGTGATTCATGCTCGAAGATCTTTTGGGGACTACTTTAGACTGAGGGTGAGCTCTTGGCGACTGAAGCTTAGCTTTAGTATATATTTTGCTTTATGTACTCTATTACCATTCAGAGACATATGTATATATTATTTTGGATTGTTTGCACTCCATGTATGTAGTTCTGGCTCTATAGTATGATACAAGGTTTTGGGGTTTGATTTAGCTTCCGCATATGTATATATATATTTTTGTTATCTATTCTCTTCATCTTGTTCCCTTACTTTTGCTTATTAAACTGTTCTTCTGCTTATTTGTTAGGTAGTAGCCCATTACTAACTGTTCCGGGCTACAGGGATTGGTTCGCCTACTGGGGTGTTGTAGGTGCCATCATGACCGAGAAATTGGTTTGTGACAGCTTGGTATTAGAGCTCTAGGTTCACTGGTGTCATCGGTATAAGAGCCAATGCCTAGTAGAGTCTTGAGAATCGGGGCGGAGACATCCGTACTCAATCTTTAGGAGGCTACAATGACATCTTAGGAAATATGACTCTTTCATTGCTTTTGTATCGTGCATACAACCCTTGAAGTTTCTAGAAATCTCATTTGTTCTACTTCATTCTTCCGCAGATGGTTCGTATGAGAGCGCCGGCATCAGGCGGAGATGAGCCTCCCACTCCAGCTAGGGGTCGAGGACGCCCCCGAGCAGCGGTACCTGCTAAAGCTACTAGGGTTGAGGTTGAGATAGAGCCCGAGCAACATGTGGATCAAGGGGTATCCCAGGTACCACCAGCTCCAGTGCTAGCCTCAACCCCAACTCAATCTTAAGATGTTTGGGGTTTACTATTACAGCTTTTGGGTATGATTGGAGAACGGCCTTCTGAGGTAGCACAAACATCCATTCAGGGGACAACCCTGGGTGTACAGAGTTCAGGAGCGCAACCTGCTACTGCGGCTCCCTATACGGAGGTCATTCTGGTCCCATCAGTTGCACAGCCTCTTGCTCCTTGCCGAGCTATGACAGAGTCGGAGTAGAAAACATTGGGTAGGTTTTTGAGGTTAGCACCCCCGAGGTTTGCTGGTACTTCTGGACAAGATCCACATGACTTTATTACTACCTATGAGGAGATGTTGCATCATTTGGGTTTGTTGGAGACTCACGGGGTTGGTTATACTACCTATCAGTTGGAGGGTCCAGCTAAGTTATGGTGGAGGGAACAGGTTGCTTGCAAATCTTCTACATCGCCTTCTTTGACCTGGTATGAGTTTTATGAGGCCTTTATGGCCAAGTTCTTTCCTCAAAGTGATCGTGAGCATTGCAAGGAGCAGTTTACTCACCTTATGCAGGATTCTATGACTGTCTCGGAGTATGAGACCCATTTTCATCAGCTAGCACCATTTGGAGCTATGATTATTCCTACCGAGGTAGATAGGATTCACAAATTTGTATGGGGTTTGAGGCCAGAGATTAGGCATATAATTGAGATTTGGTTGCCGATGGTTGGTCATTCTAGGCTATTGCAGACTATGCTCGTACTGTGGAGGACTTAGTGATATGATCAGGGGTCCAAAGATAAGAGGCCTCGACATCAGAGTGGCTACAGTGGCTCCAGATATGGTGGTAAAGGTTCAGGCCAGTGGGGCCGGGGTTATCAGCCACAACAGTACCAGGGTCATTACAGCCGACCAGTTCAGGCTTTCCTTCAGACTTTTGGTAGTACCCAGTTCGAGCAAGGTCAGAGCAGCCATCAGGGCTATAACGTTCAGTCTTAGAGGGGTACAACTTCTGGGGCATCAGGCCGTGGTGGCCATACGAGACCTACTAGTTTATCCCAATCGAGTAGGCTGCCAGGGGCTTATTTTACTTGTGGTGTGATTGGTCATTTTGCTAGAGATTGCCCCCAGCAGGGTACATTTCAGTCGGCTGAGCCTTGACGAGCAATTCAGCCTCCGTCTAGAGGAGGTGGTCGTCAGGGTAGAGGTGGTGCTCCTTATGTCAGAGCAGGTGGTAGGGATGGCGGTCGGGCAAGTGGAGGTCATCGTCAGTTCTATGCGGTCCTTGGGAGACCGGAGGCAGAGGCCTCAGATGCTGTGATCACATGTATGATTTTTGTGTGCCATCAGTCTGCTATGACTTTATTTGATCCTGGATCCACTTGTTCATATTTATCTGCCTACTTTTTGCCTTGTTTGGGGTTGGCTATTGAGCCGTTATCTGTTCCTATTTCCGTTTTGACCCAGTAGGAAATTCTTTAGTAGTGGATCAAATTGTGAGATCTTGCATGATATCTGTTGGTGATTTGGAGACTTGGGGTGATTTGATGATACTCGATATATTAGATTTTGATGTGATAGTGGGCATGGACTGGCTATCCCCTCACCATGTGGTTTTGGATTGTTATACCAAGACTGTTACCATAGCCATGTTCGGTGTATCCCCAGTTGTATGGCAGGGTTCTGTTATCCATGCACTATCTAGGATCATCTCTTGTATTTGAGCTAGGAAGTTAATTTACTGTAGGTGTTTAGCTTATCTAGCATTTGTCTGAGATGCTAGTGCTGACCTTTCATCTCCTGAGTCTGTTCCTGTGGTTAGTGATTTTCTAGATGTGTTTCCTAACAACCTGCCAGTCCTTCCACCTGAGAGAGATATTGATTTCGCTATTGAGTTAGAGTTGGGCACCAGGCCCATTTCTATTTCTCCTTACCATATGGCTCATACTGAGTTAAGAGAGCTTAAAGAGCAGCTCCTGGATCTGTTAGCTAAGGGGTTTATTAGGCTGAGTGTGTCACCTTGGGGTGCTCCTGTTCTATTTGTGAAGAAGAAAGATGGGTCAATGCGGATGTGTATTGATTATCGGCAGCTGAATAAGGTGACAGTAAAGAATAGGTATCCGATGCCGAGGATTGATGACTTGTTTGATCAGCTTCAGGGTTCAACCATGTTTTCGAAGATTGATTTGAGGTCCAGCTACCATTAGTTGAGGATTAGGGTGGAGGACATCCCTAAGACAGCTTTCAGGACACGTTATGGCCATTATGAGTTCCTGGTAATGTCTTTTGGGTTGATTAATACCCCCGTTGCCTTTATGAACTTGATGCGCAGGGTTCTTGGCCTATATTTGGACTCATTTGTGATAGTTTTCATAGATGACATCTTGGTATACTCACGTAGTAGAGATGATCATGAGCAGCACTTGAGGAGTATACTCCAGACTTTGAGAGATCATCGGCTTTATGCCAAGTTCTCAAAGTGTGAGTTTTGGTTTGAGTCAGTTGAATTCCTAGGGCACGTGGTGTCTAAGGATGGGATTAGGGTTGATCCGGGAAAGATTTCAGCAATTTGTAATTGGCCTAGACCTACTACTGTTACTGAGGTCCGCAACTTTATTAGGTTAGTAGGTTACTACAGACGCTTCATTCAGGGATTTTCTTCCATAGCAGCACCCTTGACTATGCTGACTAGGAAGGATGTCCCATTTCAGTGGTCAAATCAGTGCGAGGGTAACTTTCAGAGGCTTAAGGCCTTATTGACTTCAGCTCCAGTTTTGACTTTGCCGGTTGAGGGTCAGAGCTTCTCCGTGTATTGTGATGCTTCCAGGGTTGTTCTTGTTGTGTATTGATGCAACATAGTCGAGTGATAGCATATGCGTTGAGGCAGCTGAAGGTTCACGAGCGTAACTACCCCACCCATGACTTAGAGTTGGTGGCAGTAGTTTTCGTGTTCAAGATCTGGAGGCATTACCTATATGGAGTTCACTGTGAGATCTTCACTGATCACCGTAGTCTTCAGTATATCACGAGTCAGCGAGAGCTGAACTCGAGGCAGAGGAGATGGGTCGAGCTACTGAAGGACTATGACTTCACTATTCTGTATCATCCGGGCAAGGCAAATGTGGTAGTGGATTCCTTGAGCCGGAAGGCGGTGAGTATGGGTAGCCTAGCTTCTCTTTTAGTTTCAGAGTGACCGTTGGCCTGGGACATCCAGTCCTTGGCTAACCGTTTGGTTAGGCTTGACTTATCGGATCCTATCAGAGTTCTTGCCAGTGTCAAGGTTCGTTCTACTTTGATTGATCAGATTCAGAGCCGTCAGTTTGAGGATTAGCAGTTGTGTGACCTTCATGATTAGGTTGTCCGGGGTGAGGCTAGTCGGGCAACTCTAAATTCATATGGGATTCTGAGGTTTGATAGTCGCCTTTGTGTTCTGAGGGTTAGTGATTTGATTCAGTTGATACTCTGTGAGGCGCATTATTCTAGATACTCCATTTATCCTGGCACAACAAAGATGTATAGAGACTTGAGACAACTTTACTGGTGGAGTGGTATGAAGCGGGATATAGCGGAGTGTGTATCTCGATGCTTGAACTATCAGCAGGTGAAGTTCGAGCACATGAGACCTGGTGGTTTGAAGCAGCGACTTCCCATCCCTGAGTGGAAGTGGGAAGGTATTACTATAGACTTTATTATTGGTTTGCCTCGTACTTCTCGTGGGTTTGATTCCATATGGGTGATTGTTGATAGGCTGACTAAGTCAGCACATTTCTTGCCGGTTCAGACTTCTTATGGTGCAGAGAGGTTAGCACTGATCTACCTTCGCGAGATTGTTCGGTTGCACGGGGTCCCAACTTCTATCATTTCAGACCGCGACACTCAGTTTATATCTCAGTTCTGGAGGGCTATTCAACAAGATTTGGGTACAGAGGTTCAGCTTAGTACTGCTTTCCACCCTCAGACAGATGGCCAATCCGAGAGGACCATTCAGGTCCTGGAGGACACGTTTCGGGCCTGTGTTCTTGACTTTGGAGATTCGTGGGATCGATTTGTGCCTTTGACAGAGTTTGCTTGTAATAATAGTTTCCATTTGAGCATTGGCATAGCACCTTTTGAGGTCTTGTATGGTAGGCATTGCAGATCGCCTATTGGTTGGTTTGATGGTTTCGAGTCTAGGACACAAAGTACAAATTTGCTTCGAGATTCCTTAGACCAAGTCCGAGTGATTCAAGACAGACTTCGGGCAGCTCAGAGCATGCAGAAGAGTTATGCTGATAATAGGCTTCGTGCCTTGGAGTTTAGTGTTGGTGACTTGGTGTTTCTCCGTGTATCGCCCATGAAGGGCGTGATGAGATTTGGTAGGCGGGGCAAGCTTAGCCCTAGGTACATTGGGCCATTCGAGATTCTCCAAAGGGTTGGTAGTGTTGCCTATCAGTTAGCTTTGCCTCCGATGTTTTCAACTATGCACCCAATTTTTCATGTATCGATGTTGCGGTGGTATGTTCCAGATGAGTCTCATGTGTTGCAATAGGATTCAGTTCAGTTTGATGAGAGTTTAGCCTTTGTTGAGGAGCCGGTAGCTATTTTGGCCAGAGATGTCAGGAGATTGAGGTCTCGCGGGAGATCTCGATTGTTAAGGTTTAGTGGAGGCACCGTCCAACTGAGGAGGCTACCTGGGAGACCGAGAGATATATGTGGGCTCACTATCCATAGCTATTTGAGCCTTCAGGTACTTCCTTGTTCTTGACTTTTGAGGACTAAAGTCCTTTTTAGTAGTGGATGATGTAATGACCCTTCCGGTCATTTATGCATTTTCACCTTTATTGTATCGTTAGAGCTTGCCTGTAGCAGCCCCAAGTCATTTAAGGCTTGTCGGGACCGGTAGTTTGGTGCCCGGGCCGTTTGTTTGGTCATTATGGGCGTATGATAAGTTTTGAAGTCAAGCAAGTCGGCAAAAGTTATCCTAAGTTTCTTTAATAAATTTTCTGAACTTTGGGTCAAATGTCTCAGAGCTTTTCTCCCAATATATAAACAGTTAGAAGCCCTACAACCTACCAAATCGAAGGTCTATGAATCTAGTTTCTAACTCACAAAACCTCACGTCAAGAGGATCTTGGAATAAAAAGTTATGACTGTTTTACCGTGGACTATCCAGCAGAAACCGGGTGGCGAACCGGGTCGGGTCAAAATCGATTTAAAGCCTCAAATTCATGTTTTAAAACTCCAAAATAGTTCTGAAACAGAGAGAAAACATAAGGGAGGGTTCCAAGAGATTTCTTGAGTGATCACGGTGCGCTTTTGGTGATTTCTATCGCTAAAGTTTGCCCCCGTGTCTAGAAACGTGATCTCTACGCGTGGCAATCATTTTCCCCTTTGATAAGCCACGTTTGGAGCTGGTTTTAGAAGATATTACTTGGTATTTCTTGGTGGTTCTTCAAGCTCTACACTTGATTTGCTAAGGTAACCATCTCGGGGCTCTTTTATGATCATTTTTATGAAGTTCTACGGACGTTTCGTCAAGTTATGATCCTTTTGGGAAATCTGCCGATTTAAGCTTAATTATGATCTATTTATAGGTGAGTATAAGTTGCATATATATAGTGTTTGTGAAGCTTCGGATGTAAGGAACAATATCCGTGAAGAAACTATGGGCATTCGAACGTTCGTTGGAAGGTATTTTTGTCATTTTCGAGCTTCTTGGAGTTGTTCGAGCTTGGACATAGTCGTCCTAGCAGCTTGTCGTCGGACGGCAGGTAGGTTATGGTTTAAACTCCCTAGACTTAGGATATATAGGATAAAATTGTATTAATGGGCATCCTTGGGTTGGGTTTATTAGGTTGGTACCACAGACCTTGACTGCTTTATTCATGCCCGCCTACTTTTATTCCTCCGATGCTTGTAGTTCTTGCTGATATGTTTTATTTACCCTTGTAGTACTGTGAGGCCTTGTTGACTCTGGAACATAGAAGGTGGGATATTGGTAATGTCTGCGAGTTCGGGGCATAGAATTATCCTTCTAGGCTGGTTATGCTTGCTGAGTAGCTATGGGCCTGTGCAGGGTCGATAGGTTGATTGTGAGCTGCTGGGCAGCTATTGTGTTTCATCATACCATTTCCATGCATATAAAGAGGTTTTATCCATGTTTTACTACGGTTTTGGCTTCAGGCCTACTGGCACTATTTTCTAAACCTTGCATGGCCCCAGGGGCCCATTTTTTTTATAGAAATGAATTGGAAATGGTTTGATTTACCTTGTGAATAATCTTGGGATAAAAAAAGGTCAAATAATGATTTCTATCACTAGTTTTACTATTAACGCTAGACTCGGAAGGGCCGGGGTGCTAGTTGAGTTTCTTATTAAATTGGGATGGTTTTTAGCCTCGGTCGGACCGAGCACCTGAGATGACTTTCTACTGTTTAGACCCGGTTATGCCCGGGAACCCTTGGAGGGATTTTTGAGATATTTTCCCACTACTTTAGTCCTGGACAGGGTCTGGGCATGCATATTCGAGACTGGGTCTCTATCTTAAACCCGAACTTGCTTCTGGATGACATGTTTTGATATTGAATTTTAGTATGGGGTCCGGGACCTCCATGGAACTTGCCATCTGGGCCTGGGGCTTCAGGATGCGTGTGCCAGAAGAAGGGTATAAGGTGGAGTAGAGGTATACGGGCAGTGTCCTTCCATGGAACCTACCTGCTGGGCCCGATCGGCACCGGAGGAGGTACATACAGAGATACCATTTCACTTGAGATCTTCATGCATCATATCATTCATTATTTGAGGCTCCACTCTTGTTTGTTGTTTGTTGAATGTACGCTCCGGTAGTATGGGATGCCGGAGGGTTTGTTTTCACTTATTTGTGTTCCTCAGTTGTATGGGTGGCCTCGGGACTGTAGGTAGACTCTTGTTATTTATTTATGGAATTGTTCCCTGTTACGACTAAGTTGTTGGGTTTTGGATTTGAGATTGACATGATTAGTTCGATCTTTGATTTCTATTTTCCCGAGCGTGTCTATCTCTACTCTTCGCTCCCTTTTCCTTATACTTGAGGTTACCGGTATACCGTCCATTTCTAGAACTTATTATGTATATACTGTTATCATAAGGATCCCAGGTACGTCTTTTCTTACTTTCACATGTGCCTGTTTTGTATATATTCTACTTGCTGGTCTTACATGCTGTTTCTGTTGCCTTCCTGGTGGGCTAGTTCCTTTGTACCTTTTTCATTGATTTTCGTGACTACTTGCTTCTATTCTGTCTGTTACTACACTTTTATCTTATATGTGCCCAGTCGGCCTATGATACCTACTGGGTACCTTATGCTTTAGTGCTCACCCTACCCCCTGCATCTTTTGGTGCAGATCCTAGCGTGGGCCATCACCGCTAGATCATTGTGATTCGTGCTCGAAGATCTTTTGGGGACTACTTCAGACTGAGGGTGAGCTCTTGGCGACCGAAGCTTAGCTTTAGTTTATATTTTGTTTTATGTACTCTATTACCATTCAGAGACATCTGTATATATTATTTTGGATCGTTTGCACTCCATGTATGTAGTTCTAGCTCTATACTATGATACCAGGTTTTGGGGTTTGATTTAGCTTCCACATATGTATATATATATTCCTATTATCTATTCTTTTCATCTTGTTCCCTTACCTTTGCTTATTAAACTGTTCTTCTGCTTATTTTTTAGATAGTATCCCATTACTAACTATTCCGGGCTACGGGGATTGGTTCTCCTACTGGGGGATTATAGGTGCCATCATGACCTAGAAATCGGGTCGTGACACATTCAAATAAAAAAAATCATTCACAACATTGTGCTTCCCCAAAATTAGAGTTTCTAGTTCACCACTGTCTTTAATAACTCGTAGATTAGCATAAAATAAATGATAGATTCTTTATACACCTCTAGTCTATAAAGTTGAAAAAACAAAGATAATTTTTAAGTTTTAAAATAAGAACTTATATGACATTAAAAATCCTCTAGTTACTCTAGATTGATTATCCATCTAGAGACCACATGTCAATTTTGAAGGATTCAATTTTTTTTGTCTGGTTGGCACGCAAGAACTTATGCATGTCTTCATCAGTAAAAGATACTCAACTTTTAGAGTATTGTATCTTATTGACATGATTTTTTCTAGTAGAAAGCCTTTTTTTGATATCAGATTTGGGAGCAATGATTCAAAATTCTCCCAATGAGAATTCGAAAATGAGAGATAAGACTTTAGGATCAGAGGAATTTAGGGGATGATTGTAATGATTCTTTGAAGGGTATCCATTGATTTGATTCTGGTCATGATGAAGAGAATATAGAGGAATGAGAGAAAGAGAGGATAATGAAAGGATTATAAAGAGAATTCAAATAAAAATGTGAAAGAGTCAGAAGGAAGTGAAGGGATTTGACGTATTGAAAAAAGAAAAGAAAATATATGGAGAATAAAAAACGACAGATAAATAAATAGATAATTAAAAAAAAGTCTTTAAAAAGAATTACAAAAAAAAATTGAAGAAAGAAACAAATCTTTCTTCTAAAAGAGGTTTTGTAAGGATATCATCAAGTTGATTTTCAGAATCAATAAATTCAAGCACAAAATTATCATTTTCAACATGATCTCTAATGAAATGATGTTTAATATCAATATTCTTTACCCTAGAATGATGCACAATTGTCATGACACAGATGGGATCGTGATTGTGTAACGATCTGTTTAGTCGTTACTGAAAAGGCACCTCATTATGGGTGAGCTATTCAAACAAAGAACGGGTTAGAAAAACTTCCAGGTTGGGGAGTTAGAAATTTTGGGCTAGGCTAGTCTCAGACGAATTCTGAGTGAGGTAAGGTCTAGGATAATACGAAAAAGAATTGAGTAAAATGCCTAAGGTTGAGCTAATTTTTCTATTAGCTCAGGCGTTAAGGACTCCGTAGGACTTTTCGAAAGTGAATTCGGGTGAGTAAAACTTCCGATATCGAAGTTGACATGAAAGGGTTGGTTTGAAACGTCAGAATTTCAAAGTGTGTTGTGAAATGGACCATTTTTGGGGATTTTCTGAGGTTATGTTCTGTGTCAACCTCTATAGCGTTTGACACTGCGCTACAACGACGACCGCTATAGCAGAGAAATTCTACCATAGCAAAAATTATACTGTTATAGTAGCATCATGGTAGAGGCATGCAGGCCGCTATAGCGAGGCGACAAGAAATAGTCCACCCAAGTTTTTAATTACCCTTTTCTTGTCCAATGTAAATCAGAATGAGGCTCCATTCTAAAAACTCCTTAGAATTTCCCCAACTCTTTGGAGCAATAGAGAAGAAGGAATATGCTTAGACGGGGTAAAATCTGACATTTTCTTACAAATTTCATGATGGAAATCACTAGAATAGAGTAAGGATTGTAAGTTCATGCCTCCATAGCAGCTTTTTGGCACCCAGGTAGTCTAGGTTAATTAAGTAGTAAGACCTGTGTTAGAAAACATATACATAATGTAGATGGATAGGAGAATCATACGTAGGCCTGCAAGCTAGGTGCTTGGTTGGATAAAACCAGTACATTAGGGGCTAGGTGAATGAGATGGATATTCTTGAAAGTGTATTGTGATGTTATTGATGCTTCCTTGTTATTCCTTGTGTATAGTTAATAGATTAGGGAGTAAAAATGATTTATTATGGTGGTGTATGTTGATTAAATGATTAGATATCAGTATGATGGGTATGAATTCCTTGTTACTTGCTTAATGAGTTGATTGCATGATTTAGAGAGGACTTATAGTTAAGATGAAAGGTTGGGAAATAACGAAGTGTAGATTAGAGGGGTTTTGTGTGTATCCCAAAATGGGTCATTGATGTGTGTATCCCAAGGTTGTTCTAAGTAATGTGTGCTACTTGTTTCTACGTGATATTTGGTTTCAAATATTGTGGTTGGTGGAAAGGGGTAGGTGATGGTTGAATTATAATCGAGACTCAATTTTATTTATGTGTGCATGTTAACTGCCTCTTTGTCTACTTTTTGAAATGCATGTTGTAAATGTTAACTTGTTGGATAATATTACAAATGTTTAATCACCTAAAAGAAGATTGTGTAAAAAGAATTGTTTTAAAGTGCAAGTGTGATTGTGTTATCTCATATTGTGATTGTACGTGTTGTGACATGAGTTAATATTATTGTGAGATGAATTGGTAAAGGTTATCATCACAAAATTAGTGGAATCTAGGGAGTATAAGGGTAGAAACATTGGAATAAAGGTGGTATAACGTTGGTTTGGGAAAAGAGTGACAAACATTAGTTGTCAGGGCTATTTGGTCCATGGATTGAGCTTATTCTCGACAGGTCATGGCTAGTGGCCCGATACTTCAACTAGAGGAGCGACCAATTGGTTCTCTAAACCCTGACCTAGCATCACACATTCTCCAAGTCTGAAGGGATGTAGTTCCTAATGACCCATAACATATGTGTATAATGTACTGATGAGTTTGATGGTTATATGAGTGAACTGAGTTATATTATAGTTGTTATTTTGGTTCCTTGAGTAAACCAGGTTATATTGCTATTGTTATTTGGATCCTTGAATTGATTTGACATTGTTGGAATGTAATATAAGAGGTAATTATGGAAAGATTGAGCTAACTATTTATGAGTCACGGTATTGACTCTGTTGAATATTTCTACTTGAACTATACTTTTCTGTTTTACTTGATTAATGGTTAAGGAAAGACTAAGTGAAGGTATAATTGCTAAGTGTTGCCTGGTGGTGTTTGTTTATCATATGTTTGTTGAATGTTGATAATAAGTGATGTGCTTGCGTGATCTTATGAGTTAGATAGTAGGGGTGATATTGGGTGGTGTAATAAGTGTATATAAATTAACTCGCGTGTTATTTTTGATTTAGGTCATGCTTGAAAATAGTAGTGTTATGAATGAATTAAGACTAGATCGATTGATAATTACCTTGATGCCTCCAAATAAATATATGACAATAAATCATAGATTGAGTAGGTGATAGATGTGTAAATTAAGAGTGGGGAGTAAGAAGGAGAGTGGTGACTGGAAGAGTTGTTAAGAGATATAAGTTGAATTGTTATTTTTATAAGTGCATGTTTAATTTCAGATATTTATGTTGTTTTTACATGGTTTTAACCTTGATCGATCGATGATACTTACTAATATGTGTGATTGTACTGATACTACTCTTGCTATATTCTTTTTGGGGTACAACCTGTTTACAGGATCAATTCAGGTTTCATTGTTTGATGCGGATAGGAATCCGCAACTGCTTCCATCTTCTTATTCCTATGGTTGAAGTCAAGTCTTGATTTTTTTCTTGTCTTTTAGTGGATCTTGTACTCATCTAGACTAGATCTTCAGAGTAGAGGATTTCTTTTGATGTATTTGAAGGATTGCAATAAGTTTATCCATATTTTTGACGAGTTTAATGATTTTATTTTATGACTTTCGCGTATTTCTAATTGAGTGGTAAAGGTTCTCCTATCTAGGTGGATTAGAGTAGGTGCTCTCATGATCCAGTTAGTGGAGTCGTGACATGTACTTAGTTTGACTAATAAAGGTGTTATTAGTCGACTGCTTAATTTGTAATCTCCGAAAGAATGTGAGTTCCCCATGAGACTTATTTTAGATTCTCCTTTTATAAGAATTACAAAATTCTCAAAAGGATTTGGATTGGAGCTACTAAAAATAATATCAGCCATTTAAATTTGTTCAATAAGAATACTTGAATCTAGTTTTTGAGTAAAAAGAGTAGTGTCAATTTTTTCTTGTTGAAAATTATTATCAAGTAAGAAAGTGCTCATTTTTCATACCATGCTTTAGGGGCATGTTTAAAGCCATACAGAGCTCTGGTAAGTTTGAAAATATAGTTAGATCATGATGAATTTTCAAAGCTGACAGGTTGTTTAACAAAGACCTCTTCATTGATGTCCATTTGAAATAATTTGAATCGTTTAAAAAAGGCATACGCTAAAAAAATGCGAATAGATTCTAATATTCCATGTGCACAAAGGTTTCATCATAGTCAATGATAAAGTAAATCCCCAAAGTAGTTCATGAAAGCATCTATTTTTTTCGTTCAAGAAATTACTTATGTAAAGATGAGATGAGTCTCTTATAAGATCTTCCTTTCTTCTTTTTTCTTCTATTAGTTATCTCTAAATATTACATATCCTCTGTCTATGTTGTTCATATTTTTGAAATTTTTTCTTTTCTCGTCATGTGTTTGAAACACTCGCTATTGATAACCCACATATCTTTCTTATAAGATATACTGGTGTGTTCCTATAAGAGAAAAAAATTAATATTTCTTAGGTATCAAAGTGTTCTTGGGTTTTGGATAGTTAGTACTGATCTCTTCTAGACTTGACTTTTTTTTATTTCCAAATTCACTTACCTAGAGGACTACTTTTGATATGATAGTTATAGGATTTGTGACTTAGACCTCCACAAGTATAACGAGTAGGCTTATACTAATCAATTTTTTTTTAATAGAGTAAAAATTATTTGAAGAGATTTGAGAAGATTTGTCATGAGGATCAGTGTAAGAAGGCCTGTTAGATTTAATAAAATTAAGGCTGGGTGATTTTTTTAATGCTATTGAATTGCATTTGAATATCACTAATTTTCTTTTCAAATAACGCGACTTCAATTTGACTTGCTTCAAAAATAATTTGCTAGTCTTTTTTCTCTTTTGTCAATTTATTATATTCATCAATTAGTTTTTGAAGAACATCAATGACTAAATAAAGAGAAATTTAAAATTAATACAACTTAAATTTTTTAATGATCTTACCTCAATTGACTAAGCGATTGCCATGAAGCATATATTTGTTGTCTCAATTTGTTCTGCATATAATTCATCATCATCACTCCATGCGCCAAAATTCTTTGAGCTATTTTGATTTCAAGAGATTCTCTTCTTTAGTTTTGGAATGCCTGACATATTGTGTTCAGGTTTTTCATAATGACAACAATGATTATCCTTTCTCTGAGCATCATTATTTCTGTAATCCTATTAAAGTTTTTGCTTTCCTTATCGTAATATATTTTTGATTCCTCTGTTAACCAAGACAAGTCCCTCGTTCTTTTGTTCAACTTCATCTTTCTTACTTTCATGAGTTATAGATTTGAAGGCAATAATTTTCTTTTTCTCTTCTTTAGTATGTCTGTTGATGTGATTTTATTTATAAGTCATAAGATTATTTTGAATTTCATCGTAAGTCAAATTCTATAAATTTTCATTCTCAAGGATTGTGGCCTTTGTTTCCCAGGCTTTAGGCAAACTTCTAAGAAGCTCTCTGGCTTGTAATTTATTTGAGTAGATCATTCCGAGTGACTTGAGTTCTCCTATGATTTTACTGAATTTGGAAAATAGGATTTTTATAATTTCATCTTCTGTTATTGTGAACAACTCATATTCATTCACTAGGGCGCTGATTCTTGCTTCTTTAGTTTTTGTGGTCCCTTCATAGGTAATAACAGGTTTATCCCACATCTTTTTAGCAGTGTCACATGTGAATATCTTATCGTATTCTGATCCATTCACTTCATATAAAGCAAACTTATAGATCTAGTGTTAGTTTAAATTACCTCTTGTTGTTCTTTTGTCACTTCAAAGGTTTGCAGATCAATTTTGCTAGTTGAGTCTTTTGAAGTAGTTCTTGGAATGGGGTTTGGTCCCTTTTTGATTATTACCCAAACTTGAAAGTTGTTCACTTGAACAATTTTTTTGAATCTTTCCATTTAATGCAAGTAGTTTTGATCATCGAAGTATGAAGGCCTATTTAATGAGTATCCGTCTTGAAGAATGGCTCCAGATATTTGATAAATGGCCATTGGATGCTTTCTCACATGTAGTTAGATGATTAATTTGTGAGATTTGCTCTAATATTAATTGAAACTCAAAAGGGGCCAATTGAAATCTTTTCGATTCTCCAAAGTCGACTATAACCAAGTACAAGTCAACTTACCTGCAGGTTAGTTCAAGAGATAATATCTAAAAATAATATGCGATAAATGAATTAAGACAGAGAATTTTATACTGGTTTAGATTACCGGTGTAGTGCATAGTCCAGTCCCTTTGGATTTTAAGGTTTTCTTTTAGAGCCTTTTGAATGTTCTTGAGATAACAAAGTGTTCTGACACTTTTCAGTCTAGTATGATTTCAGAGTTCAATATCGACAAAACCTCCACTCGTATAACTAATATTAGTCTCTTTTCCTGTTCTTTACAGTTGTAGACCATAGGAAATACAATATTTTATGAAGGATAAAAGAATGAGCAGTATTCTGGATCAAGTGAAGTTGTGTGCATTCTCTGTTGATCTTTGCTCTCTTTTTTATTGCCTCCGATAGATAATGCTGATTTGAATGGTAGTTCTCTATTAGAAAAATTCAAGGGAGTTTTATTCAATTAAAGATTTATATTAATTTTTTGATTTGGTATACATACATGTCTATATCAGTGTCACGACCCAGACCATCATGAGTGACACCCACCCAACCCTCGGATGAGCGAACCAAATAGAGTCCAACTCTTAGCATAGCCTAACAACTTAAAACTAGTGTGCAAAAATATAAACTAGCAATCAATCATATTAAAATAAACTCTATAAAATAAATATAACATGCAGAAATCCCTCCCTAGAATCTGAAAGTCATCGTACTAAAAATATCTATCAAAACAGGAGTACGGGGATACAACCCCAAATATAGAAATAGTCTAAGCCCAAAACAAATGGGATACAACTCAAATAGATGGAAATCAGGGCATCTTGGTCAACAGCTCACCCTTGATATCTCGAAGTGTCAGGCCTACAAGTGAGGTCGTGCATCAATCGCTGGAAGATTTCATGTACTCACAAAAAGATAAGCAAGTACAATATCAGTACACAACCACCGTGTACTGGTAAGATCATCAGCCAGTTCCAAATAAACAGTGTATGAGTAGTACAACAATCAAGTAAGAGTACAGAAACACATAAGCAAGTCAACATGTATTCCTAACTACAAGTCTCTACTTAACTTGTTTCCACATGTAAACTAATTCACAGTTATGATCAATAATCCACAACAATAACAATTATACTTCGTCACATATCTCAGGCCCACCCTGGATCCCTTCTAGATAACACCTAAGTGTCAAACACACAACTTAGTCTACACCAAGACCAAACTCATTAAGCAATGTAACAGCCCGGCCTCTCAAGGACCAAAAATACACAAGAACAATTCATAAGCACAACCCGGTCCACTCAGGAAACCATTAATAAAGATGAAATCAATACAATAAAGTAAACTCGTACCAGGTGTGTTACCCGAGCCAACCATTAGTGTTATCTCATACCAGACGTGGTACCCGAGACAACCATTAGTATATCTCGTACCAAACGTGGTACCCGAGCCAACTGTTAGTATTTTCTGTACCAGGCGTGTTACTCAAGCCAACCGAATATCACATAAATCCACAGTCACAAACAATGAATAATCAACACTTGTAAACCAACAAGCAATAACTTTTAATTCATTTCACAAGACTGAAAGACAGGACTTTTGGACATTCCTAAATCATTCCCTAAGCAATGCAAACCATACAAATACTTAGACATGAGTACACAAGCATACAATACATACAGGAATCAATAACCATCACCTACCTCGAATAAGTAAGCTCTACAGTGCTGGAGCTTTCCCCTTTCAAGATCCCTTGCTTGTTCTTAGTCTAGAAACAATTACACAGTAACCAAAAATCAACACTTATGGCCTACAATTTACCCGGATTATGAAAAATTCTATACTCCAGGACAACCATGATCATTCCATCCCTTCCAGGTTTTTTTCACCATTAATTCACCTAAATTCATCATTTTTATGAATTCCCCTAGAGAATTATGGCTAAATGATCATCACCCATTATAAAGAATCAAGACCCAAGAACTCTAGCACCCTAGAATCTTCTTTTTCCCCGGATTCTACCATTCCTAGGTCATCCCAAATCTTTTCTCAAGTCCACCCTTAGCAATTCTATAGCATAGGAAAGATATCACAGAGTTTGGGGAGTAGAATCCTTACCTTTAGGATAAAAAATGGTGGAAAACTGGTAAAAATAGCCCAAAATTGCCCCCTTCTTCTCCTAAAATATTTCAAGAAAAACTAAATTATTTTGGAAAAATTTCTACATTAAATCTCATCACGCTCCACTATAGCAGTCCGCTCCGCTATAGCGGTACCGCCGTAGCAGAGTCGTCCTCTATGGCGGAGGCTGACCGACATTGACTTCCGATATAGCTGTAATTTCTCCGCTATAGCAATGGTTGCCATGACGGAGTGTCAACTGCCGTAGCGGTTGACACGAGATAGAAAGTCGTAAAATCTCCAAAATTAGTTCATATTATAACACACTTATTTTTCTGATGTTCCGAAACAACCCCTTTACGTCAACCTCAATTTCGGGAGTTCTACTTACCCGAATTCAATTCTGAAAAGTCTCCCGGACTCCTTAATGTGTTAACTACAAGGAAAACTAGCTCGTGTCAAGACATCAAACCCAATCCTTACCCGAATTATCCTAGACCATACCTTGATCCAAATCAGGCCGAGACTAGCCTAGCCCAATGTTTTAAACTCGCAAACTCGAAGTTTTCTAACTCTAAAAATTTGGCACGAATGGTTTTCTCGTAACGACGGACCTGGTTATTACGACAGATACTAATTTACCCATCATTCGTTCCTAAATGATCAAACCCGAAAATATGAAAAGTAAAGAGCGAAAAGAGTAGTACCTGTATCCTCAAATAAGTGAGGGTACTTGTCCTGCATGTCCCTCTCAGTTTCCCAAGTGGCTTCCTTAATCGGACGATACTTCCATTGAACCTTTACTATATGGATTACCTTTGTCCTCAATTTTCAGATATCTCGATCAAGAATAAAAACTGGCTCCTCTTCATAGCGAAGATCCTTATCAAGTAACACCTCATACAACTTGATGATGTAGTCCCCATCCCCATGGTATCACTTTAGCATGGATACGTGATATACCGGATGGACACCCTACAGACTGTGCAGCAGTGCCAATCTGTAAGCGACGGGCCCTACGATCTCAAGGACCTCAAACGGTCTGATGAACCGGGGGCTGAGCTTTCCCCTCTTACCAAAATGCATAACTCCCTTCATTGGTGACACTTTCAACAATACCTGTTCACCAACCTGAAATTCTATGTCCCGGACCTTCCGATCCGTATATTTCTTCTGCCTGCTTTGGGCCGCTAGCAACTTGGTCTGAATGCCTCTTACCTTTTCTTATGCTTTCCTTACCAAGTCTACGCCCAAAGGCTTTACATCATCTTCCTCAAACCATCCAATTGGTGACCTATAACTCCTCCCATACAGAGCCTCGAACAATGCCATGTCGATACTGGAGTGGTAGCTATTGTTGTATGAGGACTCACACAATGGTAGAAACTGGTCCCAATGACCCTCGAAGTCGATCATACATGCCCTCAACATGTCCTCCAATACATGAATTGTCCTATCCGACTGACCATCAGTCTGAGGATGGAAGGTTATACTAAAGGTAAGTTGAGTGCCCAACTCCTCATGCAACTTGCCCCAAAACTTGGAGGTAAACTGCGTACACCTGTCTAAAATAATGGACAGTGGTACCCCGTGCAATCTCACAATTTCCTTCACGTAGATCTTAGCTAATTACTGCAAATTGTAATCCACTCTAACCGGAATAAAGTGAGATGACTTGGTCAGCCTGTAAACAATGACCCAAATAGAGTCATACTTCCCCAAAGTCTTGGGGAGACCCACCACAAAGTCCATGGCTATTCTCTCCCACTTCCACTCTAGAATGGGTATCCTCTGAAGTAGTCCTGCAGGTCTCTGGTGCTCATACTTTACCTGCTGGAAATTCTGAAACTTGGACACATAATTAGCTATGTCCCTTTTCATCCCAGGCCACCAATAAAGTTTCCTTAAATTTATGTACATCTTGGTTGCACCCGGATGAATTGAATACCGCAAACCATGAGCCTCTTACAACACCTTCTGAATTATGTCATCAACCCGAGGAACACATATCCTTCCTCTAAAATTTAACACACTACCAGAATCCAACGTGGCATCCCCGGACTCTCCGGATATTGCCTTGCTCCAAAACCTGCTCAACTGCGAATCCTAAAACTGTTTGGCCTTTATCTCCTCTATGAATATGGATTTGACCTCAATACTGGCCAAAATCCCACATTGTTCTGAAATACCCAAGTGCATGCACTTGGACTCCAATGCCTGAATTTCCTTTGCTAGTGGTCATTTGGACACCCTCAAACAAGCCAAACTGTCCATGCTAACTGTTTTCTGGCTCAATGCGTCTGCTACCACATTAGCCTTACCCAGATGGTACTGAATAGTCACATCATAGTCCTTCAACAACTCCATCCACCTTCTCTACCTCAGATTCAAGTCCTTCTGAGTGAAAACATGCTACAGACTGCGATGATCAGTGAACACCTCACACTTGACACCATAGAGGTAGTGTCTCCCAATCTTGAGTGCAAAGACCACTGCTGCCAACTCTAAATCATGAGTCAGATAGTTTCTCTCATGCACCTTCAACTGCCTAGAAGCATAGGCTATCATATTCCTATCCTGCATCAACACAGCACCCAAACCAGAATGTGAAGCATTACAGTAAACAATAAAGTCTTTACCTTCAATCGGCAAGGACAGAATATGAGCCGTGGTCAGAAGTGTATTGAGCTTTTAGAAGCTCTCCTCGCACTTGTAGGACCACTCAAATGGTACATATTTCTGTGTCAGCCTTGTCAAGTGAGTAGCAATGGATGCAAAATCCTTAACAAACCTCCGGTAATAACCTGCGAGCCCAATAAAACTCCTTACCTCAGTCATAGAGCTAGGCCGTGCCCAACTCTTGACTTCCTCTATCTTCTGGGGATCTACCATCACCCACTGTTCTGAGACTACATGCCCCAAGAACGCAACTGAACTCAACCAAAATTCTCACTTGGAGAACTTCGCATAGAGCTTTTGATGTCTCAAAATGTCCAACACTATGCAGAGATATTTAGCGTGCTCCTCCCTACTCTTGGAATAGATCAAAATGTCATCAAAGAAAATGATGACGAACGAATCTAAGTAAGATTCAATGAATGCCACCGGCGTATTGGTTAAACTAAATGACATCACTAAGAACTCATAATGTCCATACCGAGTCCAAAAAGCAGTCTTAGGAATATTCTCGAGCCATATTTTCAACTGGTGATACCCTGACCTCAAGTCAATTTTCGAAAACACCGATGCAACCTGTAACTGGTCAAACAGATCATCAATACGGGGTAGAGGGTACTTATTCCGGATGGTAACCTTGTTCAACTGCCTATAATCTATGCACATCCGCATACTACCATCGTTCTTATTTACAAACAATACCGGAGCACCCCAAGGCAAAGCACTGGGATGGATAAATCCCTTATCTAGGAGTTCCGGAAGCTGAGTCTTAAGTTCCCTTAACTTTGTCGGAGCCATACGGTACGGAGGAATAGAAATGGGACGAGTGCCCAGCTCCAAGTCTATACAAAAGTGAACATCCCTGTCCGGAGGCATACCAGGTAAATCCGTTGGAAACACTTCTCGAAACTCTGAAACAACTGGAACTGACTCAATAGATGGGAACTCCACACTATTATCCCAGAGATGAGCCAAAAAGGCTAAACACCCTCTCCCCACTAGCTACCTAGCCCGAACGAATGATATTATTTTGGCCGGCTTAAATTGGTACACACCTATCTACTCTAGCCTATCCTTACCTGGAATCTCTAGAGCCACAATCTTGGTGTTACAGTTCAACACAACATAATACATGGATAACAAGGTCATTCCCAAAATAATATCAAAGTCAACCATATCTAGAATTACTAAGTCTACCCAAGTTTGCAACCCCACAAATACAACTGAGTAATTATGATAAACATGAGTCATAATCATCGAATCTCCAACCGGGGTAGAAAAATGGATAGGGGAATCAAGGATATCACATATCAAGTCCATAACCAACACAAAACTCACAGACACATAAGAATATGTAGAACCTGGGTCAAATAATACCGAAGCCATTTTATCACAAACAAGAATGGTACTTGTGATCACCGCATTGGATGCCTCAGCCTCGGTCCTCCCTAAAAATGCATAACAGTAAGCCCGGTCATTAATCTAGGCAACCTCCCTGGCCGACTGCACCACTCCTCTTCCCGCGCTGCCATTCCCTATGTCTCCCTGACCTCCCTGAAAGTTACCTCGCCCACCATGTGGACGACCTCTAGCATGACCACCTCTACCTGCCGGGACCACATCCTTGGGCTGTTGCTGAACCTGATTACCAATTTTCCCGTGAGGGCACTCTCTCTTAAAGTGTACCAGATCACCATAATGGAAACAACCACAATCAAGTGCAGGCCTTTTAGCAGATGAATAAGAAGCTCCCTGGCCCTTAGGAGCTGAAAACTGTTGATTAGCCCCTGGACGACCACGTGTAGCAGCTGGCAGAGCTGACTAAATAGGACGGGCTGAGTATAACTGCTGATTCTGACCCCTGGAGTACGGACCACCATAATTTCCCTCATTTCGGGGCATCTTGGCTAACACCTTAGCCTGCCCCACCTGCCTAACTCCCTCAAGTTTCTTCACATAATCTGCCACATCGTTGAAGCCTTTCCCTGAAGAAGTCATATGCACAGACAATACCTGAAGCTCAGTATTCAAACCCTTGACAAACAACCAAACCCGCTCTTTCTCGGAACCCAACAACTATGTAGCAAGACGAGACAAGGCATGAAATTTTGCCTCGTAAGCATAGACTGATATGCTACACTGCTCCAAATTCAAGAATTCATCCTTTTTCTGGTCCCTCAAAGTACGGGGTATGTACTTCTCCAAGAAAAGAGCGTGAAACTGCTCCCAAATCAGCAGGGGAAAAACAGACGACCGACACTCCACATGAGATCTCCACCACTGCTTGGCATCACCCTGCAGCTTAAATGTGACGAACTCAACCCCATATTGTTGTACAATGCCCAACTTGTGTAACCTCTCATAACATTCCAGTATGAACTCATAAGCATCTTCCCTGTCAGTACCCTAAAACGTAGGAGGTTTCGATTGAGAAACTTGGTCAGCATCTCATGTTCATTTCCTGTCATCACTGGGCCTAGCATTGGCCTGAAGAAGTCACTTGTGCCTGAAGCTGCATCCATCCTAGGAGTCATAGGATTTGTTGGTTGAGTGCCCAGAGCCTGATTTGCAACGCCTGCGGGTATGGCTTCAACAACAACCAACCCAATTAAGAAGTTCCAAGCCTGCTGAAATGCTTCGGGCGTCATAGAGGGAAGAACTGCACCTCCAGCTGGTGCCGCCTCTGCCATCGCCTGCGCCCCTTCATCCTCCACAACAAATTCCACATCTTCGACAACCTGCTTTTGAATTGGGGTAGGGGTTGCCTCTCGCACTCCTGCAGCCTCTTAAGCCCAACCCCTAGCGGGTGTGGCTCTACCTCAACCCCTGCCCCTTTCCCTGCCTCTACCACGGACAGCCATGCCCCCTACTGGAACCGCCGGTCTAGATCCTTTGTTCGTGGTGTTAACCATATGTGGACAGAAGAGTGAAAGAGTCAGATACCAATTTGTATCACTAGATACCAATTGGAATCAAGTTATAGCACGATGGAAGAAAGAAGAGATAGTTTCCTAAAGTCCTATAGCCTCTCGAAGAAAATTACGAACGTCTCTACACCATTCCGCAAGACTCTACTAGACCTATTTTGGTACGACGAGATAAACAAACCTAGAGCTCTGATACCATCTTTATCACGACCCAGAACACCGTGAGTGGTACCCACCAAACCCCCGGATGAGCGAACCAAATAGAGTCCAACTCTTAGCATAGCCTAACAGCTTAAAACCAGTGTGCAGAAATGTAAACTAGCAATCAATCATACTAAAATCAACTCTATAAAATAAATATAACTTGCGAAATTTCCTTCCTAGAATCTGAAAGTCATCGTACCAAAAACATCTACCAAAACTAGAGTACGAGAATGCAACCCCAAATATAGAAATAGTCTAAGCCCAAAACAAATGGCTACAACTCAAATAGATGGAAATCAAGGCAGCTTGGTCAAACAGCTCACCCTTGATATCTCAAAGTGTCAGGCCTACAAGTGAGGTCGTGCGTCAACTGCCAGAAGATTTTCTGTACTCACAAAAAGACAAGCAAGTGCAGTATCAATACACAATCACCGTGTACTGGTAGGACATCAGCCAGTTCCAAATAAATAGTGTATGAGTAGTACAACAATCAAGTAAGAGTACAGAAACACATAAGCAAGTCAACAGGTATTCCTAACTACAAGTCTCTACGTAACTTGTTCCCACATGTAAACCACTTCACAGTTATGATCAATAATCCACAACAATAACAATTATACTTCGTCACATGTTCTGGACCCACCCTGAATCCCTTCTAGACAACACCTAAGTGTCAGACACACAACCCGATCTACACCAAGACCAAACTCATAAAGCAATGTAACAGCCCGACCTCTCAAGGACCAAAAATACACAAGCACAATTCATAAAAGCATAACCTGGTCCACTCAGAGAATCATTAATAAAGATGCAATCAATACAATAAAGTAAACCAATATAAGGCGTGGTACCCGAGCCAACCGTTAGTGTTATCCCGTACCAGGTGTGGTACCCGAGCCAACCGTTAGTGTTATCCCATACCAGGTGTGGTACCCGAGCTCGTACCAGGCATCGTACCTGAGCCAACCATTAGTATTTTTGTACCAAGCGTGGTACCCAAGCTAACCGAATGTCACAGAAATCCACAGTCACAAACAATGAACAATCAACACTTGTAAACCAACAAGCAATAACACTTAGTTCATTTCACAAGACTGAAAGACAGGACTTTTGGACATTCCTAAATCATTCTCTAAGCAATGCAAATCATACAAATACTTAGACATGAGTACACAAGCATATAATGTTTACAGGAATTAATAACCATCACCTACTTCGAATAAGCAAGCTTTACAGTGACGGAGCTTTTCCCCTTTCAGGATCGCTTGCTTCTTCTTGGTCTAGAAACAATTACAAAGTAATCAAAAATCAATACTTATGGCCTACAATTTACCTGGATTATGAAAAATCCCAAACTCCAGGCTAACCATGATCATTCCACCCCTTCCCGGGCTGTCCCACCATTAATTCAACTAAATTCATCATTTTTATCGATTCCCCTAGAGAATTATGGCTAAATGATCATCACCCATTATCAAGAATCAAGACCCAAGAACTCTAGCACCCTAGAATTCCCTTTTTCCCCAGATTCTACCATCCCTAGGTCATTCCAAATCTTTTTTCAAGTCCACCCTTAGCAATTCTATAACATAGGAAAGATATCACGGAGTTTGGGCAGTAGAATTCTTACCTTTAGGACGAAAAATAGTGGAAAACTAGTAGAAATCGCCCTAAATTGCCCCCTTCTTCTCCCAAAATATTTCAAGAAAAACTGAACTATTTTGAGAAAGTTTCTGCATTAAATCCTGTCACACTCCACTATAGTGGTCCGCTCCGCTATAGTGGTACCATCGTAGCGGAGTCGTCCGCTATGGCGGAGGCTGACCGACGTTGACTTTCACTGTAGCGGTAATTTCTCTGCTACAACGGAGGTCACCATGGTGGAATGTCAATCGCCGTAGTGGTTGACACAGGACAAAAAGTCATGAAATCTCCAAAAATAGTCTATTTTATAACACACTTATTTTTCTGACATCCCAGAACAATCCCTTCACATGAACTTCAATTTCGGGAGTTCTACTTACCCGAATTCGATTCCAAAAAGTCTCCCGGACTCCTTTATGTGTTAGATACAAGAAAAACTAGCTCGAATCAAGATATCAAACCCAATCCTTATCCAGATTTCCCTAGACCATACCTCACTCCAAATCTGGCCGAGACTAGCCTAGCCTAAAGTTTCAAACTCCCAAACTCGGAGTTTTCTAACTCTAAAAATTGGCACCAATGATTTTTCCGTAATGACAGACCCGGTCGTTATAATCAGATATATCCATATATAGGTGTGTGCTACTCCTTTTCTTGATTTTTCATAGAGTCTTCATGAGATATTCTTCAGCCTTGTACAGATTCAATCCAATCTTCCTTGATTTTGTGATCTTTCTCTTTCCTTGTGTGACTTAAGCATTGATCTTGAACGTGTGATTTTTCTTCTTGCCTTGTGTGACTTAAGTGTTGATTCTTAGGGAATTGATTCTTTCCTTGTTAGTTTTGATCATATCAGTCACTCAGATTTCATGCTCTTTGATCTTCAATTGTAATTCGCAATACTTGGAGATACCTTTACTGCTTTGACACTTACACTACTAAAAATAGCTTAAAAAGGGACGGATAGAAAAGCGATGGACATCGTTGCTCCTGAAAAGAGACGAAAAAAGCGACGTTGTCCATCGCTTTTCTATTTTTTTTAATTTATAATTATTTTTTTACAAAAGCGACGGACAACGTCTCTTTGTCCGTTGCTTTTTTTGGCAGATTTTTACGCTAAAATTATTTACAATTTTTTTTAATTATTTTTTATTATAAGCGACGGACAACATCGCAATTATTAAAAATAAATTAAAAAATAATTTTAAAGAAAGCGACGTTGTCCGTCGCTTTCTTTAAAATTTAATTTATATTTAAAAAAATAGAAAAGCGACGGACAGCGTCGCTTTTGTTCGTCGCTTTTCGGTCAATACACGGTCATCTCATTTAAAAAAGTGACGGACAAAAGCAACGCTTTCCATCGCTTTTAAAAAAATAAAGTGACCCAGATCGGGTCACTCCTCCATTTTCCTCTTCTCTCTTCCACACACCTCCATACCTGCCGTCGCTGTCGTTGCTGCCGCCACTGCCACCGCCTCCACGATGTCTCCTTCCTCCTCCATCATTAATTTTTGGGTTAGGGTTTATTTAAAATTCAAGGTTAGATTTTTTTACTTTTTTTTTCAATTATATTGTATTTATTTTAGGTTAATGTTAGATTAAAAATATTGTTAGTTGTTATGTAGATTAGAACTTGAATTAGTAATATTTAAAATTTTAAATTAGGGTTTATTTGATATTTTTTGTTATTATTAGCAAGTTTGTTAGTTTTGAATCTTTAAATTAGTTTTTGTCATTTATTTTAAGTTAGTGTTAGATTATGAACATTGCTAGTTGTGAATCTTGAATAATGGTTATGAATATTTTATAATTCATATAATTGAATTTGTGAACTTGAGCTTGAAATTGAGAATTTTGAACTTGAATTTGATTTTAAAATTTGTGAGTATAGTAAATATCTTAGGCTCTTGATTTTAATAATGAATTAGGTTTTTGAATTAAGTTCTTGAATTAATTTTCAACTTTAGGTTGTTGAATTAGGTTCTTGAATTTGATAGTCAAGTTGGAAATTTTGAATTAATTTATATTGTTGGATTATAATCTTGAATTAGTTTTCAACTTTAGGTTGTTGAATTAGGTTCTTGAATTTGATAGTGAAGTTGAATTTTTTTAATTAGTTTATATTGTTGAGTTATAATCTTGAATTAGTTTTCAACTTTAGGTTGTTGAATTAGGTTCTTGAATTTGATAGTGAAGTTGAAAATTTTGAATTAGTTTATATTGTTGGATTATAATCTTGAATTAGTTTTCAACTTAGGTTGTTGAATTAAGTTCTTGAATTTGATAGTGAAGTTGGAAATTTTGAATTAATTTATATTGTTGGATTATAATCTTGAATTAGTTTTCAACTTTAGGTTGTTGAATTAGGATCTTGAATTTGATAGTGAAGTTGGAAATTTTGTATTAGTTTATATTGTTGAGTTATAATCTTGAATTAGTTTTCAACTTTAGGTTGTTGAATTAGGTTCTTGAATTTGATAGTAAAGTTGAAAATTTTGAATTAATTTATATTGTTGGGTTATAATCTTGGATTAGTTTTCAACTTTAGGTTGTTGAATTAGGTTCTTGAATTTGATAGTGAAGTTGAAAATTTTGAATTAATTTATATTGTTGAGTTATAATCTTGAATTAGTTTTCAACTTTAGGTTGTTGAATTAGGTTCTTGAATTTGATAGTGAAGTTGGAAATTTTGAATTAGTTTATATTGTTGAGTTATAATCTTGAATTAGTTTTCAACTTTAGGTTGTTGAATTAGGTTCTTGAATTTGGTAGTGAAGTTGGAAATTTTGAATTACTTTATATTGTTGAGTTATAATCTTGAATTAGTTTTCAACTTTAGGTTGTTGAATTAGGTTCTTGAATTTGATAGTGAAGTTGAAAATTTTGAATTAGTTTATATTGTTGAGTTATAAATATAATCTTGAATTAGTTTTCAACTTTAGGTTGTTGAATTAGGTTCTTGAATTTGATAGTGAAGTTAGAAATTTTGAATTAGTTTATATTGTTGAGTTATAAATATAATCTTGAATTAGTTTTCAATTTTAGGTTGTTGAATTAGGTTCTTGAATTTGATAGTGAAGTTGAAATTTTTGAATTAGTTTATATTGTTGAGTTATAAATATAATCTTGAATTAGTTTTCAACTTTAGGTTGTTGAATTAGGTTCTTGAATTTGATAGTGGAAGTTGGAAATTAATTTGTATTAGTTTATATTGTTGGTTTATAATCTTGATTTAGTTTTCAACTTTAGGTTGTTGAATTAGGTTCTTGAATTTGATAGTGAAGTTGGAAATTTTGAATTAGTTTATCTTGTTGAGTTATAATCTTGAATTAGTTTTCAACTTTAGGTCGCACAACTTATGCCTTGGCAGATTCTGAGAGACAATGGAAGGAGAAAGATAAAGATATGTGCAAGACCGCCGAGCCTCTCAAAGAACTGCTTAGATTGACTTTCTTTTAGTTTGCATTAGCTTTTTGACACTTTATTTATAATTTTGTACTTCTTTTATGTTTTGAAACACTCTGTAGGTCCTTTGGGTGGATTTTTTGTGTATTTAATGAATGTTTTACTTCATATTTAGTTTCTTGTTGATGTTGTAGTTGCTTTATGAATATTTTGGAACCAATTAGTGCTGATTTGGGCTGTATTTGAATTAGTTTTATAAATGAAAGGTGGTGCATATTGAAAATGCAGTTTTTTGCAGCTGGAAAAAATGCAGAAAAGCGACGGACAGGGTCTCTTTTATCCGTCGCTTTTCTTGAAAAAATTTATCAGGAAAAGCGACGCTATCCGTCACTTTGTTCTTCAAGTTCAAGAACAAAGCGACGGACAACATTGCTTTTCTGGAAAAAAAAAATCCGTCGCTTTTTTGTTTGCGTCGTTGGCCATCGCTTTAAAAGCGACGTTGTCCGTCGCTTTTGGAAAAGAGACATGCCATTTTTCCACGGGAGTGACACCGTCACTTTTCCGTCGCTTTTGGCCAAAAAAGCGACGGCCAGCGTCGCTTTTTAGCTTTTTTTAGTAGTGTTATTTTTTTTTTCAATCCTACAAAAATACTTGAGCTAAATGTCATCATTAAAACCTATTAAAAGGCTAACCATCTGTTTAAGGACAACAACGAGTTCTGTACTAGCAGATTAGACCTCACCATACATCGCCTCATCCAATCCCATAAGAACAAAATACATAATTTTTTCGTCTCTAATATATTCCCAGATTATATGTGCACTTTTTTCACGTGCAGATTGGGATCTACTCGTAATTCATCAATTCTTTTCAGAACTTCAGTTTTCCATAGTAATCAACTACGATTATTGTCTTTTTGTTTGCATTCTGCCTTCAATTTCTGCATTCGAAAATTTTTGGTAAAAATAAAATAATTTGAGATACTTGCCTAGAAGTCCTTGTCCTCCTCCCTATACGGTATATTTGAGCGAAGCATAGGTTTAACGGTGTTGTGAATCCACAATATCGATAACGAGTTTATAGTCCACCAGTCTTTTAGATCCGACAATTCATCATTCAATTTTTTGATTATTCCATCAACAAAATGAAGTTTCTTCCTTTCTCCCAGGGTTGTCCTCATGAACCTAGCCAATTCTTCATAATTTTCACTCTTCAATAAGACTCGTGCACAACTCCTGGATTGTCGTTTGATGTAAGGCCATACAAAGAGATAATTCTCCTCTGATTCTTGTCTTTTTAGACAGTAGTCCCTTTCCTATTATTTTGGGTCATTCTTGTTTTGTCGAGAGTTTCTCTATGTTCTTGACGTTATGGATCTTATACCATGCCAAATTAAGAAAAAATGAACCACAACAAAGAACACAACAGTATGCATGGGAGAATTTTCTCTGCCTTCTCATTACCAATACAATTTATTTTTATATAAGAGAAAAGTTAACCCTATGATGCTAACCCTAACCTATTAGGTCTACAATGATCACAATATATAGATTGTCATAATTACATAATTTCTATATATACATTTAATAACATTTAAACGATTTAAATAAATTGAAATTAACATTATGCCTTGTGAAAATTTATTGGGTATGTTATCAGAGACAGACTCAAGATTTGAGCGTGAAGGGGCGCCAATATCTTTAACATCGATATGTCAATTACTAGAGGCAAAAAGTCACTCATACTTTCATGCATATAGTCATTTTTGAATAAATAACAACATAAACAATACACATCATCTTTCTTCATAATGTACTCCAAATATCTAAAAAGAGGCTAATTGTAAAAAGTGGTTTAACGTTACTTATGCCTACTTAAGGATACATATTCGCAGGAGGTGAGGAGGAGGGGGGGGGGGGGGTGCTTCAACATTAATAGGAAAAAGATCAACTGGAATTTTTTCTTATCTGATCATATCAAATAATATTAGATATATATTAGTCCTAATAGAACTTTCGATCGCTCAGTTATTCCTTATTTCTAAATTTTAGTCCTTAATTTGTAATATCCAACTAAATATTCTAACCTTCACTTACCTGATATGTGTACTTTTTAATCTCTTTATTTGTCAATATTCATAAATTTTTCAGAATTGCTATTCTAGAAGAGTGGTAGCTTCAAGTAACTTGGGTCTATTATCCAGGGGAATGGTGAAATCGACGGGACATTACCTACTGTATTGGTGCAGGATGGATGAAATGGAGGCTTGCATCTAGAGTCTTGTGTGATAAAAAGGTGCCTCCTAAACTGAAAGATAAGTTGTACAGAGTGACGGTTAGACCAACTATATTGTATGGAGCGCAGTGTTGGCTAGTCAAGAACTCTTACGTTCAAAAGATGAAGGTGACAAAGATGAGGATGTTGCGCTGGATGTGTGGGTTCACTAGGAGAGACAAGATTAGGAATGAGGATATCTGGGACAAGGTGAGAGTATCTTCGATAGAGGAAAAGATACGGGAAATGAGACTGAGATAGTTCAAGCATGTAATGAGGCGATGCAAGGAGGCCCCTGTGCAAAGGTGTGAGAGGTTGGCTATGGATGAATTCAGGAGGGGTAGAAGTAGACCAAAAAAATATTGGAGAGAGGTGATTAAACAGGATATGGTGCAGTTGCAGCTTACCGAGGACATGACCTTAGATAGGAAAGTGTGTAGGGCACATATTAGAGTAAAGGTTAGTAGGCAGGGTTTCATCTTACTAGTATGTAGGAGCGTAGTGTCTGGTTGCCCTTATTAGTAGTTGTAGGATTACTCTTGTAGTTTCTTGTTCTTTGGTTTCCGATGCGATCTAGTATTTCGTGTTGTGTAATTGTAGTACTATTTTGTTGTAGTATAGTTCTGTGACTATCTGTTATTTTTGTTTATCGTCTATATCTTTTGTACCTTCATTTCGTCTTTTTTGGTCATTTTTTGTCTTGAGTCGGGGGTCTATCGGAAACAGCCTCTTTACTTCACCTCTGAGGTAAATGTACTGTCTGCGTACATTCTACCCTCCCCAGACTTCACTTTGTGGGAATACATGTTAGGGTTTGCCCTGAATTTCCTACTTTACTGAATTATTCCATAATTGTGTTTTACCTTGAAAAGGTTTTCTTGGTGTAAAAGGTTTTCTCGTAGGAAAATAACTCTTCCATAATTGGTTAACCGTTTCTTGGAGTAGAAGTTTGGACTTCTATAAATTGAAGATTCCTCTTCTCAAACCATAACACAATAATATCCACGATGTAGTCATCAAAAGAGTCTTGTTTAGGGGGAGATTTTTCTCTCATAGATTTTATGCTTTTTAATTTAGTTTTTCATATGTAGGCCAATTGGCCAAACCATATAATAATATTATGCTTTTTAGTATAGTTTTATGTATTGTCTGATTTATCGCCTTGAAGGTTTGCAAATATTAGCTTCCGCATGACGCCCTCTCGATTTCGATCCCAACAAGTGGTATCAGAGCCGGACGATCCAATGAGTTCAACGATCCAACGATTCAATGAGTCTATGGTCCAATGGTTGAACGAGGTTGAAGACAGGTTTAAGGCAGCTTCAAATCAACTTGCAACCAATTTGATGATAATGAAGATTTTTGTCCAGATACTACATGTGGAGAAGGAGTATGAAGATTCAACCATATTTTCAACATACATGCTGCTGCATTTTTAAAAATAAAAATAAAATATTTTTAAACCATTTTTAACCACAATATTTTAAATCTTATTTTTAACCATGGCAAGTAGCAGTGATGAAGATGATGTGAAGAAGAAGAAGAAGATTAAATTTGCCAGAAAATTCAGGCCAATGGGAGATTTGTTAGGGTTTGCTCTGAATTTCCTACTTTACTGAATTATTCCATAATTGTGTTTTACCTTGAAAAGGTTTTCTTGGTGTAAAAGGTTTTCTCGTAGGAAAATAACTCTTCCATAATTGGTTAACCGTTTCTTGGAGTAGAAGTTTGGACTTCTATAAATTGAAGATTCCTCTTCTCAAACCATAACACAATAATATCCACGATGTAGTCATCAAAAGAGTCTTGTTTAGGGGGAGATTTTTCTCTCATAGATTTTATGCTTTTTAATTTAGTTTTTCATATGTAGGCCAATTGGCCAAACCATATAATAATATTATGCTTTTTAGTATAGTTTTATGTGTTGTCTGATTTATCGCCTTGAAGGTTTGCAAATATTAGCTTCCGCATGACGCCCTCTCGATTTCGATCCCAACAATACACTGGGTATGTTGTTGTTGTATTTAATTATCTATGTCATTATGTATTACTGTTATATCATATTCTAGGGTAATATACTTTCAGAAAAGTTTAAATATAGCATATTTCCTATATATATATGACAAAAAATACATATTTTAATTAATTGAAAGTTAAATGTATTGAATCACATATCACCAGGACCAAACTCATTGAAACTTGAGTGAGTATTCGACGGATTAGATGAGTTTGAGCTAATTTTGCCACCCCTAAATTATATGTATACATATTGTTTACAAGATATATGACTTGCATATATATTTTATGCGAATCAGTGTTAACATCCTTGTAAAATGGTAGAATCAAGATATGAGGAAAGCATGAGCAGCCTGCCAGATAAGTATTATAAGCTACTGACTAATTCAAGAATATTTTGATACTCACTATCCAACATGTCTGCACTACATAACAAGTCCCATCAATGGAGAAGGTGATGAGTATGTATGCATATTTCACTTTTGTTTAGACAAAATGCATATGCACTTTTGAATTAATTAACATGTGTGAAAATGTACAGTGAATTATTATTGGCAATAGAATATGAAATATGTCACAATTTTGTTCTAGTGATTATACCATCCACATAATTGTAATAGATGTTAAGTACTTGATGCCCCAACAAGCAGATCATATCTGTTTCTGAATCTATATATTGCCAATTATGATCGTTGGAGTTGCTAATGATTATATGTCCCAAAATAAGTTGACGTTTCTTCTTTTATTCCTAGTACCTACTAGTCAGTCCACTTATATATTGGATATGATGTTAGTGCATTTTCTCATCCCCTTGATAAGACATCACCATCGTCCCACCTCCACAAACATATCATATTAGAGAAGAAAAAAATGCAAGGGACAAACCAATTTGTAGCAAAGTATGAAATTGAGAGATATCTAAATAACTTATTTGAATTTGAAAACATGCATCAAATCATATTAATTTATCACGATTAAATGACAAATTAAGATAAAAATACATATTACTCGTATATCATGCACGCATTATTGGTGCAAGAATCGAGTTTGAGTAAGTATTTTTTGTTGTTAAGTGGTATGTGTAGGTAATGCTGACAGTGATTAACCGTTTTCCCATAATTTCAAATCATTAATTTAAAATTTGGTTGATTTGAAGTTGAAATTTTATTTGGACATGCAATTTGGATCTCAAAAGTTGTACTTTTTCTACAATTTTACCAAATGAGCAAACCATAATTCATAAATAAAGTATCATAATATCCTAAGACGCCGCATTAAATTGCACATTTCCATATTACTTTTAGAAATAATTGCTTGCGTTTATATGTTATTACTACAAATTTTCTAATACACATAATTTTATAAAGATCTAGCTATTGGTTCAATAAATCAACAATAGTCGTAATTCTAACTATTGTTTGATGTAATTCCCCCATATGATACGGATAATCTCTTCACATTGAGCGCGATTTTTTTGGGGGGCGGGGAGGGGTGGGGGTGGGGGTGAGGACTAGCCTATTTTCTGACATCTCCCGGTAATATGCTTTAGATTATTCGTGTGGAAATTAAAGAATTAATGCATTAGAAATGAATATTCTTTAACTTCTTCGATTTCATCAGTATTAATGAATACTATATATGTGTTGTGAATACCACTAGCCTAATCCATATAGAAGACGCCAGTCTTTGAAGGACACTGAAAAGTGTATAAGAAAGTAATATGTTTAATCCACTTAGGAGAACTAGTGTACACATGATTGTGAAGTTAATTAGTACTCGACATATTTTTTGTAGAGAAAATCTAACTTCTTCTTATTGTCTCAAAAATTGATGTTTATCATTTTCGAGGGATGTCGTCATCAGTTAATTATATGTATACACATCATATGGTTTACATATATATTTTATGGGAAAGGGTATCAAATGACATCCTTGTAAATGGGTAGGATCAAGATTTGAGGAGGAAAGCATGAAGAGCCTGCTAGATAAGCATAAGCTACTGCCTTCAAGAACATTTTGATACTCTATCCAACATGTCTCTAGTACACAACAAGTCCTACCATAATGGAGAGAAGGTAATGAGTACACATATTCATAATTCACCTTTGTTTAGACAAAATGCACATGCACCTTTGAATTAATTAACATGTGTGAAAATGTACAGTGAATTCTTGGCAATATAATGGAATTTGAAATATAGTGATTATACCATCCACAAAATTGTAACTGATGCCCCCATAAGCAGATTATATTTGTTTCTGAATCTATTGCAATTTTCGATTGTTGGAGTTTCTCATGATTTTGTGTCCCAAATAAGGTTTCTCATTTTCCTAGTACCTAGCTAGTCCACTTTTAGTGGATATGATATATCATATATGTACTACAAATTCTCTCCCCCCTTGATAAGACATCACCATATATCGATCTTCCCACTTTGACAAACAATTTCAAATTAGAGAAGAGAATAATACGAGGGATAAACCAATTGGTAGAGATTTAAAAGACACCCTCATCAGCTAAAAAAAATGTTACTCAGACATAATCTACCATGTTAATTTGTCACTTAATCGCGATAAGTTAAGATGAAAATACATATTACTCGCATGTTATGCACGGATTATTTTGGTGGAAGAATCGAGTTCAAAGTAAGTATTTTTAACTTCCATCATGTGGTGTAGGTAATACTGACACTAAAACAGTGATAATGCCAGCTCAATCTTGGAACTTTCCATATTTAGAAGCCTTACCTAAATGGAACATCATCATTTTCAAAAACTAAAGTTTAAATAATAAGTACTCCCTCCATTTCAATTTGTTTGACCTATTTTTCTTTTTAGTCCGTTTAAAAAAGAATGTCTCTTTCTTTTTTTAGAAACTCTTTAATTCTAACTTTCCACATGACATATTCAAGAGCACAAGATTAAATGATATTTTAATACATTTAACATATCTTTAATTTAAGACCACAAGTTTCAAAGTCTTTTTTACTTTCTTAAACTTCGTGCAAAGTCAAAATAAACCAAATAAATTGAAACGGAAGGAGTAACTGTTTTTAATGCAGAACGCACCAAAGTGGCAACAAAGTCGAAGCATTCAGCTGAGAAATATGATGCAACCAAAAAATAGTTTCCTACTTTTGAAATACGTACCAACCGTCACATCATATGAGATTTGAACTTGTAGCTCGACGACTAACCAAATCTGGTCAAAGTAAATTTTGTTATTTATTTAAAGTTAAAAATTGAATATTTGCAACTTAGAATAAGGCAATGAATAAATAAAGCTAAGTTGTTGGGCAGAACAATTGGTTGTGTTTCTCTCGTTGTGCATTTGAACATGACGATTGACGATATAAATTATTAGTTGGATATGACATTTTTGTGGAAGTAAGAGAATATCTACAACGGACATTTCCATGAATCGTTCCATATTCGTATTGAATAGTAAGAGAATAGATTAGTAACGAAACCTTAGAAAGGGTAAAAAATATCCATTTCATGTAGGAGATAACTTTATCAGACCATCATTTGCCCAAAAACAAACATCGTTAATGCTTTTCAGCTAACTTATCCAAGCTCATAATTTCTAATTCAGGGCTTAACTCTGCGCTGATACTTCTACTACAGAGCAATCACATCATTCATGAAAATATAGTGTACCGCCTTTCTGCTTTCACTAAATATTATACTCAAGTCTTAACAGAGCATTCAGATGGACTACGAAATTCTGCAATAATGCTGTCATCAACAATAATATCACATGAAGAGTGGTACATTTGTTATGAACACTTCTCTATTCTTTTGTTTTGTTTTTTCCTTTTTCACAGGCTATCTAAGAACACTTGTATCAGTTCCAACATGAAAACACACAGAGATGATCCCTTCATTGGCATAGTTCCCTTTCTAATTCATCAAATAATTCGCACATAGCAGATGTAGCGTTTGGACAACAATTAAGTGAAGCTAGAAAATGTGTATCTAAAGTTGAACTTAAAAAAAGTTGGTGGAAGGTCAATTTATGTTCAGACATGAACTTCACGTGGAAAAAAATAGCGAAAGATAAAGATTTATGAGTTGGAACCAGTATTTAGCTTGAAATATATCTTCAGTAATTCACTTGAAGTTCAAATAGTAAGCTACATTTTCTGAAAACACTTCTGGTCAAACAAGTATATATATGCCAATGTATAGTTCAGTATCTCTGCAACAAATACTGCAATAGTATTTGATAAGTCCCATGATCAAACTTCAGATATGCTTCTTTGATAAGTCCAACAAAAATATGATTGTTCTATCTTTAAAACAATTGCTCCTCCCATAATCCATGTCCAAATTCTGCCAGTACCTGCAAGTGAAACAAAATTAGTGGCATCTTGCCACATAACTGGTGAATCTGCGGTTCTGAGAAACCTTTCTCGACGTAGTAAAAGTTACTAAAGCAGTTGCATCTGCAGTAAACTTGGCCAGAATCCGTGTTATGCCACATAATACAGACGGTGATCTTCACACCAATGAGACCGTTCAGTCTCTAATCTTTCTTACTTCATTCATCACTATATTAACACAACAACAACAACAACGTACCCAGTATACATCACTATATTAAGGAAGCAAAAAAGAAAAATGAATGAAAAAAATTGAAGGGGAAAACAAGAAAAACAAGCAATAAATAAATTCACTGCATCACCACTTATCATAGTTACAAAAAATTACAACAAACAGTCTTCCCATAATTCATACAATCGACAAATCCATGAACTGTATAGAACTGTAAGCACACACAATAGTAACAACAAGAGTCTCACTCGCTTCACAAACAGCTGTGCCAGTTTAGATATACAATAATCAATCAACCTATAGAAGCTTCTGCAGCACCTTGTTTCAAGGCTCTGTCCAATCTTGCTTCAAATGGAGTAGAGTGCCAATTTACTCTCTTATCCTGCATTATAATGAGAACCACTTAGTACTAGTGATTATGTTATAAGCAAGTTGCAACATTAATGAGAAAAAAATTCATATCAACTCTACCTCTCTGTACTTGCTGGTTGAGTTTGGTATGCCTTTAAAAGAAGAAGCTGACCCAGAGCCTTTTGCAGATCCTAAGGGATTCCAGTAGGTACCAACAGTTCCTATAATAGGCATCTCATCAGGGCTCCGACATGGCGATTTCCTCGGGGAGGAAGTTGCTGAATGCTGTTTCAGCTCCTCAACTGTCAAGGCACCTAAAATTGGCCTGTCTTCAAAGCTCATCACAGAGTTAGAACCTTGTGACATGCTCTTTTCTGATGTAACAGTCTCAAGCATACTGGAGCCAGCCTTCTTGGTGGTGTTGTCAGGTGTAACCAACCAATTTGAGAGACTAGCATCAACCCCAATTTCTTGATCCTTGGGCTTTGGCTTGAAAATCGACGATGATTGCTTAAATGTCGGTTCTAAACTGAACAAAGCACGAGGCCCTTCAACTTCTGCGGTAACATTTTCCTTCTGTGGCAGCAGCTTCAAGGGTTCTGCTGCTTTTGATTTAACACTTTTCCACTGACTGAGGTTCTCTACAGGGTTCAACACAGGATGGATATAAGCACTCCTATCTCTCACATATCCTTTTGTTTCACCCTTTCTCGTTTCCTTCTCAGGCACGTCGAACATCAAAGTAGGACTATCCACTTCCTGTTCTTTCACTTGATGAAACGACTTGTCACCCTTAGATCCAAATGAAGCAGCTGCCACTGATTCAGACCACACTTCTCTATCTTCACAATCAGAATCCACGTAGTCTTCATCATCATCATCGCATTCTTCGTCCAAATCACTGTCACCAAACTCCTCAGCTTCATCATCACTGTCTCTGCAGTTCTGATACCTGTGGTTTGTAGGATATGATCCAACGCTAGATATGACAGAACACTCTTCAGAGGAAGAGTTGGACTGGCTTGATTTAGCAAGACATCCCTCCTCCTTTCTTTCGTCTTCACCAGATTTCTTGGTTTCAGGTAAAGAATCTGTACTTTCATAGATTGAAACAGGTTCATATGTTGTGACCTTTGAATCAAAGGTAACTTTTTTTCTAGCACTCAAGCTCAGTTGCTCCTCAGGACTATCTCTGCATCATAACAATCCATATCATTTAACTTTGTAAGACAAAAGGTGTGTTTGGCATGGATGAAAACATTTTCTGGTTGGTTTTGGTCAAAATATTTTCTCTAGGAAAACAAAAACAACAACAACATGCCCGGTGTAGTCCCACAAAGTGAGGTTCTTTAGGAAAACAAGCTCCTTAAAAATGAGGAAAATGATTTCCTAATGTAAGTAGGGAAAACAAGTTACATAAGTAACTTCCAAGTTCATTGTCTCCCCCCTCCACCCATCATACATCCCCAACCCCCATCTCTTACCATTATACCCTCTCCACCCCCGAACCCCCACTCCCCATCCCATCACGCCCTAATAATGTTTTGTTAGGTTACATATAACTACTTTTGGGGTATTTTTTTATTTATTTACTTATCACTAGAAAATAATAAGAAATCCACTTATTTTCCAAGAAAATATTTTCTAGTAAAACATTTTCCTTCATATCAAACATACCCAAAGTGGAAAAAGAGGAAAAACAAATTCAATAACTCACCTCGCATCGGTAATCAAGTTCCCAGAGGGTTCCTCTGTGATGCTTTGTTCCGTAGAGATGATGCTTCTCTGAGGATCCTGACAAACATATTTCTGCAGCACAATATTGGATTTTATATTGTTTATTTGTATCCAACAACAACAACAACATACCTAGTATAGTCCCACAAAGTGAGGTCAAACAATCCTAAAGAAGTAACTGAAGTGAAAGCATATACTGAGCAGTAACTACAAAAAAATAATACGATAATCGAAGTACAAGAAACAACATAAAACAACAGAAATAGAAGGCAAGAAACTAAATGAGCATTACTGCCACTACTAGTATGGATGGATAGTGAGACAACGACTAATACCTACTAATCTTCTAACCCTAATCCCTGTCCTCCACAACCTCCTATCTAATGTCATGTCTCGGTAAGCTGAAACCGTGCCAAAAAGAAAATAAATACAATTCATAGCTCTACTAAACATAAAACCTTCCAGGAAGAAATGGTACACTAATCAAGAAATCCCCATCATCATCAACTAAATTAAACCTAACCCCAGTTAAAACAACTTGCAATCATGATTAAAGCTAGAATCTTGCTCAAATTGGAATTTCCTTGGAACAACTAAGGAGTAAGCATAAAGAAGAAAAGGGGTTATTGAGAAAGACTTACTTGGTCTCGAGGGATGACCTTTTTCCTGTTTTTGCGGCGTTTCTTGTCACCAAAGCAGCCAAGAAAACAACCCATCTAGGAAGAAACGATTCAAATCTTGGATTCAAAGTGGAGGGATTTGTATTTCTCTTCCAGCCAATAATGGTTGACAAAGAAATCAGCCGAGAACCCTCATGATTACAGAGGAGGAGGAGGAGGAGGAGGAGCGTTTGGATTGAAACGGTCAAGAAAATTGGTAAGGGTAGGGGAGCCTTAGGACAAAGGGGGGAAACAGGGGTTTATTACTTTGAAAAAAGAGGCAAAAGTGACCGTTACAAATTGAGTTGGATAAATGGTGGGGTTTATTTTTGTGGGAGAAAACAGCCTGTATTACTTATCAGTTATCATTTTCTTTCTTAATTAATATAATAATAATGGTGGGTTTTTTGCTTTTTGAGTTTAAATTCTTGATTTGGATTTAAGACACAATATTTGAAATCAGTCCTTTTTCGACCGGACCTGTTTTATTTGAGCCTAGAGCACCGTGTACACCCAAGCTCTACTCATAGTGCTACACACTAAATATGTTATTGTTGAGTTTAAATTCTTTATTTATGATGAATAGTGAATTTAATAAAATAAAATTTTCTATTTTAAACATATTTAATTTAATTTATTATTATTAATAATGGGATAAGTTTAATTTCAATAGATTTAAGATAAGGTTTTAGGTTGAAACATAACATTTGTTTGAAAAGAAAGGAGGAGCTAGAGGTGGAGTCAAAATTTCACTTTTATGCATTCTTGATTGATTTTAGAACAATGTTTCAAATGTTAATAGTTGAATTCTAAATTCGTTAGTACTTGTATATATTTAATGAATTTCATAATACAAATATGCTGTTTGAACAGAAGTTACTGAATTCAATCGAATTCGTAGTTGGACTTGTAGCTTCACCTCTCGGAGGACCAATGAATTCCATACTTTCACGTGTATAAAATTAAATGAAATAAAATAATTGGCTTTCATACTTGTATTTAATTAGCCTATCTTATGTGATGTGACCACATGAAACACTTCCTCTATCTCAATTTGTTTGAAACTTCTTCTTTATTAAAAAAATTAATGTGCTCGATATTTTATATATTAAATAGAGTAAATTAATTTTATAAATTAAAGTTTAATATTCATAAATTATCTGAAAAGTAGAGTAAGTTATAATTTTCTTTAGTATCCAAATGACAAATAAATACAATCTTAAATGTTAGTCAAAATTCATTTAATTTTTCAGCCATTTTAATATAGAGAGAGTAATAGTGCCACCCACTTCCCTTAAAGTTAGGCGTTATATAAAAGACGGGTGAAAATTGTTTATACCCTCGAACTTTGCTTTAAAAATTAAACACGCTCCTCAACTTTGAACAATAATTATTCTCCCCCCTTTATCCTAAATGACTTTCCAAAATACCTATTTTGTCCTTGTATTATCAACCTTTATATCTTTTTTAAAAAACTTTTTTGTAATCACAATTTTTATTTTTTAAAAATCTATATAACATATTTTCTATAAAAAAATAAATATTATTTTTTAGATGAAAAAAGAAAAGTGAGAAATACTAATTGAGTATATAAGTTAATGACATTCCATAATGAAATAAATGAGCAAAAAAATAAAAATAAAATTTATTAATAGTAACCAAAACTCTAATATCTAATTATACAAGTAAAAATAACAGGTAATTTTAACTTTATTATATTTCAATGCATGTAATGCAAATATAATTAAAAATAAAGGTATATATATATATATATATATATATATATATATATATAACAAATTAAATGATTGTTGTTTATGAAATTTAATTATAATTTAGAAAATATTTCATTATTGACAACCAAAACTCGTTTATCTATATTGACATTAGAGAATAACAGAGAGAGAATTAAAGCAGGCATCTATATATATAATTACATATATACATACATGCCCGTTTGCCCATAAGAAATTTTCACTATTTTTTGAAAAATTATTTTACTTTATTCAAAAAATGTTGTTTGGCCATAAAAATTTCAAAAATAACTTAAAGTTGTATTTAAAAAAGTGAAAACACCTAAATACTTGTTTTCACTTTTTTCTATCTCCCTTTTCACTTTTTAGTTATGTTTAACACTTTAAATTCTAAAAGTCTTTCAGAAAAGGTGTGGCCGAACACAACTCCAACTCCAAAAATTTCAAATAAAGTGATTTTTTTATTTTCATGGCCAAACGCGCACTTAATGCATAAAATATAAAAATACCAATCATAAAAAGTAGCATTAAATTTTGTGATTAGTTTATAAAAGGATTATTTTATTAATAATATTAATGAATTTAACTAAAAATGATAAATACCTAGGTTAAGAAAAATAAATAAATATAATATAAAAATATATTACATAAATAGAAAATTAAAAATGTTAAGGGTAAAATAGACATTGCATAGGATAAAGGGGAGGATGATTATTGTTCAAAGTTGAGGGGGGTGTTTGATTTTTAAAACAAAGTTAAGAGGTGTAAACGATTTTCACCGGGACACACATACTTTTCAATTATGTTATTTTATTTTATTGTCCTTCAAAATTTATAGGGATGTTCAGATACTCTTTCAAATCTTTCCAGATTTTGCATTATGAATGTATCTTGAAATTTTCTTATTTTCCAATATTATTTTGTGCAATCAAGAGAGGGCATGTTTTAATATAAAAGTATCAAGTTGGATAAAGGTCAATTAAATCTCCATATTAGAAGCTAATATTAGCAAAGAGTAACGTTGACTTGGATGTTATATCAAAATTTTCAAAAATGACATTACTGCTTTTTCTATTGAAGATATTTTTGTATGAATTCATTGGCGTTCCCAACAAGCATTCTTTGGCATTGCTCACGATGCTGCATCCTTAAATAAAGTAGGTCAAATGAAACCAGATTGCAATACCTTTTGCGTCGTTCGTTCACCACCATGATGACCTCCATATGGGGAGGAATGACAACTCTCAAGAATGTGGCCCACCTTGCTTTGCGGAATGCACCTCGAGTGCTTAAACAAAATGGGCTCATCCCAAATGTAAAAACGAGAATCATGATGGAGCTTCTTCTTCTGTTGGGTGTTTTACTCTAGAGGTACATCCCACTCACTAATAAGTTCATAATATCAGCATACCACGATAGCTCTGAAACACTCAATGCAAGGACTTGTTCGTCTAAGAACTCCTCACGAATCTGCCCATTCTTTGTCACACGAGACCAATCTTCAAGTCTGGATAAATAGTCAGCTACCTAATTTTCAGTCCTCTTTCTATCCTTCATCTCAAGATCAAATTCCTGTAATAAGACAATCCACCTAATGAGCCTTGGTTTCGCGTCCTTCTTGTTGAGTAGATAACGGATAGCAGCATAATCTGTATGCACTATTAGTTTTGTTCCCATAAGATAAGACTGAAACTTATCAAAGGCACAAACCACTACTAGCATCTCTTTCTCTGTCACAGTATAGTTCATTTTGAGCAGCATCAAGAATTTTACTAGCATAGTAAATAGAGTGAAATACATTATCCTTTCTCTGTGCTAGCATATCCCCTATCGCAATATCACTTGCATCGCACATCAATTCAAATGAAAATGTCCAATCATGTGAGATCAATATAGGAGCGACGATCAACTTTCTTTTCAATTCTTCAAAAGATTTCATACAATCAGCACATAATTCAAATTTTGCCTCCTTTTGAAACAATCTGCACATGGGTCTAGAGATTTTGTAGAAGTCCTTAATAAATCATTTGTAGAATCCAGCATGCCCACGAAAACTATGAACCTTGTCACAAATATTGGGGGTGGTAGCTTCTCATTAACCTCCACTTTAGCATGATCTATCTCAGGACCTTTTCGTGATATCTTGTGAGCAGGACTATCCCCTCCCTGATCAGAAAGTGACACTTCTCCCAATTGAGGACTAAATTCCTAGATTTCCTCACACCTTGTAAGTACCCTATCCAAATTCTGCAAGCAAGCCTCAAAAAAATTATCAAAGATTGAAAAGTCATTCGTAAACACCTCAACAAAGTCCTCCACCATCTCTGAAAATATGACAATCATGCATCTCTGAAATGTGGCTGGTGCATTACAACATCCAAAGACATCCACTTGAAAGCATAAGTGTCAAATGGATAGGTGAAAGTCGTCTTCTCTTGGTCTTCTGGTGCAATGGTTATCTGATTATAGCCTGAATAGCCGACCAAGAAACAATAGTATTTCTACCCGCCAATCTCTCCAACATCTAACAATGAAGGGAATGGGATAGTGGTCTTTTCTAGTGGCCTCATTCAGCTTTCGATAATCCATGCAAATTTTTCACCTAGTGATTATTCTAGTTGGGATAAGATCATTCTTCTTATTTTGTATGAGTATCATCCCTCTGTTCTTAGGGACGCATTAAATAGGGCTTGCCCACTTGCTATCAAAAATTGGATAGATGATACCCAAAATCTAGCCACTTGATTACTTCTTTTCTGAAAATTTTCTGTAGACAGAAGGCCGGATTGATTTCTTAAATGTCAGATATCTGCCACCCAATGACCATTTGTGTCTTCTCAAGATCCTCAAGCCCATATTGATTTCATCTTCAGATAAACCTGCACCAGCAGTAACTGGTAATGTGTCATCCTTACCTAAGAATGCATATTTTAGGTGAGATAGAAACACTTTAAGTTTTAGCTTGGGAGCCTCCTGAATGGACGACTTGGGAGAGGAACCAAGAAGTCTATCAAGGGGCTCAAATTCTCCCTTTCAGATATACACACTAGCCATGTCCAATAATTGTACCATCTCTTGAGAAGAAGCATCCCCAAAAATATCTTGTCCCCTAAGTGCTCTCTCCAAAGGATCTATGGATGAAATAAGTGGCAAGTTAGAATCAATATCCACCGCTGTGATGCTAGATAACTCTTTGTAGACAGCAGGTAGTTTCATCGCCCGATAAATATTGAAGACCTCTACCTTGTCTTGCGCTTTTATGTTTCGTAGTGGCTACATTAATTAATGCTCTGCTCATAGGCAAAAATGAACATATATCCTTACCGCTATGAGTTGTCACTGCATATAGTGGCGTACGCAGGACTTTTTGTAAGCAGTGTCGACATTTAAAAAAATAAATAAATGATGATTGATATAATAATATTATATTAATAAACTTTTTGAAGTGTACTAATAAAACATAAATTAAATAAACTACTATAACTCTCCTCGATGAGTTTTCATATTTTAAAATGTATTCATAATTGCCTCATTGGAGATAATACTAAGAAAATAATGAATATATTCAAGAAACTCCAACTAGAACTAACAAGATCGGGAAAGAAAAAAATAAACTCACAATTAAAAACAGAAGAAACACAGCCAAGAGCCTAGCAAATAGCTCTGAAGTTGCAAACCAGAACGATTACCTTTCAACTTAGGTTTAGCTTTAAATTTAATCTTGTGTACAAGTAATTTAATTACTACAAGGAAATGTAAATTGAAACCTGGTCCAACTGGTTTATTTTATCATAATTTGATTAGTAAGAGGGTTGGAGGTTCGAAACTCTTTGACAACATTTACTTTTATTATCACAAAGAGCTATAATTTACAGAAAAGGCCAGAAAAAGTAAAACAACAGGGCCGCACTTGTTGAGGGTCGAACTCGGAAGGTCAAATGCACAGGCTGAGCGCCAAACCAACAAGCCAAGGAAGCTCATTTGGTTAAGCATTGTCATTTATATTATTTATACTATATTCTGTATTTTTCAGATTATTTATATATGTAATACAAAAATTTTTCAACTAAGCAGTGTCGGGTGACACCCCTTGGCATAGGGTGGGTCCGCCCCTGACTACATATACCTACTTGGGGTTAGGATCAATTTCGCTTAGCAAGCTCCGTTTGGGCCTTCTGTTCTAGGCTCCAACTATGTGACCCATCCGCCTCTTAAGATTTCTCACTGCTAGTTCCTGATTTTTCAAATCTGCTGCCATCTTTGCCTAATCAGCCATAATCTTTTTCAGCATCTTTTCCACAGTGTTTGGTTGAGCATTTGACTAATTACCATGCTAATATTGTTGATAGTTTTGCTGATGTTGACCTTGTGGTCTATACTGGTTCTGATTATAGTTTTGATTTTGATTTTCACCCTATGAAAAGTTAGGATGGTTATGCCAAGTGGGATTGTAGGAATTTCCATAACTCTGATTACCTCTTTCTCTGTCAGTATTTCCTATGAAATTAATTGACTCTGGATTAGCTGCACATACCTCTATTGGATGATCACTTCTGCATACTTCACAAAAAGTCTGGGTCTGCTGAACTGTATGCGCATATGATTGAGTAGGACCCAAGCTCAACTTGTTTAGCTATTTATTAATCTAGTTCTGCATAGAAGCCAATATAACATGTCGAATGTGTACCAATAAATTAATATTTTATTATTAAAAGTTGGTAAGAGAATATGAAGCTTTGTATAAAGCATGGTAATACCTTTAATAGTGTGGTTTTTTTTGTTGAAAAATTATGTATAATAATATTGAATCCCTTTTGACTTCCTCGAATGTTTATGTGCTGACAATGTTGTGTAACTGTCAACTTCTAACACACCTGCAACCTTTCTTACAACAAGTATATTTCCATCCCCATGCCAACCAGGATTGCTTAATGAAAACCGATTGAAGAGAACAAACAACTCATTGTAAGTCTTTTCAAGTGCCTGACCACCCACAATAGAGTCTAGTAAGATCATTGTGTATGGCTCAAGACTCTCAATAAAGGTATGTGCCAGTAGATCTTTACTTTAATGATTATGCAGATAGTCTCTGAGAAGGTATTTGAATCTCTCCCAAGCCTAGTATAAGATCTCCCCTTTCTTCTGCTTGAATCCCATTATCTCATTTCTCAGTTTTGCATTCTTCCCATATGGAAAGAAACGAGTCTGAAATTTCCCAGCAAGATCATCCCATGATTTGATGGAATTTGGTGGCTTTGTCTTTAACCACCTCATCGCTTCCCCAAGAAGGGAAATGGAAACAATATAAGTCTCACATAATCAGTTGAGACATCATTGGTGGTATAAGTAACACTGATTTCCAGAAAGTTTTGGATATGTTGATACGAGTCTGTTTTATCCATTTTTGGATTGGTAAAATGGTTTCGACTTTATTTATTTCGAAAAAACTTAGCCAAATTTTCAAAACCACTTATAAAAATAAGAGTTGCCACTTAATTTAATTAAAGATAAATTAAGAAAACCTTTAAGGAAACTCTTAAGTCTTGTGATGTGCCAGGATTTTATAGTACTTTCAATGCTTAAAACTGAGGATTTGGGGAGTTCTTAAGTGTGTTTTATTAGATAAGATGCTCGTTTGCTACTTGAGCAAGGAAAATCACTTTGGGAAAGAAAAGAGACGAGTTCTGCTGATTCAGGTATAAAACCAGTACCCTACGGGCCATCGAAGCTACCACAGGTTGTGGGAAGGAACGTGGAAATGAACCAGAAAGAACTTTCAGGGAAAATAGACCCAATGACCACTTATGACATGCCATGGACTTGCCACAGGATGTCAAATTATATCGTGAGAATGATCTAGTCTAACTAACAAGTAGAACCTTCAGTCGATGGTCACCTACGATGAGTCGTGGGACGTGTCAAGGGCCATGAGGCTAGGCCATGAGAATAAGATAGAATATATTGCACTGAGTATCTTGGCCGAAGACTGATTCTGACAGGCCGTGTGGACTATGATGGGCCATCAGACTTAGCCATGGGATCAAAATAAAATATGGCTACACCAAGTGAAGAGAACCTGACAACCAGCCTTGATGGGCCGTGGGAGCTGACCATAGGAGATGCCGAGTCTAACTTTCCAAGTTCATCTAGGATTTGAACTTTATGTCTATAAATACTTTTCGTAGGTTTTTTTTTTTACATGTTACGTGATATAGTCGACTACTCTTAATATTGTTAACTAGGTTTTTACATACTTTTGAGAATTCAATCATTGATTCTTGGTGATTAAAGTGTTCTTGATAATTCAAGATTCTGAATTTCTTTTATTTATAATATAAGTTAATAATTATATTTTCTTCATCTGAATCTAATTGTTTTCTTACAAATATTAGTAGCTAAATCCACAACTAGGGTTGTGGGGACCATGAAGAATTAACAAAGTAGGTAAAGTACTTAATAATTTTTGAATGGTGTTCATGCATGTACTATTTTTCCTTCCGCTTTGATTGCTTTTTAATGGTTGCAAACATTAGAACTCGCCTTATTCTTACTTGCTGGACCAAAGGGGTAAAGAATGGGAAAAAGGATTACACAATAGAGATTTGAGGCTATCAACCCTCATCTGTTATCTTAACCTTGTCTGAGAATAGCTAATTTGGGATCAAAGGTAAGGGTTAGTAAAGAATACACTCCTAGACGGACCAAGTTGTGAGGTGAAATTCTTCTATCTAGGGAAACAACTATTTAGTTGAACTTAACTTACTAATCTTGCATGCTGAGCACCAAAATAGATAGCTAGTACAATGCCTTACTGCTTTATGAACTCATGAAGAACATAATCCTAGTCGCTTCTCTCACTGATTAAGAATAATTTGAACTGATCCTCTTGTTACACTATTACTTACAAAAATTACTTGTTACATAATTCTCCCTTTCTTGGAAATAAAAGACTAATAACACGAATAACCATATTGACCTAGATTCTAGCCATATTCCTTGTGGGATCGACCCTAACCTCATTTAGGTTCTATATTTGAACAACGATCGCTTAATATTTTTTTTTGAAGGTGTAATTTGGGGGTATCAAATTTTGGTGTCATTGCTAGTGAATACGATTTAGGATTAAAGCAATCATGTTTGTTTGACTGTTAGTTCTTATTTTCTTATTTACTTTTTCTGTTGTTTTTGTTTTGATTTTAGGTTACACACTTGTGCATGCCCAACATACATAGTAAAGGAAATCCCCTGAATCCACTTCATCTTGAACTGTAGCGAACTTTGAGAAATATTGCCAAGGATGGAGTTGTTGAAACTGTAGAATAGGCTACAACCAGAATGTTGGCGGAAGGAGAGGAAAGGGAAAGCTAAGAAAAGGCAACTCGACTAGAAGAAAAGTAACACCAAGATGCCATAGAGGAGCAAGTGAGATAAGAAACTGCCCATCAGAATGTGCTAAATGAGTAAGCTAGACAAGACGAGGCAGTCTACCAGAATGTGCACCAAGATCAGGCCAGACAGAGATGGAATAGGGGTCACCAGCCATAACAACCCTGATATAACCCTCATTATGATGTTGATGATGATGATGCTGACCTGGATGATGCTGGAGTTACCAGTGCCATAGTGCCACCACCGCTGCCTGCTGAGGCAAATTTTGAAATCACAAGTACCATGATCCAGTTGCAGAGTATGAAGAAATTTTTTGCGCAAACCCACTAATGATGCAAATTTACACTTGATGAACTTCATGGGAATTTGCAAAGATTTTAAGTTACCTAGGGTGACTCAGGATGCTATCAGACTATGACTATTCCTAATTTCCCTGACAAGAGAGGCAACTCTTTGGCTAGCAAAGCTCCCAGATGATTCGATTACTATATGGAGGGAGTTAAAAAGGAATTTATTGGAGAGGTTTTTACCGCCATCCAAGATGCTGTAGCTCAAACAAGAAATTCATAACTTCAAGCAGCTGAACACAGCGGCACTCTATGAGACATGATTGAAGTTCAATAAGAAGCTGAAGTAAGTGCTGAATCACATGATTTGGAATAAGACTTTGTTGGAGATCTTCTACAGGTCCCTGAATGAAAACACCAAGGCGGTAGCTGACACCGTTACTGGAGGTGCATTCATGGATAACACTTTTTTAGCAACAATTAAGATGCTTGACAGAGTCACCAAGACGAACAGAGCTTGGCACATGAGAGAATCTGAAGTTCCTGCTAGAACTCATGCAGTTGGCAAGTCTACAGACCAACATAAGTTATATGAGGAGGTTGGTCAAGGGTTAGCACAAATAAAGATGGACATCAGCCTCATTGCAAAACATGTCATAGGTACTGGATATGAAAAGATTAATGCAGTTGGTTCACAAGGGAAAACATCTAGGCATGATGATTCTGAGTTGGACAAAGAGGAAAATTTTCATAATGATCATGTGGCAGATTATTGGGCCATGATGAAGGGTCTAACTAAGAAACTTGGTGGGGTCAAGGGAATCAAGGTAGAACTACAACATAGATAATAATTATAACTAATCTGGGTATAGAGATAGGAGCCAAGGTAAAGATAGAGATGGCAATTGGAATAAGAGAGACAAATATAAGAATGATAGGAGTGGTTTATATGTTCCTCCTGGAAACCGTGAAAGGGGTTCCAGCCTTTCAAGGATGGAAGACATGTTGGCTAAGGTGGAAATGACTAATGAGAGTTTGAAGGAAATTGTGCTGACATCTCATGCATGAATCAAAAGGTCGAGTCATATGCCACAACAATCAAGAAGATTGAGCAGTATGTAGGTCAAATATCTACGGCATTGAACTAGAGCCAAAAGGATGCACTTCCTAGTAATACAATCTAGAATCCAAAAAATGATAGGCAATGCATGGCGATTACTACTTGAAGTGGAAAGCAGGATGTTGATCCTCTTATCCTTATAGTTGTTGATAATCTGACCGAGCCTGAGAATATTGATGCTGAAATTATGGTTGAATCTGAAGATCAGGTTGACAATGAGAATCCTTGAGAAAAAGTCTGTAGCTACAAATGCGAAGGAAATGGAGGTCTCTCAGGTCCTAAAGCCTATGCCATGACCTCCTCCACCTTTCCCACAAAGATTGATCAAGAAGGCCAAAGAATGAAAGTATCACAAGTTCATCTCCATGTTGAAGCAACCTTTTTTTGATAATTAAATTTTTTATTAATACCAAAGTAAGGAGTTACAAAATCAAACAGGGCTAACCATATATTTCTCAAATTCAAGACCAACATGACTCAACTATACAAAAAAGTCAGACATTCCTATGATAAAAATAAATAAGCTAACCAATGCAAAAAGAAGATAAATATAACAATCACACTATCGCTCAAAATATGGAATCAAAACATGGGAGATCTGCTTTCTAGGCCTTCAAATCTCTGCCTCGAATATAAAGATAAAGAGCAACCTTTTTGCAGATTTTGTCCTCATGATAAGTGTTCCCTTAGAACCGCATGTGATTCCTTTCTCGTGAAACAATACTAATGAACATGCCAAAAACACAGCTGATTATAGCCCCTCTGCTGAATTTCTTTCTAGCCCAGCTATTGACCACTGTATTTTCTCTTGTCTAGTGCCAGTAGTTCATTGGAAGCCAAGCCATCACAATAACCTTACCTACAATGTCCTAATAGTAGGACAATTGAAGAACAAATGGTCATGTGTTTCATCAGTTGTATTGCAGAAAACACATGAAAGGGGAACCACTATGCCAAACCTCAGCAACCTATCAACTGTGGCTAGTCTCCACATTAGAAATATCCATAAGATGAACTTATGCAGGGTATGGATGTTTGGATGTAGAGCTATGCCCTTTCATGGTGCTTTAGGGTGTTGTGGTAGTAGTAAAGTATAAAGTTTCCTAATAGAAAACTTGCCATATACTACCATGGGATAGAGCAAATTCTTTATAGCACCTTGTGTGGCCTGACCTTGCAAAATAAACTTCCTTGACTCCATGATCTTCCTGATTACCCAATTGGTAGTGGTAGGAATAGGACAACTTCCAATATCACCCTATTTCATGCAATACTCATGAACCCGTTTGATCCACAAGTTGTCTTTTTTTGTAGCCAATGCCTATAAATGTTTTATTACTATAGCTCTGTTCAATGTAAGTAGATGTATCACATTTAAGCCACTAGCAGTCTGTGGGAGACATATTTTCTCTCAAGATATAAGTGCTTTGTTTGAAATAATAATAGTACCAGTCCAAAGGAAGGATCGACGTACACTCTCAATCATCTTCATAATCCTCTTTGGAAGAATAAAAATTTGGGCCCAATACATTTGTAGATCAAAGGTAACTGATTTTATAAGATGAAGTCAATCGGCATTTGAGAGTAATTTTGCAGACCAACAACTTATTCTTGCTGTGATCTTCTCAATAAGAGGGTAACACTGGTCTACTAAAAGTTTCTTAGATGAAATGGGAACCCCCAAGGTAGTTAATGGAATGGCTCTTTTAGAGATTCCAAGCTGCTGCAAGATGCTCTGCTTCAACAAATGTTCAACCCCAAACATATAAATAGAACTCTTGTCAGTATTGGCCTGGAGTCCAAATACACAAGAAAAATTATGAAAAGCCTCTTGTAGTAGTTGAATAGTTACTAGGTAAGCTTTGAAAAACATCAATAAGTCATCGACGAAGCAAATGTGCATAACTCCCATATTTTTACCTTGGGTGGAATTTAAACAGTGGATTTTTGGTATGAATATTTAATTCCCTTTGAAGGTACTCCATGGCTATGACAAACAAGTATGGTGACATGGGGTCACCTTGTCTTATCCCTCTCTTCCCCATGAATGGCTTAGCCAATCCACAATTAATAACAAGAGAGTAGGATACAAAGGTTATATACCCCATAATCCATTAGATGAACTTGTGAGGGAACCCCAACTTAACTAGCATGCTCTCCAAAAATAACATTCAATTGAGTCATAAGCTTTCCTAAAGTCGACCTTCATGTCACATCTAGGTGACAATCCTTTCCTAGTGTACCGCTTTAGGTCCTCATGACTAAAAAGAATGTTATCAATAATAATCCTCCCTTTAATGAAGGCATACTGACCAGGGTTGACAATAGTTCTAATAACACCCTTGATTATGTTAGTAACACCTTTGTAACAATCTTATAGACTATGGTACAACATACAATAGGTCTATAATCTTTGATAATGGTGGGGTTATTAGTCCTTGGTATTATGGTGACAACAATACAACTAAAAGATTTTAGAAGTTTACCACAAGTGAAAAACTCTGTCACTGCAGCAATGACATCAGTTTTCACAATACTCCAATTTTTGGTGAAAAATTCTACTGGATACCCATTAACACGTGGAGCCTTTTCTGCTTGCATATCTTTAATAGCATTCCATATCTCCTCCTCTGTGATAGACCTAACTAGAATGCATTTCTGTTGATAGGAAAGACAAAGCCCCTCTTTTATAACCTCTGAGTTAGGACAAGACATCTCCCCAGCACAAGCCCCTATCAGGTTGTTAAAGAAAGCTAGGAACTCAGCTTTCATAGATAAGGGATCTGTGATCTTGTTGCCAGACTGGTCATAGATAAAAGTGATTGCATTTTTATAGGCCCTAATTTTCCATTGGTCATGGAAATATTTGGTATTAGCATCACCACAAGTAATCCAATTTGCCCTAGATTTCGGTCTTAAAGCCATTTCCTCCACAGTGGAGTACTCCATTTATGCAGATCAAGTAATTGCTCCATTTCTATATCAATCAACACTTAATTTAGAGGCTGGTTAGATATTTGAGCTTGAATCATCTTCAGCCTTTGTCTAGCTTAATGTATCCTCTATGTATAATATACCATGTAAGTATTCAACTCTCTTAGTGCCTCTTTCAAGATCTTCAACTTCTACCAAAGTTGGAATAGATTTGTGCCTAGGTATTTCCTACTCTAGACCTTCTGGAGAATACCATTAAAATTAGGATGGTTCATCACAGAGGTGTAAAGATTGAAAGGCTTTGGATGGATAGTAGCATGTGCTCTATAGTCAACAAGGATTGGGGAGTGGTCTGATACTACAAGATTCATGAACTAAACCTCTACTTGACTAAAACCTTGGAGCCATATGTAGTTACCTAGTGCCTAATCGATTTTAGAATACAACCTTGCACCTTAGTCTTATTTATTACAAAAGGTAAAATGCCAGCTTTTGGATCTTAGAGGAGTCAATTAGAGTGAATCACAACAATCTCTAAAGTTCAGTGTCTCTGAGTCTGTAATATGGGAGCCCAATCTATCCTCAGAAAATAGTAAGGTGTTAAAGCCCCCAAGCAATAACCAAGGCTCTTAAATAGTAGCTCCTAGAAATTTCAATTCAGTCCATAAACTAAGTCTTGCAGTGGCTGCACTGTTTGTATAAACAACAATGACATGAGCTGAGAAGGAGGTGGATGGGTTCCTAAACTTACAATGAATAAATTGCTCTTGTTTGGAGAGGATCTATATGTTGCCCCCATAGAATCTAGATTCTACTATTTGGTTCCATAGGATAGTTACAACATGAATTACATCTTTGGCCCACCTTACTCAATATATTTAGGGTTTTGTGTTCTTTGACTCTCATCCTAAGCAAGTAAGAAAGTAAATTTTATGCTTTTGCAAAAAGAGTTTCACTTCTTTTTGCTACAGGGGTTGGTTAAGGCCCCTGATATTCCAAGTGGTTAAAGTCATGAAGGGTTTTAGGAGATCATAGGATCCCCAACTAGCCTTTATTCAGAAACATCACCTATGCCTGAAATATCACCCAAGCCCAACTTTCGATGAATATACCTTTGGTCAAAATGCTAGAGAAAATGCCTAGATATACTAAATTTATGAAGGATCTTGTGACAAAGAAGAGAATTTTGAGCTTTGAGCCTACTGATAATTTGTACCATTACACTGCAATAGCCTCCCATTCTCTTGTGTAGAAAAAGGAGGATTCTAGAGCATTTACTATTCCTCGCCTTTTAGAAGCCTTCCACTTTACAAAAGTCCTTGTGGGTGCGAGTATCAATCTCGTACCACTAGTAGTTTTCAGATAGTTGGACTTGGGAGCCCCCAAACTGACGATAATATGGATTCTTATGGTAGATTGCACTGTGAAGAGACCTGTTGGTATTCTCTATGATGTGCTTGTAAAAGTTGAGTCCTTTATCTTTCCGACAAACTTTATGATTCTTGATTGTGAGGTAGACTTTGAGGTTTCTATCATCTTGGGATGACCATTCCTTGCCACTGGGCATGCTTTAGTTTACTTAGAAATTGGGTAAATGAAGTTTAGACTAAATGATGAGGAAGTAATATTCAATATTTTCCAGTCAATAAAGAACCATGATGACATGCGTGTAGTCTCTGTGATTGATTTAGTTGATGAGGAGCAACCGCTAGTACCTATTGAGGAGCAATTTGGTGTTTAAGTACTTGCATCTACGATCTTGAATTTCTATAGCAAGGATATTGTTGAGTATGATGAGATGGTTGAGGCACTCGTTGGTATGGGGTTTGACATATATGCTCCGAAGAAGCTTGATTTGGACTTAAACAATTATGCAACCCCACCTGTAAGACCTTCTTTTGAGGAGCCTCCAGTCTTGGATCTCAAAACTCTCCCATATCACCTACGATATGTGTTCTTGAGAGCCAACAATACCTTGACAATTATTATTAATGCAGATTTAGTTGAATGACAAGTTGAGACTCTAGTTTCTGTGTTGAGAAAGTTCAAGAGGGCCATTGGTTGGTCCATCACTGACATTATTTGTATTCCACTAGGCATATGCACTCACAAGATCCACCTCGATCCAGATTGCATTCCTAGTATTGAGCATTAACGCAGGTTAAATCCTCTATGCAAGAGGTCGTCAAGAAGAAAATCATTAAGTAGTTGGATACATTTGTGGCTTATTCTATTTCAGACAACAAGTGGGTAAGCTAAAGGATGGAATCACTGTGGTTCCAAATTCTAAAAATAAGCTTATTCTGATGAGTCCATTCACAAGATGGCATGTGTGCATGGACTATAGAAAGATGAATGCATGGATTAAGAAAAATCATTTTTCGATGCTGTTCATAGACCAGATGTTAGACTGTCTTGCTGGTAGAGGATGTTATTGTTTTCTTTATGGTTATTAGGAAAACAATCAGATTTTAATTTCTCCTAAAGACCAAGAGAAGACCAATTTCACCTGTCCATATGAGACATTTGTGTTCAAGAGGATGCCATTCAAGTTATGTAATGCGCCGGTAACCTTTCAATGATGTATGATGTCAATTTTCTTAGTCACAGTGGAGGACACTATTGAGGTGTTCATGGATGACTTTTCTGTTGTAGGTGACTCCTTTGATGACTGTTTAGCCTATTTGAGTTGTGTGCTGAAGAGATGTGAGGAATGAAACTTGGGCTAAATTAAGAGAAGTGTCACTTCATGGTGAAAGAAGGTGTAGTGCTTGGCCACCAGATCTCCAAGAAGGGAATTGAGTTTGATAAATCAAAGATTGAGGAGATTGAAATATTGCCCTCTCCAGTTTCTATTAAAGGTGTTCAAAGCTTTTTGGGGCATGCTAGTTTTTAGCGTAGGTTCATAAAGGATTTCTCTAAAATTGCACACCCTTTGTGCAAGTTGTTGAGAAAGAAGTGAAGTTCATTTTTGATGATGCATGTCTGAAGGCATCTGAAGGTATTTGAATTCCTCAAGGAAAAATTGATCTCTGGCTCCATCATTATTACAACTGACTGGTCCCATCCATTTAAGGTTATATATGATGCTAGTGGAGTGGCACTATGAGCAGCCTTAGGCCAAAGATGTGAAAAGATTCTTCATCCTATATACTCTGCTAGAAAGGCACATAATATGACTTAGAAGAACTATATTGTGATAGAATAAGAGTTGCTTGTTGTGGTTATTGCATTTGAAAAGCTTAGATCCTATTTTCTTGGAACGAAGGTAATAATGGACACTAACTACACAACTCTTAGGTACCTCATGGAAAAAACAGATGCTAAGCCTAGATTGATTCGATGGGTACTTCTATTGCAATAATTTGACTTTGAGGTCAAGGACCGGTAAGGGAATGAGAAGCAGGTAGCTGACCACTTATCTAGATTAGACGAAGAGGTTACACTGAAACTGAAGGATGAGGTTGAGATTGATGATACCTTCCCCGATGAGCAAGTGTTGGTTGCATCTCAAGATTTGATCCCATGGTTCGTAGACTTTGCTAATTATTTGGTGAGTGATGTGGTGCCTTATGATTTTTCCATCAATCAGAGCAAAAAATTTATATTTGATATTCGAAAGTTTTTCTAGGAGAAACCATACTTTTTCCGTGTTTGTGCTGATAGGATGTTTCATAGATGTGTGCCTGAGACTGAGATGATAAATATATTTGAGGCTTGTCATTCATCCCCTATTGGGAGATGTTATAATGGTATCCGATCAACTCACAAGATCTTGAAATATAGATACTATTGGACAACTCTTCATCAAGATGCGCATGACTATGCTAAGTCTTATGATCGATGTCAAAAGGAAGGTGGCATATCAAGGAAGCATGAGCTTTCTCTTACGTTAATTCTTGTGGTTGAACTATTTTATGTTTAGGGCATTGACTTTATGGGCCTATTTGTGAGCTCGAATAGAATAAAGTACATACTTGTAGCTATTGACTATGTGTCCAAGTGGTGAAGGCCGTTGTGCTTCTCAATAATAAAGGCAAGAATGTCACAACTTTCTTAACGTGGAATATCTTTTCCAGGTTTGGTTCTACAAGGGAAATCATCAGTGATGGAGGTTTACACTTTTGTAATCGATTGTTTTGAAACCTACTTGAGAAATCTGGAGTGACGCATAATGTGGCAACACCTTATCATCCGCAGACTTGTGGGAAAGTTAAGGTTTCCAACCTTGAAATAAAGACCATCCATGCAAAGACTGTTAATGCAAATAGAATAGTTTGGTCTAGAAAACTTGATGATACTTTGTGGGCGTACCAAACAATGTTCAAAACTCCTATAGATATGTCTCCCTATCAGCTTGTGTTTGGAAAATCATGTCAACTGCTGGTGGAGCTTAAGCACAAAGCTATGTGGGTGCTCAAAAAGTTGAATATGAATTGGGGTGACACATCTTATCAATGGCTTGGTTAGTTAAATGATATGGATGAATTCCATCTTAAACCTTATTAGAGTTCAGCCTTGTACAAGGAAAATATGAAGATGTACCATGACCAAAAGATTCAAAATAGAGACTTTATGCGGAGTGATTTGGTTTTATTGTTCAACTCAAGACTTCACTTGTTTCCTGGCAAGCTGAAGTCTAAGTGGATTAGGCCATTTCGTGTGGTGCAAGTGTTCCCATAGGGTGCGATTGAGCTTGAGAACTATGAAGGCAAGCGGTTCAAGGCAAATGGTTTGTAGCTGAAAGCTTACTTGCGAATTGTAGAAGAGATCAAGGTTATGGATATCTGGGATCTTGGTAAAGTCTGAGTAACCAAGGAACCTAAGTCGTGCCGCAACGTTAAATCAGGCACTATATGGGAGGCAACCCATGTGGGTAACTTGATGAATTCTAAGTAGTCAAGTAATTAGCATCGTATCACGATGTTAAATTAAACGTTGTTTGGGAGGCAATCTAAGATTGACGTGTGTTGAACTATGCAAGACCAGATGAACTGCTACAAAAAGGTCTTGTAGAAAAAGAGGCTCCCACAGGCTAGGTGATGGGCCATCACAAGACCCACGGCCCGTGAGAGATGGCTATGCAAAAAGAATTATAATGAGCAGGGCACTAGAGTAATTTGATAATGTATCCCTATGGCCTGTGGGGCTCCCCTATGCTGTGGGGCACATCGTTGGTTCCCAAATCAAGGGAAGCAACCACTGTTAAATTCCCACAGTCTGAATGATGGGCTGTTGAAGCTTTGACGACCATAGGAAACCAAGTTTGGATGCCCAGGTAAAATTCCATATAGGATGGGCCATTGTGTGTCCCATGGGCCATCAGGTCCCATCGCATCCTGGGTCAAAAATTCATGCCTAACCTAACTTGATCCGATCAGACACAATTTTTTCTTTTTGAATCGCGATTTAAAAGAGACCTAATTCAACTGGGTCATAAATTCTTCAAAAGATTCACTCCCTCTATCAGTCCTAAATTCTCTCCAATTCCTCCCTAAATCAATCAATCACTTCCTTCGATGGGTTCAATTTGCACACGCACACTAATATCAAAGCAACAACACAGTGCACCATTCTCCTCAATCATTCCTTAAGAAGATCTTGCAAACTAAAGAGTAAGTTCAAAATCACTCCCACATTTTCTTGAATATTCTTCTTAGGGTTTAATGTGTTTGGATTGATGTTCATGATTAATTGTATAGAAACCTAGAAGGTGATTGTGCATCTGTGAGTGTAGAAACCTATGTGTTTGAGGGAACATGTGGTCCAACTCTTAAAATGATTGAAAAATATGAAGAAGTGAAGTTTTAGTGGAGTCTGGTGAGTTGGAGGGATTTCAACCAAAATTGTGCTTTGGAAATGCTTGCAAAAGTTATTTTGCCCGCCAAATCTCGACTAAAATGTTGATAAAATCACTTGGGTAAAGTGTAAGTAACCCATAGTTTGGAAACGAAGAGAGGATTATGTTCGTGTATGTCCAGTGATCGTCTTGAATTGATTTAATATGGCTATGATAAATTGAGCCCTAAGATTATTTTCTTCATCAACCATTAAGATTTACGCCTTGTAAGGTTCATAACCTCAAGTTTTTGGTATATTAAAAGGTTCAAAGGACTACAAATCTATTCTTACGACCAAGGCTCACAAGCCGTGGGGTGACCCATGGGCCATAGGACTTGGACGTGGGAAAAGAGATAAAGCTTTCAAGCCACTGTCTTATCCCCACGCTCTGTCCCACGTGCTAAGACCCATCCATGAGAGGTTGATAATTGTTTCTTAAATGCTTCTGTCCCATTCTAATGATGGATCTGACGGGTCGTGGGACTTCTCACAATACACCCGATGGGCTGTAAAACCTCCCTTAGCCGTGGAAGGTCTAAAATATATATTTCTTTAAATTTCTTGTCTTTCCTCTTGTGTACTAACCATGCTTACCTATAGGTACTTATGGCTTCAGAAACTTCACTACGATGAGGGGGCCCAGAAAAGCAAAGGGTAAAACTTTATTGCGCCTCATAGATCAACCCTCTAACTCTGAGGGTAAGATGGAAAAAATGAACACCTCCCCCTTTGTTCATAAAACATCAACAACAAGGAAATCACAAACTCCTCCCACAGGCTAAAGAGGGGAGGGGTACATTAACCGGGCCAGAGCAAGATATAAAATATACTTCCTCCAGTCCGAAGAGGGGAAAGGTACATCATCAGGGTATGCTAGCTCCAATGAAGAACGGGCTAAATCTGAATCTCTGAAAACAGATGGTAAAGACACTTCCATCCCAGTTTCTAGTGACATGAATTTTGGTTTTCACATGAAAAGTACCATAGAGGAGAACGAAACTCCGAACTCTCCCAAGGAGCCCAAAACAACTTTGGTTCTTCATAGAAAAGATCCGAATGTCAGGGAATATATTAAGTGGAAGGTGAGAGGGGCAAAAGAGATCTATGAGTATGGGAGAGGCATGATGGCTAAAGGAAATATACGATGTTTAATGGCGAAAGAATGGAGAATCAACACTTTAAAGCTTAAAGAGTATCCTTCTTTAGAGGAGTACTTTCACTATTACAAACTTGAGTGGACCAGCCAGCCGCTGCAAGATTATCAGCCTGAGATTGGCAGAGAGTTCTATGCCAACTACCAAGCCATGTTGGAGAGCAGTTGCAAAAAGGGTAAGAAAGCAAAGGACTTTCCTTCTCTTAAGAGTGTCCCAATCAGAGGGGTCCAGGTTGATATCTCAGCCTGCATGATCAACAACTTTTTATATGGACCAGATTATATGGAGACAACAAATACTAGTGAGTATGAACACAAATACACCAGCCAAGCAGAGCAGATAAAGTGGTTGGCACAGGTTATTACAGATGGAGATCTGGATTAACTTTACCAAGAAAAGCCAAGGATCACTTAACCCTTGCTAAGTTTTAAAGGAAAATTTTGGTAGGCTGTGGTTCATCTTTGCCTCATGACGACTGGGGCTGATAATCAATTGACAACAGAGTGGTATGTTCTAGTAGCAAGGATGATGTCGAAGTATAAGTTGAACTTTGACAAGATCATTGCGGCAGAGATCAGGGATCGGGTGACCAAAATTGCTATATTATAACCCTTTCCTTGTCTTATCAGTTAGTTATATGATGAGGTTTCTGTACCACTTTGGTATGGTATTGACCGTGCTGTTCCAGCCACCAAAACACACAACCTTGACTCTGAAATGTCATTTTCACTCTGTTAGCATTATTAGTTTTTGAGAATCAGTTTCCGGTCATGCTCGGAATGCCCCATAGAGTTCTCAAAATATTGCAGGTTTTTGCTATTGCAGGTGCATGCCTTAGGCATTAATCGCGATCGTGATCCTCTTTCCTCGCGATCGCGATGAAGCACCCAATCCCTTGTTCTTTGCGATTGCGATGTCCCTTATCGCGACCACAATGAGGCCTTCTCTCCTTTGTTCTTATTGACCGTGTGGCTAGTCCTCGCGATTGTGATGGTCTAACTAGTGTGGTCCTCGCGACCATGAGGGGTCCCTACGCGATCGCGATGAAGGACCCCTGGGCTATATATAAGTTTTTCCACTTCGTCTTCTTCACTCTAAAATCAACTTCTTCCATTGTTATAACCTCCAAACTCATCTAGACTCTGTATTGACTAAATTCTTAGTATTGAGGTGCAAATTCCTTGATTTTGATCATTCCTCCATCATAAATTGTAAGTTTTATCCGCCTTTTTTCATTAAATCCTCTCTTTTGATTCCTTAATTGTTCTTCTTAATGGATGGCTGGGTTGAGCCATCTCCTTGGATTAATTCTTTCTATAATATGAGCATGCACACTTTGGAGTGCGGTGATCATTGTGCACTCTTTTATTCTCAGCTTTGGGTTATGGGGCTCGCGGGCCTGTTTGTGACCTAAATTTTGACCCATCTATTACTATAGCATTATGGGTATCGTTAGACTAGTTTTGATGTGTTAATTATGTTTGTGATAGTTTGATTATCATTCGGAGCTTCTCAGAGCAATTTGGACTTGGATCTCGTTATCCCAACAGCTTGTCATCGGACGATATGTAGGTTATAGTTTAAACTCTTTAGAATTTGCATATATAGAATAAAATCGTATTAATGGGCGTCCTTGGGCTGGGTTTACTAGTTTGGTACCACAGACCTTGAACGCTTCTTCATGTTTGACCCATTTTCTTCCTCCTATGTTTGTAGTATTTGTTATAAATGATATTATCACCCTTGTGGTCCTGTGTGGCCTTGTATTGACTCTGGAACATAGATGGTGGGTTATATGGGAATGTCCATGAGTCTCAGACATCATTATTATTGTTATAGAGCTGGCTATCTGTGTCGTAGAATGATTTGAGCATGTGCAGGGCCGATAGGTTGATTATGAGCCATTGGGCTGCTAATAGTGATTGAGCATGCCATTATCATACATATAAAGAGCTTTCTACATGATTTTTACTACAGTTTTGGCTTCGGGCCTACCTTATATGGTTTTCTAAATCTAGCATGGCCTGGGGGGGTACCGTTTTCGATAAAAAGGGTCTTGAAATGGTTTGGTATTTTTTAAATGGATCTTCTTGGGGTAAGAAAAGTTAAAAGAGAAAGTTATCACAGTCTTCCTTCTTATTCTAGACTCTACTGGGCCGTAGTGCTAGACTTGACTTTGTATTGATAAGAAATGGTATTAGACTCGGTAAGGCCAAGCATCGAACTTATTTTACTATTATTTTAGACCCAGATATGCCCAGGCACCCTTGGAGGTTTTTTTTTATTCTTATTTCATTGATTTAGACTTGGATGGAATTCAGGCATGCATTTTGAGCATTTGAGTACTTGTTTGGATTCGGTGGCACCCCAGACTGATATTTTGAGGTTTGAGTGTAATATGTAGTCTATGAGTAGACCTCCATGGACCCTGTCATTCCAGCTCAAGTGCTACAGGCAAAAAGGGTGACCGGAGAGAGAGGTGTACGGCGGAGTAGAGGTACTAGGGATAATTCCTTCCATGGATCCCACCTTTATTGGACCTTTGGGGCACCAGACGGGGTAACATACGACACTGCTGTTACACTTAGTTCAACATATCATATCATATCATACATTGTGTGAGGTCCCACCCTTGTTTGCTGTTTGTTGAGTGTACACTCCAGTAGTATGGGCTGTCAGAGGGTTTGTCTTGCTTGTGTTTCTCGAGTGTATGGGCACCCGTGGGCTGTAGTTAGACTTATTGTTACTATTTCACGGTATTTGTTTCCATTATGGTTCCTTATGAGATTGGAGATTATTAAGGTTGTACTTGGGCTCCAGTTGTTATATTCTTGACTTGAGATTAGTATGCCTATTTGGTCTATTGCATCTTGTATTCGAGCATGATTATCATCGTTTTTCTTTTCCTTCTCAATTCATTGAGGTCATTGGTATACCGCCTACTTCCTGAATCTCTCTTTATATACTTGTATTGTTAGGATTTCGTGTACGTGTTTCTTCCTTTCACCTGTGATATGCATTCTAATAGCTATCCATGTGTATTTTTCTTGCTTGTATTCCTTCTGTGCTAGCTTCTATGTGCTTCTTCGTTGTTTTAGTGACTACTTGCTTCTATTCTACTTATCACTACTCTTTTATCTTATATGTGCCCAGTCAACCTATGATACCTATTGGATACTGGTTGCTTTGCAATTGGTGCTCATACTACACTCTGCATCTTTTGGTGCAGATCCTAGTGTGGGCGATCACCGTTAGTTCATTGAAGACTCGTGCGAGGAGCTGTTTTGGGATATTTTAGACTAGGGGTGAGCTCTTGGCAACCAGAGCTTAGATTTAGTTTATCTTTTGTATTATGTACTCTGTTACTACTCGGAGACATTTGTGTATGTATTATTTTTGATCTTTTGTACTCTGTTGATGTAGTTCCGGCTCTATACTATGATACCAGATTTTGGGTTTGGTTTAGCTTTCGCATATATGTTATATATATTCCTGTCATTCACTTTCTTTACTTATTGCCCTTGCTTCCCCTAGTTAAATTATTCTTTCGCTTAATTATTAGATAGTAGCCCATTACTGACTATTTTGGGCTACGAGAATTGGTTTACCTACTAGGGAGGGTTAGGTGCCATCATGGCTGAGGAATCAGGTCATGACAGCTTAGTATCAGAGCTCTAGGTTTACCGATGTCATCGATATAGGAGCCAATGTCTAGTAGAGTCCTGCGGATCGAGGCGGAGACGCCCGTAGTCAATCTTACAGAGGCTATAGTGACATTTTATGAAAAATGGACTTTTCTTGCTTTTATCTCATGCGTAGTATCCTTGAAAGTTTCTGGAAATCTCACTTGTTCTGGTTCACTCTTCTGCAGATGGTTCGTACGAGGTCTTCAGCTTCTAGCAGAGGAGAGCCTTCGACCCCTTCACCTCTGACTCCAGCTAGGGGTCGGGGTAGTGATTTGCCCAAATTATATCTCTTTTTAGAAGCGTAAGCGATCGCTGTTCAAATATAGAACATAACGAAGGTTGAGGTCGATCCCACAGGGAATATGGTAGGACTATGGTTGATTAATGTTTACTCAGGTTCTTAGTCGCCTACTTTTCTTGAAAGGTTTTTTTTAAATAGTAATAAGTAGTAATCGTAACCAAAACATAACGAGTAACAGATGTCAATTTGAACAGTTGTTATCAATAATAGAAGCGACTAGTGTAGTGTTCCCCATGAAATCATAGCTTAGCAAGGATTTTGTACTTGGTAACCTAGTTTGATACTTAGCATGCAGAATTGGTAAGTTGGGTTCACCTAACTCCTTGGTCCAGCAGCTAGATGAATTTCACAACACGCCTTGGTCCGGGCGCGAGTGTGTGCTTTTCTAACCCTTACCCTGGATCCCAGATTATTCCCGGACAAGGTCAAGCTATTAGATGAGGGTTGGTAGCCTCAAATATCCGTTGCTGAACAACCCTTTTCCCATCCGTTACCTCCTTGGTCCAGTAAGTAAGGATAAGGCGAGTTCTAACATTGTACATCGCTAGAAAGCAATCAATACGAAGGGAAGAACAATACATGCATAAATATCGCCCTAGAATTACTAGCACTTTGCCTACTTCATTAATTCTTCATGGTTCCCACAACCCTAGTTGTGGATTTAGCTACTCATGATCATAAGTACGCAAATAATGGTTGTTTGAGCAATCATCAGTAGATACTTACAAGTTAAAGCAAAGAAATCCGGAATCTTGAAGAAAAGTATCAAGAACACTTCAAGTAATCAAGAACTTGTGTTTAATATCAACACCAAAATAACAAAGGAATAACTATTCAAAAAATACTTCGTAACACCAAAAATAAAACCTAAGGGGGAGTATTTATAGACAAAGAATCCAAATCCTACCAAAACTAGGAGAAGCTGGATGCGGCATTGCCAGCAGGATGCATCACGCGCCATCGTGATGCGATGGGCGTCGTGAGTGCCCATCGGTCATCTTTAAGTCTTCAAGTCAAGGCTCCTGCTTTGATTCGATGGGATGAGGCAATGGGACATCGTAGCTATGATGGCCCGTCGTGGCCCTCATCGGCTGCACTTGGCAAATTTCCACTCCTACCTTGTTTTCACGGGCAATTTTGACGGGGCGTCGTGGTTGTCACGGGCGTCGTGGACGCTCGTCGTCCATCCTTGACCTCTTGCATACTTCCCTAGACTATTTTGATGGGCTTTACGACGTCCCTTCATATCTTCCACGGGCGTCGTGGGGCCCGTCAGGCTTCAATTCCTTAGCACCTCTTGCTGCCCTCTTCCAACGGCTTGCCCCACGGGCCGTCATGAGTGTGATACCCATGGTGGCTTGTCTTTTGCCTAGAAAACTGCAAACTTTGGTCTTTTCATCTATTTCATACTTTTTCCCTGTACAACTAACAAACGACATTAAATCCAACAAAATGTACTTAAGAACTCCCAAAAATCCTTCATTTTAAGCGTCGAAAGTGCCGTCAAATCCCGGCACGTCAACACCATTAACTTGGAATATTTTCTTGTCTTCAAGTAACAACGAAAACAAAACTAAATGACGCTTAAGTAGAAGAAAACCAGAAACTACAATGGCAACCTGATTCATTAAACTTTCACTTTTTAAGATAGTACCCACTCCTTGACAAATCAAAAACTGATGCATTTTATCAAAATATCAAAACAACACAAGGCGGATCCGTGATTGACAACACGATATTCATGAGTAAGCTAGCATACACCGAAGACATTCAGCCCAAATAATTAGCAATCGCAGTCTATTCTAGTGCCCTCACAACAAAGAAGTCCCGAATAACACAAAATATCAATTTAACACTCAGGGACTGGGAAACTACTCACTCTCACAAAGAAGTTCAAGCTGTACATGCATGATACCATAGGCTTGCCCTTATTTTCTATGCTTCGGCTTTCAAACGGTTCAGTTAGGATCACTATAGGGATTTGCTAGGCTTGTAATGTAGGATTAGGGACGGGAATGGTACATTTGGGTAAATAGTGACTATGCCCTCCTTGAGACTACAATTACTATTTAATTCTCCACTTTTCGGTTCTTACCGGTTGCCTCCCTTATTCTCCTTTCTTTCAATTTTTTCTTGCTTTTGTCAAGCTCCGGGTGTGGTTTCCATTGTATTTCTTTTGCACTCTTCTTTTCATTCACTATTTTTATTTCATTTCTTTTCATTCATTGTTTCACTTTTTTTCTTTTTTCTTGCACACAAACCACACCCAGTTTCCTTCTTTCTATTGACTACCCATTCATTTCATACCTAACACTTCCTACTTTCCCCTATAGTAGCCACTCTTAACTTAGGCTTTTAGCCTAGGTTGAGGTGTATGATGTCGAAGGAGGGACCAGGGCCCAACTAGGGATTTATAGGAAACCGGGTGTCACGACCCAACCCATCGGTCCGTGCGGGAGCCTACTCTAATCTCCTAGATAGACAAACTCTTACCCCCTGTCCAACCGATAACATGTAGAATTTAAGTAAACCAATAATTAAGCAACCTTTATACATAACTAAAGTCCTTTCTTTAAAAAATCATGTTCAGAAATAGTTTACAAAAACAAATTGCGGAAAATCTTTTACAACGTTTTAAAAGAACACCCTCCTCTAGGATCTAGTCTAAACAGGTACAAGAGCTACTATAAGATGACACAGAAGGTAAAAGACCCAACTTCTGCCATGGAAAACGAGGACAGAAGTTGCTGGAGATCTCATCGCCGCGAACCTATGAAACATCACCAACTTGCAACCAGACTATACCAAAAAGGTATAGCAAGAGTAGAGTTAGTACAAACACACGTACTGATAGGCATCATCGGTCGAACCGAATCCATTCCTACCATCATATAAGAAAGCAGGACAATACATGACTAAATTTAAATACTTGGTTCCCATCCACCATGTTCTTCCGCTGCCAACTCTCTCATTCCGAAGGCTTCTAAATCGTACTAACCTAAGACTTTCTAAGCCTTACCTTATCCTCGACTTCTCAAGTCACCTTACCCTTGACTTGGGTAGTCACCTTACCCTTCACAGATGTCCCTATCCATACCTGGACCACCCTTCCGTTACCTAAGTCCACTGTTCTAACTAGAATTTTGACTTAGCCCGGCTAACTGTCCAACTCAACCACTTATACTTGTAAGATTACTCACTAGGGTCCAACCCTCCACGGATCTTCTAGTAAACCTTTTAATAAATATGCAATAGTGAGGACCACAACCCCAGACTCTCAGTCTATCCACCACATGCGATCCATCCAGCAACCCTTGCTACATTTAAGGACAACCCTAGAGTTACATCTAATCCCCTAACTGTACGTGACCCAGACCCTCCAAGGATACCCTTAACCACCCTCAGTATTAACAAGCTACCCCGGCCTATACCGAGACCAACCTTTAGTCATTAATCACAATTAATCCCCGACCATCTAGGCACACTCAGGTGACAATATATACATGCACTTATCCGTCTTCTATTACGTAGTCCGAACCCACCTCGGGATCCCCTCTAGACAACAACTAAGTGTTAATGATCAACCCGGCCTAACCCAAGACCAAACACAAACATCAAGGAACAACCCGGTCTAAACTAAGACCAATCAGCAGTTATACCAAATTCCAGGCTACTCAAGGACCACCAACAATAGCATATTTCAATAACAACCCGGTCCAGTCACGGAACCAATATCAAGTATCACATTCAGTAAAACAACCCGGTCCTCTCACGGAACCAATATCAACCAATGGAATACAATAGTCAATGAAATAATGCAAGATTCAATAAAGTAAACCCGTACCAGGCGTGGTACCCGTGCCAACCAAATCTTATACCCATACCAGGCATGGTACCTGTGCCAAACATATGTTATACCCATACCAGGCGTGGTACCCGAGCAAACCGAATGTCAACAACAATAATCAATAGAATGAATGCACACCCATTGTAAAGCCAATAAGTAAAAACCATTCAATCATAGACTATAAACCAAACTTAGATATTCCACACAATTCCCCTAAGAAATGTAATGCACACAATTATTTAGACAACGAGTACAATGAATATACATATTCACATAAATACGAAACCCATCACCTACCCTTTTTTCGGGTACAAATACTAACCACCCAATCCCGTACGAAGACTATATTTCTGGTTTGCCTTTTTTATCTTAATCGTACAACTAGTGATTTCCCTTTCTATTTTAATAAACATACAACAGGCTACACGATTTCCCTTTCTATTTGAATAAACATACAACAGGCTACACAATTTCCCTTCTAACCTTAGCAATACCACCGCTAAGCCTTAAGCCATAAACATTCCTGAAAACCCCACCTAGGAACTTCCTATTCCCGTTCTCGTAGCTCCCAAGTACCTTCCTGGTTCCCCGAACCTTCCTGACATACCAGTCCCGTGACCTATCATTGTCACCATAATACGAATAAACTAACCACACAATACAAACCACACCAGCCATTCGATACATCCTAGAAACAACGCCACTACCCGAATCCTCTAGACTCCGTGCCCGGAGGCCTAAACATGGATTCTCCATTTCTATTATATAACAAGTATAGAAGGTAAGCATGTCGAACTACTCATGAAAATCTAGCCTACCTGGACGCCAAGCAACTGCAACTTGAGTTTCTGGCTTCGTGACTGCGTTCCCGGCTTAACCGTGATCCTGGAATCTACCATACCACATCTTTTCAGCCATGTCCTCTTCTCTTCATGATTTCCCAGCCCTGGAGAAGCATGAGAGGGTTTTTTGAAGAACCCTCATATGTTTCCCAACTGAGGAGATGAAACTTTTTAATAAAATTCCATCCCAGGTTCTGTCTCTCGTAATCCCGCTATAGCGGTCCACCTTACTGCGACAACGGTGCTGATATAGCAGAATAATTACCGTTATAGTGGTATGACATCAGCCCAGATTTTTTTTGGAAATCATAAATTTTTCATGATGTCACCCTATTTATTCTGATCGTATTTTTACCATTTTCCCCAAATTTAAGAAATTAGGAAAAATCAACGTAACGACAAACCCAGTCATTACAACAGATACCAATTTACCCATCGTTCATTCTCGAACGATCCCGAACTTTAAAACCGAGGATAGAAACTAACCCGGGACTCTTACCGCCCCCAAGTGACCGCGTAATTATCGAACCTATGCAAGTTGTCCAACTCCCCTTTGCGAGTCTAATTGACTCGAGAAACAATTTACTATAGCCTTATCCTGACGAAGAATTTATGAGGCTCACAAGGACTAATGTACGTGTTCCCATCCTGAGTACCCAAGAAATCTGAGGCCTCGTGTCCTATTGGGTTGGCAGAATTTGAAAAGACCCAGGAGAGCTTTGCCCGTACCCAAAACTGACTATTCGTTCGCTGTAGCAGATAATTTACCGCTATAGCAGTCCTGCTATCACGGTCTACCCACCGCTACAGCGGTGGACAACATAATGAAATTAGCGAGAAACGGGTTTCTCCCCTCATTCTCCCATATTTCCACTCAACACTACACTTTTCTCTCCCGATCATCCCACTCCCATCATTGGAAATTTCAGGTAATACTCGTAATCACTCTCTCCTTTTCTTCCTTGCACTAATTAGTAAATGAATGTGATATAAAAATAGGAATTTATAGCCTATTTGAAATGGGTTTTGAACTTGAACCCTTTGATTGGATTTTTGTCGGATTTCCAATGCATGGATGCTTCCCTTACGTTTACAATGCCTCCAAGGCGTTCTGGGCGTAAGTTATACTAGTGTTGGCCAAAAATGGGCCAAAAATGGGTGGGGAAGGTGAAGGGTTGTTTCTTGAATAAAATGGTGATTCAGGCGAATTTCAAGGGTTATTATGCCCAAATTTTTATGGAAACTCGTAATGGGGCACTTTGGGTAGGTAGATATGGTATTGGAATGCCAAAATCGGGGTTTTGGACCAAGGGGCGCCATTGATGCATCCTTTGAAGGTCTGGAACGATGAAGATCGCTATAGCGGTAGGGCTCTGCTATGGCCGTCCTGCTACAGTGGACATTTCCCCGCTATAGCGGTCCCGTTATCGTGGACGCACAACTCGCTATAGCAGAATGTCGCAAACCAGTGGACTTCCCAAGTTACACTTAGAAAATGTTTCCTCCTTTTTCTTGTTCAATTACTCTCCTAACCTCGTTCCTTCTTACCCTTGCAAGATAATTCAATGGTTGATCAACAAGTACCCGTGTATGACTACGAGCGATTTTCCTGACAAAGCTAGTAGGGAAAAGCTCAGGGATTACCAAAAATTTAGCTTCTGCTATGAGAGAGGTTGCCGTATGACTAGAATAGATAGAAAAGCGGCTGATTTCCACCGCCGGGTCTGAGAGTTTGGGTGGGAACCCTTACTAGTGGCTCCTCCTCCCGCACTATCCAGCTGGGTGCGGGAGTTGTATGCCATACTTCCTACAGTCCGCTAGAGTGAACCGAGTCCTACTATCAGATTACGAGGGATGGATGTTCCCGTGGATGCCCGAACTATCAATGAGGTGCTCGGGGTGCCCCATGTCTCTAATGCGGCTTACATGGCTAAGTCCCGACTGTGGGAGATGACCTGGTTAAGAGATACTCTGGTGGACCCCGCCTCCAAGGACAAGGTGTACTTGATCAGCCCTGAGAGTATTACTAGCGCCTATTTCTCCTCCGAGGCTAGGATGTGGCTAAATTTGGTGTCCCGGAGGATCCGTCCGTCGAGAAATCAAACCGACATGACCTATGCCCGAGCTTTGGTGATTGCTTGTGCCATGCAGGGGATTATTATGAATGTGGGGGAGCAGATCAGCTTGGTATGAAAGAACTTTTATACTGGTCCCAAGAAGGGCCCTTTTCTGCCCGGGCTGGTTTCGGAGCTGTGCAGGTGGGCTGGCGTGCCTCAGGACCACACCGATGCAAAGGTGGCTATGGAAGAGCCCTTTGACCCGGTTCGGGTGAAGGACATTTCCAAGAAGAAGAGGAAGGTAGGTGAGGCAGGGAACAGTCAACGGGTGGAGGAGGCCGACGATGATGAGGATGATACTCCTGTCCCTTTCCAGTCCCAGCCCCCGATTGCTAGGGCCCAGCTAGAGGAAAATCTAGCAGCTGTCCGGAGGTTCATGAAGGATCCTAATGCTGGCGGTGCAGCCCCTCACCCACCGCTCAGGAGCTTGCAGCACTCCGAAGGGAGTTAGAAGAGGAGAAAAGAAAAAGGTGCTCCCGAGACCGTATGTTTTTCCGGATGTGGAAGACCATAAAGGTCATGTTCTCCTGTGCTGCCCCTGATCAGAAGCTCCCCACCCTCGAGCCTGAGGACGTGCAGGAGTTCCCCTTTCTGAGTGAGGATGAGGCCTACGACTTCCCCCCACCCCTTATTACTGTTATACTGTTGGTTCGCCCCCATTTGGGGTTTGTTCAGACGATCTTTCCCTTTCCCTTTTATTTTAGGCACGTGGATGCCCGTGTTAGACACTATTTGATTTCCCACATATATATATATATATCTTCTCTTTCCTGGTTCATACTTTGGTTTTGGAATGTTTTATGCTTGTTTTTAACTTGTCCCCAGAAGGGACCAAAACAAGGGAAAACAGGGCAGCTCACTGCCTCGCTGACTACTGCGATAGCGGTCAGTTATGCTGCGATTGCGGTCCTGCTATAGTGGATAATTCACCGCTATAGCGGTCTGATGCTAACAGTTCTGAATTTGATTTCCAGCTAATTGTACTCGTCCCTTTCCTGGTTACCGCTGTCCCAACCTGTAAATCCCACCATGGTCTTGAACAACCCTCAAGACCATTCTTGTAACCGAACGCATAAAGAAATCGAACATAACACGTCATAAACGTATCAACTTATAAAGAATTCACAATAATCAATTCGTTTCTAGGCATTACCTTCCCGCCATTACCCACTAATGACTCCCTTGTTCCCATGGTTCCCAACCAAAACTCCGACTATCCTGAAGCCGAAGCTTCCCTACAGTCCCAGTTTACAACCCCTTACCATCTTAACCAATGATAAGCCCTTTCTATCATGCAATACCCTGCTTCAGATCAAGCGATTAACGGATTAAACAGTCTAAGGCACATAAAATTTCCATTCAACGACTCCCTGTGGACTCTACCTGCACATCAATTAAAAGTTTACACATACACCAACTAGTCACACAAGGTTGCACGCACCACAATTCAATTTCACAAATCACCACAAAGCAATTCATAGCCAATCAATTCACAATTTGTTTTTCTTCGTTAGTACCGTGGATGACCATTAACCGGTTGTCCATGCCTGTCACAGCCTCTCGGCGAGATACCAATTGGAACCTTCCCGGTTCTAATTTCCTTGCTTGTCCTATTGTAACCGAGGTATGAAGACCTTCTTTACCCTGCTGAGATACCAATTAGAATTAGGATATACCAATTGGACTCAACCCATGCAAGAAAGTGTGAAACGCACGAAGGAATAAAAGAAGGGTGAAAATTCCTAGAATGCCTTATAGTTCCCCAAAGATTAGATGTGGACGTCAACACACCAATCCGTGGGACCCTATTCAATATTTTGCTCTTGTACTGGGAGACCGGTAACCTAGGCTCTGATACCATCTGTCACGACCCAACCCACCAGTCCGTGCAGGTGACTACTCTAATCTCCTATATAGACGAACCCTTACCCCCTGTCCAATCGGTAACATGCGGAATTTAAGTAAACCATTAATTAAGCCACCTTTATACATAACTAAAATCCTTTCTTTAAAAAATCCTGTTCAGAAATAGTTTACAAAAACAAATTGCAGAAAATCTTTTACAACATTTTAAAAGAACACCCTCCCCTAGGATCTAGTCTAAACAGGTACAAAAGCTACTACAAGATGACACAAGAGGTAAAAGACCCAACTTCCGCTATGGAAATCGAGGACAGAAGTTGCTGGGGATCTCATCGCCGCGAACCTATGAAACATCACCAATCTGAACCATACTATATCAAAAAGGTATAGCAAGAGTAGAGTCAGTACAAACACACGTATTGGTAGGCATCCTCGGTCGACCCGAATCCATTCCTACCATCATATAAGAAAGCAGGAAAATACATGACTAAATTTAAATACTTGGTTCCCATCCACCATGTTCTTCCGCTGCCAACTCTCTCATTCCCAAGGCTTCCAAGTCGTACTAACCTTAGACTTTCTAAGCCTTACCTTATCCCTGACTTCTCAAGTCACCTTACCAATGACTTGGGTAGTCACCTTACCCTTCACAGATGTCCTTATCCATACCTGGACCACCCTTCCCTTACCTAAGTCCACTGTTCTAACTAGCATTCTTAGCCCGGCTAACTGCCCAACTCAACCACTTATACTTGTAACATTACTCACCAGGGTCCAACCCTACACAGATCTTCTAGTAAACCTTTTAATAAATATGCAATAGTGAGGACCACAACCCCAGACTCTCAGTCTATCCACCACATGTGATCCACCCAACAACCCTTGCTACATTTAAGGACAACCCTAGAGTTACATGTAATCCCCTTACTGTACGTGACCCGGAACCTCCAAGGATCCCCTTAACCACCCTCAGTATTAACAAGCTACCCCGGTCTATACCGAGATCAACCTTTAGTCATTAATCACAATTAATCCCCGACCATCTAGGCACGCTCAGGTGACAATATATACATGCACTTATCCGTCTTCCATTACGTAGTCCGAACCCACCTCGGGATCCCCTCTAGACAACACCTAAGTGTCAATGATCAACCCCGCCTAACCCAAGACCAAATACAAACATCAAGGAATAACCCGGTCTAAACTAAGACCAATCAGCAGTTATACCAAATTCCCGGCCACTCAAGGACCACCAATAATAGAACCTTTCAATAACAACCCGGTCCAGTCATGGAACCAATATCAAGTATCACATTCAGTAAAATAACCCGGTCCTCTCACGGAACCAATATCAACCAATGCAATACAATAGTCAATGAAATAATGCAAGATGCAATAAAGTAAACCTGTACCAGGCGTGGTACCCGTGCCAACCGAATGTTATACCCATACCAGCAATGGTACCTGTGCCAATCATATGTTATACCCGTACAAGGAATGGTACCCGAGCCAACCGAATGTCAACAACAACAGTCAATAGAATGAATGCACACCCCTTGTAAAGCCACAAAGTAAAAACCATTCAATCATAGACTGTAAACTGAACTTTGACATTCCACATAATTCTCCTAAGCAATGTAATGCACACAATTAATTAGACAACGAGTACAATGAATATACACATTTTCAAAAATACAAAATCCATCACCTACCTCTTTTTCGGGTACAAATACGAACCACCCAATCCCGTCCGAAGACTATATTCCCGGTTTTCCCTTTTTATCTTAATCGTACAACTAATGATTTCCCTTTATATTTTAATAAGAATACAATAGGCTACATGATTTCCCTTCTAACTTTAGAAAGACCGCCGCTAAGCCTTAAGCCATAAACATTCCTGAAAACCCCACCTAGGAACTTCCTATTCCTTTTCCCGTAGCTCCCAAGTACCTTCTTGGTTCTCCGAACCTTCCCGACATACCAGTCCAGTGACCTATCATTGTCACCATAATACGAATAAAGTAACCACATAATACAAACCACAAAACCAGCCATTTGGTATATCCTAGAAATAATGCCACCACCCGAATCCGCCAGACTCCGTGCTTGGAGACCTAAACATGGATTCTCCATTTCTATTATATTATAAGTATAGAAGGTAAGCAGGTTTAACTACTCATGAAAACCTAGCCTACCTGGATGCCAAGCAGCTGCAACTTGAGTTTCTAGCTCCGTGACTGCGTTCCCGACTGAATCGTGATCCTGGAATCTGCCGTACTGCGTCTTTTCAGCCATATCCTTTTCTCCTCATGATTTCCCAGCCCTGGAGCAGCATGGGAGTGGTTTTTGGAAGAGCCCTCGTATGTTGCCCAACAGAGGAAATAAAACTTTATAATAAAATCCCATCACAGGTTCTGTCTTCCGTAACCCCGCTATAGCGGTCTGCCTTACCGCGACAGCGGTGCCGCTATAGCGGAATAATTACCGCTATAGTGGTATGATGTCAGCACAGATTTCTTTTTGGAAATCAGAAATTTTTCATAATGTCACCTTATTATTCCGAATGTATTTTTAACCATTTTCCCCAAATTTATGAAATTAGGAAAAATCAACGTAACAATGACCGGTCATTACACAGGGAAGGTGAAAAGGCTAAAAACAAAAAGGTTTACTTTTAGCTCAAAGTTAGGGATCAAAGGGGTTATTTTGCATTTTGGTAGATCATTTTGGCTAAAGTGGACTAATTCAAATTGGGCCTATGATCATGTCCCAACTAAACTATTCTACAACCTAAGCACAACTAACCAGGCAAGTTCTAGATTGCACGGATTAGCAAGAACATATACTAAGCAGCTCACTTCACACATGGCATAGAGTTAAGGCTACAAATTAGCTAACTTATACTGGTTCATGCTTTAGCTTTAGCTACTTGTATCACTTATATGCATGCTGTCATTTGCAGATACACCTAAATCAGTTTTAACATTTCATTGCACAAAAAATTGGAGGGGTTTCCATTTTTCACAAAGCTTTATTTCAAAAATCAGATCATGGTTGCAATTTGTTTCTAATTCACTTCTACAAACAAACATCCTATACTAAACATGCCAATTCAACAGAAATATAATAATCCTTAGAGAAAGAACACAGGCAAGAAAACCCCAAGGACTCGGGTACCTTGTGAGTACCCTCATGGGTTGCCTCCCATGTAGCGCCTGATTTAACATCGCGGCACGATGCAAGTGTTTTGGCTACTCAGACTTTGCCATAACACTCTCCAAAACACACCAGATGACCACAACTGCCCCCACCCCATTAGAAAAGCCAGGCATTGTCCCTAATGCACATAAAAATAATAACCAAGGGATAAAAGGCATACCTGTTGTTCCTAGGCACCATCATCGAGTGTCGTAGAAGTTGGGCACTCTAGCTTAGCGCCTGTAGAAGTATCAACAACTGAGGCTGCCTCCGCAGTCCTCTCACTCAAAATATCAGCTGCCCGCGTAACATCATCAACACCAACTCCCACAATGGGGTCTATAAAAAATACATCTACAGGTGTAGAAACACCAGCAATACCACTCGCTGAACCACCCATGCCAGTGCCATCAACCTCAATCTGATGCATAGCCTGGGATTTTTTTGTTGCTTTCTCCAATTCTCGTCTGGCTTTCTTTGCGGCTCTCTCCTCCCTCTTCTTTTGGGATTTAGGGATAAGAGGAGCATCATCAACTTGAGCTTGCTTGTCTTTGCTCTTCCTCTTTCTTTTGCGCTCAGAGGGGTCAAGAGGTAGTTCAGCTTCTTTTTCTGCCTCCTTTTCTATTGCTGTGTCCAAGTTTGCCATCCGGAGGTCGGGATCCACAAAGTCCCATAGGTTGAGCGTGGGATCTAGAGTAATCCGTGGTAAGACTATTGTGGCTCTGGCCTGGGTAGGTGGGGGATTCTTCGGGTGCTCCACGTCGACCTTAAGCTCGACAATCTCCCTTTTCAGGTCTGTAAGCTCCACTGCACCCATATCTTTTAGTTTCTCATCCACCCTGTCCTCCAATGCATCAATCCAGGGATTTACATTCAGAAACGGTGCTATGGCCCTTTGAATTGAAGCATTCAAAGTTGGCTGGAATTGCTTGATAAACGCCTTCATTTGCCTGTTTAACTCAATATTCCTTTGGACTGTGTCTGCAAAGTTTGCTGAATGAAAGGCAAATATGGACTCAGAGTCCTCCTCTGAAGGTGCTGCCAAAGTGTATGGGCCGATTGTAGAAGTGGATGGGCCTGCAGCAGTATGCTCAGACTGGCTACCCTATGGGGTGGGTCTAGCCGTAGGGGATGCTGTCACCTCCGGGGTCGGCACATGTACCTCTAGTTTAAGAGCCAGTGGCTCAGAAGTGCTGCTCAAACCCAGCACTTGTGTCTCATCTTTGGACCTCTCAAGATGGTGTGTCCTTGCAACTCGTACAACACGATCAACCCTGCATATTTTTAGACCTGTGGTTCTTCTCACAACTCGGTGATTAAGCAAGGGAATGGGTAGGATGAACCGACTCTAGTGGCTCTGTCTCTGATTTCCTCTGTGATGATTTGCCCAAAATTCAGGCTGTATTTAGATATCAGGCTTGCCACTAAGATGGCCTACTCGAGAGTCAGTTGATTATCGACACCTGTTGGCATGAGTTGGATTCGTACTAGTGCCCACCAGAACTTAGCCTCAAATGATAGTTGTAGTTAGGCATTTGGCCAACCACTTTGTTTTCTTCTACTTATTTTTCACCCGAAAGTCATAGTCATAGGTGTTTGCGAGTGCCTCATACTCATGCCTAAAGAGAAATCTATTGATGTTTTTGGCTGAGATATTGATATGGGTGCCCCTTACTGGCACACTCTCGAGAGCGGGTAGATCTGTGACCTTCTGTCCCTTCTTACACAGCCCTTCTTGGATGGCCTGATAGTTTGCATAAAATTCCCTGATGAGGGTCGACTGGAAATCGAGAAGGGGCTTACTAGTCCACCGTAGCCTGTAGTGTCAGAAGTATTCATCCAGCTTGGGGAAATTCTTCAGCTTGAATGGATCTATCCTCCATTCCTCAGCTATGTGCCTTCATAAATTCCCTTTGCTGTCACCTCTAGGCCATAGTTATATATTCTCTTTGACCCTTCGATGCTCCATCTGATTGTCTCTCTAGCAAGTCCCACTGTTGCACCAGGTCTAGGCGGAGTGGGTGAAAGAGTCTCTCTGTCTGGGGTGGTAGTATTTGTGTCGGACTCAGTGAAACCCTCTTCATCTCTTGTCAAACTGTGCTCTGAAACGGAACCATCCTTATCTCCTGACTCATTCCCTATGCCACTTGAGACTTGGGTAGCCAATTCTTTCCTGGTATTCTCATGGTCACTCTCTGAACTAGTCCTAGATGAGCCGGAAGAGGACCTTTGTTTTTCTGCAGATGCATTGCCTCCTTCCTCTTCAGACTGGGAGAAAGATACAATTAGCTTCCTCTTGGTGATCTTGACAAGGGGGGTGTTGTCGGAGTCACACTTTTCAGCTTTAGAATCAGTAGGATAGTCCTTTAGCCGAGACTGGTTGGTGGTGTCTTTACCTTTTCGGGGACCCCTTCGTCGTAATGGTGTCTTTGCTGCCATTTAGTACCTGCATGTAACCAACGTTAGCAATCGGGACCCAAGTTACAAACCCAGAAAAAATTTAACACTTAGAAAAATATTCAGGAAAAAAAGCCTCCCACGGGTGTGGGAGTGCTGACGTCCTGTGGCACAGGACGTCAAAATAGACCAGTGAATTTTCTGAGGAAAGTAGCCCCTCCCACGACCTTGTGCCACAGGCGTGGGAGGTCCGATGTCCCATGGGATAGGGCATCAGGGCAATAAGGGTGGCATTTTTAAGGACAATTGTCCTCCCACGGGCTCTTGCCACGGGTGTGGAAGGTCTGACGTCCCATCGGGTTGGGCGTTAGAACTGGACAGAAACTTTGTCAAGTTTCTAGACCAGCTTCATGCCCTGCCCGACGCTCGTCGATCCTCAGACGTCTTGTATACCGGCCCGTGGGATCTAATCAGGTACACTAATATTTCTCACCCTCTTTTCTTTTACTAAGCATCACCCCCCGTCACTCCCAACAGCAGGCAAACAACAACATATCAATTAACAATATTAACTCACACACAACCCTAATTCCCAAGTTATACACTTGTAACCATTTACACAATCACTAAGCAACATTTTTACAACTAGGGTTTGGTTTTAAAAAAAACAATATGAATGAACTCACAACACTTAAAAACCCATAGGCATCGATTATAAGCTTTCAAGTAGGATTGCCAGATGGAGAGAAGGAATTACTTACTTCTTTAGTTATCAAAACCTCTTGAGACTCATCTTCCTAGTGGTGATTTGCTTGTGATTTGCAGAGGGATTATTGGAATCGAGGGTAGTGAATCATGGGGAGTGAGATTAGGGATGTGATTTGGTGGAGGGAGGAAGAGTCAGGGAGAAGAGCAAGTGGGGGTTTGTATTATGTTTGACCTCAATTGAATGAGGTTAAACATTTATTAGATGCGGGGAAAAAAGGAAAGGGTACTGGGTCGGGTCGAGTCACTATTAGAAGAAGTTTAAAAAAATTGTTGACCCTCCTTTGATCGACCCAGTCAACGGGCTACGCGATGCCTGTTGAGCATGTGACAACCCATCAAGTCTGGTGTTTAAAGATGGTTGTCGGGCAACGCAACGCCCGTCGAATGAGTGATTGCCCGTCGGACAAGCGATGGCCTATCAAATCTTACTTACCTGAACATCTGAAGATGACACCCTTTCCATTGCTTGTGGCATTACTCCCATTACCACGCCCGTCAGAGCTGCGACGACCCATTATGTGGGCTGTGGAAATGAGGCAGACCATTATGTTTCCGCACTTAGCCAATTTGTTTTGGTTAAATTTCCCAATCCCATGGGCGTGATACCTGCAACGGCCCGTCACAAGGCCCGTGGGATCCCTTTTTACCTGCAGTTCATGCAATTTGTTTCTCAAATCCCCTCTTCCTGCAAAATCAACACACATTAGTCCATGGGTTGCCTCCTATGTAGCACTGGATTTAACGTCGCGGCATGACGCAAGTGTTTTGGTTACTCAGACTTCACCAAAACACTCTACAACCACTAAAACTAAAAATAACTAAAGTAAGGTACAAGTTCATGGGTTGCCTCCCATGCAACACCTGATTTAACGTCATGGCATGACGCAAGTTGCTTGATTACTTAGACTTCATCAAGATCCTTGGGTGGGAAGAATTCATCAAGGCTCCATGCTTCAATCATTTTGAGCTCCTCTGTTGTGCCAAAATAAGCTTTGATCCGTTGCCCGTTTGCCTTAAACCTTTTTCCCTCATGGTTTTCGAGTTCAACAGCCCCATGAGGAAACACTTGTACCATCTTGAAAGGTCCAATCCACTTGGACTTCAACTTGCCAGGAAACAAGCAAAGTCTAGAATTGAAGAGCCGGACCAAGTCACCCAGCTGGAAACTTCTCTTTTCTATCTTCCGGTCATGATACAATTTCATCCTTTCTTTATACAGTGCTGATCTCTCATATGCATTTAGGCGAAACTCATCCAATTCATTCAATTGCCCTAGCCGCTGCAACGATGCCTCAGACCAGTCTAAGTTCAGCTTCTTCAATGCCCACATGGCCTTATGCTCTAACTCCAATGAAAGATGGAACGCCTTACCAAACACAAGCTGATATGGTGACCTACCTATTGGGGTCTTAAATGTAGTCCGGTACGCCCACAAAGCATCATCTAACTTTCGCGACCAATCCTTTCTATTTGCATTGACAATCTTGGATAGGATCGACTTTATCTTTCTGTTGGAAACCTCCACTTGCCCACTCATCTGAGGATGATAATGGGTTGCAACTCTGTGTTTTACTCCATATTTCTCAAGCAAGGATCGAAATAGCTTGTTGCAAAAGTGAGAGCCTCCATCACTAATGATTGCCCTTGGCATACCAAACCTGGAGAAGATGTTTTTTTTCAAGAACGTTGTGACACACTTGACTTCTTTATTGGGAAGCGCAACTGCCTCCACCCACTTAGATACATAGTCCACAACCACCAGTATGTACCGGTTTCCATTGGATAGCACAAATGGACCCATGAAGTATATACCCCAAACATCAAACAGCTCAATCACAAGGATGGGGTTAAGAGGAAGCTCATGCCTCCTTGATATGCCTCCTTCCCTTTGACATATGCTGCAAGCCTTAGCAAACTCATGGGCGTCTTTGTGAATAGTCAGCCAATAGTAGCCACATTGCAGAATCTTCTGCGCAGTCCCAATACCACTATGATGACCCCCAATAGGGGATGAATGGCACACTTCTAATATCTCCATCATCTCAGCTTTAGGCACACATATCCGGATCATCATGTTAGTACATACATGGAATAGGAATGGCTCTTCACAGAAGTATTTCTTCACATCGGATATGAACTTTCTTCTTTGGTGGACAGACATATCATTAGGCACCAAGTCACTTGCCAAGTAGTTGGCAATGTCAGCAAACTATGGAATCAAATATTGAGAAGCGGCTAGCACTTGTTCATCAGGAAACCAATCATCTATCTCCTGCTTATCATTCATCTTCAACATTGACTCTTCTTCCAGCCTAGACAAGTGGTCTGCTACTTGATTCTCAGTACCCTTTTGGTCCTTGACCTCAAAATCAAACTCTTACAGCAGCAGAGCCCATCTAATCAGCCCTGGCTTAGCATCCTTCTTCGCCATGAGATAATGAAGAGATGCATGGTCAGTGTGCACCACCACCTTGGTGCCAACCAAATAAGATCTAAATTTCTCAAACACAAATACCATATTAAGCAGCTCTTATTCAGTTATAGTATAATTCTTCTGAGCCGGGTTAAGTGCTTTGCTAGCGTAGTATATCGGATAGAGGATCTTTTCACGCCTTTGACCCAGGACTGCTCCTAGCGCCACTCCACTAGCATCACACATAACCTTAAAAGGTTGGGACCAATCAGGAGAGATAATGAGTGGAGCTGAAACCAACTTTTCTTTAAGGCACTCGAATTCCTTGAAACATGCATCATCAAATACAAACTTTACCTCTTTCTCCAACAACTTGCACAATGGATTAGCAATTTTGGAGAAGTCCTTGATAAACCTCTTATAAAAGCTAGCATGCCCCTAGAAGCTCCGAATTCCCTTCAGAGAAACTGGTGGAGGCAATTTTTCAATCACCTCAGCCTTTGCTCTATCAACCTCTATACCCTTCTTAGAAATCTGGTAACCAAGCACTATGCCCTCTTTCATCATGAAGTGACACTTTTCCCAATTCAGCACTAGGTTACACTCTTTACATCATTTCAGTACACAACTCAGATGATCTAGGCAATTTTCAAAAGAGTCACCTACAACCGAAAAGTCATCCATAAATACATCAATAGTGTCCTCCACCATATCTGAGAAAATGGATATCATACAATGCTGAAATATTGCTGGCGCATTGCATAAACCGAACGACATCCTTTTGAAAGCAAACGTCCCATATGGATAGGTGAAAGTGGTTTTCTCTTGGTCTTTAGGATCAATCGAGATCTGATTGTATCCTGAATAACCATCAAGAAAACAATACCATCCTCTACCAGCAAGACGGTCTAACATCTGATCCATGAACGACATTGGAAAGTAGTCCTTCTCAATCCACGCATTCAGCTTCTTATAGTCCATGCATATGCGCTATCCTGTGACTGGCCTCATCAGAATAATCTCATTCTTTGCATTTGGGACTACAGTAATCCCTCCCTTCTTTGGCACACACTGGACCAGGCTCACCCACTTGCTATCAGAAATCGGATAAACCACCCCTGCATCCAACCACTTAATGATCTCCTTCTTGATGAATTCTTGCATAGGTTGGTTCAAACTACGCTAGTGCTTAATATATGGAATACAATCAGACTTGAGTTGAATTTTGTGTGTACAGATTCTAGGAGGAATCCTGATGATGTCTACGATGGTCCAACTAATGGCTCTTTTAAACTTCCTCAAGACCAAAACCAGAGCTTCAACTTGCCCTTCACCTAGATATGTAGCAATGATTACTGGCAAAGTCTCATTAGATCCTAAGAATAAGTACTGAAGATGAGGTGGAAATGCTTTGAGCTCAAGACTGGAGGCACCTCAATAGATGGTCGGGCATGCGGCGTCTACCTATTTTTCAAGTCCAAGTCAAGCTTCTTTGGTGCATAAATGTAAGATCCTAAGCCTGTGAGTGCTTCTACCATATCATCATACTCCTCAATTTCGTCACCTTCAAAGTTTATAATCATGGCAACAAGGGCTTCGACACCAAGTCTCTCCTCAACAGGTATGACAAGCTGATCCTCATCAACAATGTCAATGACTGACACCACTCACATATCGGCATGATGCTTCATAGATTTGCAGACGTTAAAAGTCACCTCTTCATTATTCAGGCAAAATTTCATCTGCACTATTTCCAAATCAACCAAAGCGCGTCTCATGGCCAGGAATGGTGTCAACCTTTACCAATACATCATAAAGAATTCCCACAGGCCTCTTCATTGTGCGATCTACCATAAGAAGCCGCATTATAGTCAGAGTAGGGGATCCCAAGCCCAGCTAATTATAAACTGCTAGCAACATAAGATTTATACTAGCACCTAGATCACACAATGCTTTGGCAAAGTAGAAAGCTCCAATCATACAAGGAATTTTGAAAGCCCTAGGATTTTCTTTTTTCTGAACCATAGAACGGGAAGCTATTGCACTACAATGGTGAAAATTGTTTGCTGGCTCAAAGCATACCGTTCTCTTCGTAGTGACCATATCCTTCATGAATTTAGCGTATCCAGGCATCTACTCTAATGCTTCAACCAAAGGGATATTTACTGAGAGTTGCTTCAGCATAGAGATAAATTTGTGAAACTTTCCATCCTCAACCTTTTTCTTCCATCTCAGAGGATAATGTGGAGGGGGCAATGTCATGGGTTTCAGGACTGGTGCAACCTATTTTCTCTTCGCTCTCAACTCAGAAGGCTATCTTTCACCTAGCCCTTCACCACTATCTTTTTCTTCAGACTCAACTAAAATCTCAGAATCCTCCTTTTTAGCTTTGGCTGGCTCATCCAAAACTATAGGCATGAGTGGGTCAATGGTTTGATTTCCGCTTTGAGTAGTCACTTCTATAACCTATCGGTAATTCTTTGGATTCTGAATGGTATTACTTAGGAGAGTACCCTTTTGATACAGATTCATGCTAGTTGAAATTTTGTGCATCTGTGTCTCTAGCTGCTTTATGGAGACAGCATAGGAATCCACTCTCTAAATGATATTTGAAATGTCAGCTTTAATCTCTTTCATACTTGCATCCGTAGAGTCAACCTTTTGAAACACTTCATTGAGAAGCTCCCTCAGGCTGAGTTGTCCAGGTTTATCTTCGCAATTTCCTTGAGGGACATAAAGCCCACTTCTCTCTTTCTTGTACCATCCTTTTTCTGCCAGTCATCATCTCTGTCTCTACCTCTTCTCCTATCTTTATAACCAGACCGATTGTAGTAGTCATCTCTGTCACTGTTTCGACCTTGATTTCCTTGGCCAGAGGCCCAAAAACCTGCCTTTTGATTATTCAGATAACTAACCTCTTCTTTGGATAAATAATCTTCTGGCCTAGGTGCTTTACCTTGTGAACCGATGGCTTTTACTTTCTCTACTCCCTCAGCCAGGAGTTTCCTTGCAAGAAACCCAACTGTCGTGTTCATCTCAGCAACTTCCTGTTTAAGGTCTTGCAATTCATTCAAATCCAATGCCCTACCTACTGCATATGTAACTGCTGAGGTCTCTGACCCTCTAGTGTGCCATGCTCTGTTGGTCTTTGTAACCCAATCAAGCATCTCCGAAGCTTCATCATACGAGTTATCCATGAATGCCCCACCAGTTATAGTGTCAGCTACTGCTTTGGTGTTGGTGTTCAGTGCCTTGTAGAAGATTTCCATCAGATGCCTTGAAGGGATTCCATGTATCAAAACTTGCTTCAACTTCTTCTTGAACCTCAGCCAAGCCTCATATAATGCCTCTGCAGGTAGCTGCTTGAAATTATAGATCTCCTGCTTCAATTGCAACATCCTTGATAGAGGAAAGAATCGCTACAAAAATTAGGTCTTCAACTCCTGCCATGTGTATATAGAATTATCGGGTAGTTCTGAGAGCTACATAGTTGCCTCATCGGTCAATGAGAATGGAAACAACCTCAGTCTAATAGCATCTTTCCCCACTCCTGGCATACTATACGCCTTGAAAATCTGAGTAAAATTCTGCACATGAAGATTTACGTCTTCTGTAGGTTTTCCAGCATACAGTCCTTTATTGTTCATCAATTGGATCATGGTGCTGGTGATGTCAAATTTCGCTCTCTCAGTCAGTGGTGGTAGCACTATGGGCCCATTAATGCCCAATTCCTCCTCCTCATCATATTCATCATAATCATAGTAGCTAGGGGCTTGCCTGGGCTGCTGTGTCTTTCGACCCCTATTCTATCGTGGAACGATTGGTCCTCTAGGCAAATTTTGGTAGGCTTCACCATCTGCCCCATCATGATTGGCCTAGACCTACTGCTGCTACTGAGGTTCACAACTTTGTTGGCTTAGCAGGTTACTATAGGAGGTTCGTTGCGGTATTTTTTTCCATAACAATACCCTTGACTATGTTGACTAGGAAGGATGTTCCATTTCAGTGGTTGGATTAATGCGAGTATAGCTTCTAGAGGCTTAATGCCTTATTGACTTCAGCTCTAGTTTTGACTTTGTCGGTTGAGGGTTAGAGTTTTTTAGTGTATTGTGATGCTTCCAAGGTTGGTCTTGGTTGTGTGTTGATTTAGCAGGGTCGAGTGCTAGCATATGCGTCGAGGTAGCTGAAGGTTCACGAGCGCAATTACCCCACTCATGACTTGGAGTTGGCGGCAGTAGTCTTTGCGCTCAAGATCTGGAGGCACTACTTATATGGAGTTCATTATGAGATATTCACCGATCATCGTAGTCTTCAGTACATTATGAGTTAGCAAGAGCTGAACTCGAGGCATCGGAGATAGATTGAGCTACTAAAGGACTATGATTTCACCATTCTATATCATCCGGGAAAGTCAAACATGGTAGCAGATGCCTTGAGTCAAAAGGTGATGAGTATGGGCATCGTAGTTTCACTTTCAGTTTCTGAGCAACCATTGGCCTTGGACATTCAGTCCTTGGCTAACCATTTGGTTAGGCTAGACTTGTCATATCCTAACAGAGTTCTTTCCAGTATTGAGGTTTGTTCTACTCTAGTTGATTAGATTAAGAGCTGACCGTTTGAGGATCAAAGTTTGTGTGACCTTCATGATCAGGTAGTTTGGGGTGAGGCTAGATGGGCTATGTTAGGTTCTGATGGTATTTCGAGGTTTGATAGTCATCTTTGTGTCCAGACGGTTGGAGATTTGGTTAAGTTGATACTTTGTGAGGCGTATTATTCTAGATACTTCATTCATCCTGGCGCAGCGAAGATGTATAGAGACTTGAGATAGCTTTACTGGTGGAGTGTTATAAAGCAGGACATAGTGGAGTTCATATCTTTATGCTTGAACTCTCAGCATATTAAGTTCGAGCACATGAGATTGGGTGGTTTGATGCAGCAACTTCCCATTCCTGAGTGGAAGTGGGAAGGGATTACTATGGACTTTGTAGTTGGGTTGCCTCGTACTTCTCAGGGATTTTATTGCATCTGGGTGATTGTTGATAGGCTGACTAAGTCATCACATTTCTTGCCGGTTCAGACTTCTTACGGTGCAGAGAGGTTAGCCCAGATTTACCTTTGTGAGATTGTTTGGTTGCATGGGGTCCCAACTTTTATCATTTCAGACCTCGGTACTCAGTTCACATCTTAGTTCTGGAGGGCTATTCAGCGAGATTTGGGTACAGAATTTCAGTTTAATACTGCTTTCCACCCTCAGACAGATGGACAGTCTGAAAGGACTATTCAGGTCCTAGAGGACATGCTTTGGGCCTGTGTTCTTGACTTTGGAGGTTTATGCAATCAGTTTGTGCCTTTGGCCGAGTTTTCTTATAATAATAGCTTTGATTTGAACATTGGCATGGCACCTTTCAAGGCTTTGTATGGAAGGCATTATAGATCGCCGATTGGTTGGTTTGATGGTTTAGAGTTTAGACCCCAGAGTACAGATTTACTTTGAGATTTCTTAGACCGAGTTTGTTTGATTTAGGATAGAGTTAGAGCAACCCAGAGTAGGCAGAAGAGCTACGCTGATCATAGACTTCATTCCTTGGAGTTCAGTGTTGATGACTTGGTATTCCTTTGAGTATCGCATGTGAAGGGCGTCATGAGATTTGATCGGTGGGGCAAGCTTAGGCCTAGGTTCATTAGGCCATTTGAGATTCTACAGAGAGTTGGTAGTATTGCCTACATGTTAGCTTTGCCTATGATGTTTTCAGCTGTGCATCCCATTTTTCATGTCTCGATGTTGCGCTGGCATGTTCCAGATGAGTCTTATATGTTGCATTGGGATTCAGTTCAGTTAGATGAGAGTTTATCCTTTGTTGAGGAGCCGATAGCTATTCTGGCCAGAAATATTAGGAGATGGAGATCTAGGGAGATTCAAGTTGTGAAAGTTCAACGGAGTCATTGTTCAGTCAAAGAGGCTACTTGGGATACCGAGAGTGAGTTGTGTGCTCAGTACCCACAGTTGTTTGAGCCTTCATGTACTCCCTTCTTCTTGACTTTTGAGGACAAAAGTCTTTTTAGTAATGGATGTTGTGATGACCCTTCTGTTTATCTTCATGTTTACACTTTCCTTGTATTGTTAGAGCTTTCTTGTAGCAGCCCCAATTCATTTATGACTTGCTGGGACCGGTGGTTCGGTGCCCTAGTTGTTTGTTTGATCATTTTGGCTGTTTTCCTATTTTAGAGCTTAAACAAAGGAATCCATTGACTTTAGTGAACATTCTTAACTAACATGCTCAAAATCGAATTGTGACAGTTCCGTCAGCTCCGGAGCATTGGGTTTGGTCTAGTTGGACCTTCAGTTGAGGCCTGAGAACTTTCGGTGTGGGTTTTCTGTTTCTTCCTCTATTTTTAGGCAACTTGGAGTTGAAAGTGCGACTTTGGTTAGCTTTTGATGCTCAGAGCGTCAGATTCAAAATCCGATGATTTCATCAGCTCCAGAATGTTGAGTTTGGGTTAGGTAGATGGTTGGTTTGGGTCCCGGTGAATCGGGCTCATTTCTAGTGTTTGGTTGCTTGTTGGTTAGTTTTTACTTGGGTCAACATTTCTCCGAAACAACTTTGTATGGAAGTTTTGTCGATTCCACTAAGTCCGTAACATCATTTTTACTCTGCTAGCATTATTGGTTTTTGAGTATCGGTTTTTGATTGTGCTTGGAATACCCCGTAGAGTTCTAGAAATGTTAAAAGTTTTTCTTGTTGCAGGTTCAGATCTCAGGCCTTAATCGCTATTGTGATCCTCTTTTCTCGCGACTGCGATGAAGCACCTGGTCCTTTGTACTTCATAATCGCGACATCTCTTATCGCAATCGCAATGAGGCCTCTCTCCTTTGTTCTTTGCAACTGCGTGGCTTGTTTTCACGATCGCGATAGTCTAGCCAGCATGGTCCTCACAATCGCGAGGAGTCCTTTCACGATCGCGATGAAGGACCCCTGGGCTGTATATAAGTTTTTCCACTTCGTCTTCTTCACTTTAAAATCAACTTCTTCCATTGTTATAAGATCCAAACTCATCTAGACTCTGTATTGACTCAATTCTTGGTGTTGAGGTGCAAATTCCTTGCTTGTGATCGTTCCTCCATCATAAATGGTAAGTTTTATCTGCCTTATTTCGTTAAATCCTCTCTTTTGATTCCTCAATTGTTCTTCTTAATGGCTGGCTGGTTTGAGCCATCTCCTTGGATTTTAATCCTTCTATAATTCGAGCATGCACACTTTGGAGAGTGGTGATCATTGTGCACTCTTCCATTCTCGGCATTGAGTTCCGAGGCCCACGGGATCGTCAGTGACCCGAATTTGGACCCAGCTATTACTATAGCATTATAGGTATCATTAGACTCATTTTGATGTGTTAATTATGTTTGTGATAGTTTGATTATCATTTGGAGCTTCTCAGAGCGATTCAGGCTTGGATCTCATTGTACCAGTAGCTTGTCGTCGGATGACAAGTAGGTTACAGTTTAAACTATATAGACTTCGGATATATAGAATAAAATTGTATTAATGGGCATCCTTTGGTTGGGTTTACTAGTTTGGTACCACAGACCTTGAGCATTTCTTCATGTTCGACTCATTTTCTTCCTCCAATGTTTGTAGTATTTGTTATAAATGATATTATCACCCTTGTGGTCCTGTGTGGCCTAGTATTGAATCTGGAATTTAGATGGTGGGTCATATGGGAATGTTCGTGAGTCCTCGACATCATTATTATTGTTATAGAGCTGGCTATCTGTGCTGTAAAATGATTGGAGCCTGTGCAGGGCCGATAGATTGATTGTGAGCCATTGGGATGCTGATTGTGATTGAGCATGCCGTTATAATGAATATAAAAAGCTTTCTACATGATTTTTACTACAGTTTTGGTTTTGGGCCTACCTTATATGGTTTTCTATTTTCTAAATCTTGCATGGCCTTGGGGGGGGGGGGGCATTTTCAATAAAAAGGGTCTTAAAATTGTTTGGTATTATTTAAATGGATCTTCTTGGGGTAAGATAAGTTAAAAGAGAGTTACCACAATCTTCCTTCTTATACTTGACTCCGTTGGGCCGTAGTGCTAGACTTGACTTTGTATTGATAAGAAATGGTACTACACTCGATAATGTCACACCCCGAGGTTACCTCCTAGACGTAACACAGGCCTCGAGACCACAAGTGTCCCAAGTTAACCCTTGGTCATAGCATAACTTAGATAAATCGAATAAACAAGGGGAAGCATAATAGGAAGATCCGAAATCAACGCATAGATAATTAAGTCAAATAGGAATACAAATCCAGAAAAAGAGATTCAAATATTGTCTATGTCTGAAAAGCCTCTAACTGTCATAAGGAGTTGCTGGGACAAGACCCCAACTAATTCGGAAATATGAAATGAAAACATAAAGGTAGGCTCGCTAACTCTAGTCCTCGAATAATGAGGAATCACCAATAATCAGCTGAATGTCAGGCGTAGTCTAGCCACGAGTCTGAGGGCAGGTGCCTGAATCTGCATCGTAAAAGGATGCAGCGCAGAATGCGTTAGTACTATAGGATATACTGAATACATGAGATAATAAGAAATGTAAGATAAGCATGCTAAATAAACTTGTAAGCTGAAATCATGCTATAAGTGTAAAACTGAAATGCAAAAGACTCAATGCAATGCCAAAGCAAGTTATACAAATATCATAGTAATCATAATAGTCCTGAAATTTGAAGGCAAAGAGTCAATGCATTTTAAATTCTGATATTGTTTCTGTGGTAGGTTCTCTAACCGACATAAACCATGCGAGCTACATGGAATTCGATGTATACGCCCCATCGAAAGGACCCAATATACCTTGCCAGGGTATAAAGGTATGATTGTGGTGTGATCACTAAATTTGATGCCCAACTGAGGGGATTTAGAACCAACGAGGTCACGTAGTTCTGGGACTAAGGGTATTCTCACCCTGTCGAACTCGGTGCTAATACTATTCCAAAAACATATACATATAGCTCATAATATTTGTGACATATTTGATGTCAAAATTGTTCATAACTTAAGTAGACATATCTGGATGCCAAACCTTTCATAAAACATAGGGACATATCTAATGTCCAAAACTGTTGGAAATGTATAAGGACATATCTGATGTCATGCGATCCATAAGTCATGAATCTTAAATCTTTGCAAAACCATAATTCAAAACATACTTTTCTTTCTAATATCATAGCTTGAAGAATTCGGCATGCAATTTAATGAAAATAGAGGTCATGTTATCTAAACATACCAATTTTACTTGAAGACATGCAATCTGATGAAATCATACTAAAATTGATCATCAACATATGGGATTTTGAAATCATCTAAGGAACTTCATTTAAATTATAGATACGTAATAAGAAATCATGAATTGATGCTTTTAAAAGAAGACCCATAACTTTTTCCCCAATTTGAACAAGAACCCTAATTTAGAGCCACTGGGAGTAGTGGAGGATGATGGCCCTGATGCTGGTGTGGTGGAAGTCTCACCCAGACCCAAAGGTAAGCCTGCTATAATCTAACAAAGATGGGCATCCATGCCATATACATGGCTGGAGATATGGCAGAGTGTCAGCGGACTAATAGTCTGAGCAGCAGCGGCTGACTCACGTGCCTCACTAGACTTGGGAAATAAACCGAATGATGGTGAATCAACGTCTATCTTTCTCTTCTTTTATGCTTGCATGGGCCCTCTCTTATTTAGAGGGTGAATCAATTTTTTGGGCTTCCTCTCATTTTCACCATCCCTCTTTGCAACCCCGGCTGCATAGCATAAGTAAGTGATCAACGAAGGGAAAAGCTTGTTACCTCCGAGCACTACTTGTTGAATTTCTTGCACAATCAATTGCCCCACATTCACCGGAAGACCCTCCATCATAGCATAAATCACCTTTTCTTTGTCGGTGGTCACATTGGATTCATTCTTGGAAAGCATAACTCGGGCACAAATGATTGAAAGACAAATGCAGGCTTCAAGGTTAAACTCGTAGGACTCAATCCTCGTATTCAACGATATCCATTGTGGGACTATGCTATCATGTAAGTGCTTCACAAACCAATTGGTCCCCATTTTTGTAGCTCGGTCTTTGTATGTGTCATTATCGACATTCGAGAAGTGGTAGTATCCATTGATCAAATCCGGATCAAAACGAACCAACTTGCCCTGAACCATCACAACGAAGTCCTTGACGAAGTCCGTCTCAGCCGCATTAGCATAAAATTCACGTACCATGGTAAAGTTTGCCTTGATAAACTTGGCGGTGAAATACAACCACCCACTAGAAACCAACTTTCCATGGAAGTCAGCCTATTTCTCCTCCAATCCATCAAACATAATACCTCGCTCCCTCGTGATTGGCTTTGTCAAAAGATGGTCATATAGTTGGGAGAACTTGAGGGAGACGAAGGTTCCTTCATCAAAGTACTCTTTGTCGGCCACTTGGTTGGCATCTTCATGTTTAATTTCAGCCATTTTCAAGCTTAAAGTACCTATAGAAGGAACAAAATTGTCAAACAATGATATTGGAATTTAAAGCAAAATATTGGGACATGATTAGGCCAAAGAAATGAACCAGAACGATCCCGGGATAGAGTTGGGCAGAGTTGCTATTTTTGGGAATTTGAAAACTGGTCATCGCGATTGTGAACCTTACAGCCACGATCATGAAGACAAAATTATTTTTTTAGAGAATTAAAGCATCGCGATCTCAGAATGGGGCATCGCGATCACAAAGCTCAGGGAAGTTGGTCATCACGATCGTGGTATTTGGGCATCGCAATGGTCATTTTCTTGCCCAGAAAAATTTCTTTCAGACATTTCGTCAAGCATGTGCTTTGCACCCCTTTAGTTCACCATTTTTATACCACATGGGCATCACTATTTATCCCAAAAAATAGCAAACCAATAGATTTATAACCCCCAGCCAGATTTCATCCCTAAATTTATACCATACACCCAATTCACATATGTTGTAAGCAAGAAGAACACTACTTGAGTGTTTAAAATCACTTACTTTAGCACAATAAGGGTGGATTGAAGAAGAGAAAATAAAGATCATACATGAGGATTTGAAAAGATGCGTATGGAATTGAAGTTGATGGAGTGTATTATTCTTGCCTTTAGAAGAGAAAAGAAGCCAAGTTTCAAAGCAGTTTTTACTTTTGAAACGGCTTGTTTGAACTTTTAATACCTGGAAACTGTTCATTGTTTCGCGATCACATGGCCTTTTCACGCAATCACGATGAGTCAAAATCACATACCTTCACGCGATCGTGAAGGTTTCATGCAGTTGTGAAGAGTCAGTGAGATTTTCTTCATCGCTATTGCAAGTGTCATGGATCACGATTGCGATGCCTTAGCATCAACTTAGTTTCTGAATTTTTGCACAGTGCACTGCTTTGACGTGCGATGCCAGGTCGATGGGCACTTTATGAAGTTCGAAGTGCACCATGTTCACACATGCCAATGTTTTTGACCAGTTCACTATTTGATTATGCGATAGCATGTCCGACGGGCACTCTTCTAGGTGCGAAAAACATGTTCTTCAGAGGTATTTTTGGTGCTTCTCAACACTTGGTTCCTCTTCTCATTCCTTTGGGCACCTAAAAACACACCAAAAAGAAACAAAAAGTGAAGTAAAGCATAAAAATGATGGGTTGCCTCCCATCAAATGCACAATTTAACGTCGTGACGCGATGCCGACTACCTCACCATCGAGATTTTCACTTGGAAGATTTGAACCTTCAACCCAAACTCGAATCAAACTTCTGGTGACAATCTCGGGGTGAAGGTTTGAACATGAGAAGGCCATTTTTGTGGTTTCTCATTTTGCACTTTTTCGCCTTCAAGTGAGGAAGGTCGCTTTGCCCCTTTGTAACAACAAACTTAAAACCTGTTAAACCTTGATCCACCCTCCTTCCAAGGTCCTCCAAGAGCTTGATTACTTCAACTTTCATCCATTCAACCAAACTCAAGGTCGAAGAATGGTTAGAGTCAGATTTGGGCGTCTCCGCCTTCAATCTTGTTTCATTCATCATATCCTCACTTTCGAATGTACTAGTCTTTCAAGATGAATTGTTGGACTTTGCCTTGCAACTCTAGTATCATTCCTTTAATCTAGGCATCACGAGTCATATATGAGGTATTTGATTTCCTCAACACCTTCAATTCATGAGCATTCCTTTTGTCTTCCTCTTCTATAGGGGGCAACTCAAAACCACTATCCACGTCCGTGCATGTGTCAATTCGAGCATTCACGTTAGTATTCAAGTTTTGGATAGCAATTTCAAGTCACTCTTCTTTATTGCTTTCTCTTGACATTCCTTTTCAACAATATCTCAAACATTGGTAGCATTCTTTCACGTTGTTCCCCATAAGACTCAAATTGGCGAGTTAGGTCCAATATCCATTCCAGGCTCACCACCTCACCTAACACAACTTTTTTCTCTTGTTGTGGTTCAACCACCACCGGTACAAACTCACTCTCATAGGGATGTCATATTTTGCAAATCTTCATCATCATCCTCAAAGTGAATTTTATGGAGTTCAATGTTTGAAATTTGTTCATTTGCTTGGCTCGGAGGGTTTTCTTCATCAATATGGCCACAAAGAGTAGACAACTCCACCATGGGTTGAGAGGCATATTTTTTCTCCTCTTCTTCTTTAGCTCTTGCATCCACAAAGTCTTGCTTTATAGATTGCACACCCTCCTCTTTGACGTCTTGCTTAGCCAAGAGTGTTTGAACTATGGCATATAGGCTTTCAGGGTAGGTGTTTTCTTCATCAACTTGAGCAAGAGGCATGGACAATTCCGCCATGGATTGTGTGGAAAGATTTCTCTCCTCTTTTTATTTCATTCGCATGTCCACCAAGCCTTGCTTTATGGATTTCACACCCTCCTCTTGGGTTTCTAGTGAGGCCAAGAGGGTGTGGAGCTTTGCATACATGCCTGCTTCGCTTTCTACGTCATGGTTCCTATTAGGATCACAAGCATCACTAGTAACATGGTTAGCATAAGAGGGGGGAGGAGGATGGTCATTAGGGAAACTGCTCCAATGTCCATCACTACCACCACACAAATAGCAATTACGCCCATAATAGGAACAAGAAGGTGAATACCTCCCTCTCCTAGGGCCAATTTTACATTTTCAATGAAGATGAGGTCCTCCACAATAACAAAAAGGATTATTATAACAAGGGTTGCAACCACCAGCATCTCTATCATTTTGACATGCCATGAAGTCAAACACAAAATAAAAATTACACAAAAGGAAAACAACTATTCAAAAAATTGAACTAGAGTAAGTAAACTCAAATTCTAATAGAACTCAATACGCCAAATTATTCCCTGGCAACGATGCTATTTTTGATAATGCTCAAATCATGCTTCCCAAGTTGGAGGTCACAACGATTGTCAGAGCAAAATACATTTATATTCCCAATGGATGTCAGGGTTGTACCCACAGAGAACAATGTAGTCGCGATCGAGCTAATAAAGAATCCAAGAAACTTTTTGAAGTTCAACTGACAAAAAGGGGAAAAGATATATATAAAAGGGGTTTTAAACTAAAACTAAAGATAAAAGAAAATCAAATAAAAGATAGGTTGATCAATGGCTTTCACCTTGCTTTCGCCAAGCAAGGACAACAACGGAGACTTGAGAATGGGAATTCAAATCACAAGACTTGCACCCGATTAACACGTGGGTAGTCTTGGCTAAAGGTATGCCTAACCGTCTTTTGATCAATCAAGCATATATCTTGTGTGTTCTCTCGAATGACCACGAGTAAGCAATAACCAACTAATTTAACTTGGGTGAGTTGGGTTATCTCTAACCCCAACTCTTAGATGGGAGTTTTCGGCAACCAAACTATCTCTAGCCTTGGTCTAGAGTGGAAACCCCAAATCCCCACTATTGAATCTTCCCAAATTTAGGAAAATTCTCTCTCAAGCAACAATCCAAATTAGAAAGCTAAGTCAATGTTTGCAACCATTGACTGTAAATTCAAGCATGGAGGATTCAATACACCCAAATAATCAAACAAGAGCAAAATCTATATATGAATTCAATACCCAAACAAGCATTATCTCTAATACAAACCCAAATCTCAATTCAACAATTACACCAATAAAATAGCAATTAAGAGCAAGAGTTGAAGAATGAAAACTAAAGATTTTACAATAAAGAGCATCCAAATATTCACTCCTATGGTGTTGGTTGATGAACTTGCTCTCCAAGCTTGCAAAAAGTTTTGAGAATAGCCAAAGATAGCTTCCAAAATGGCTGAGGAGTCTTTTGTATCAATTGGGGTTTCCAAAAGTGGGAATTTCCAAATCTGTCCTGCAGCTGATGATGCCTTCATTGCGGTCGCGTGATCATGCTTCACGATTGCAAGGTTCTGAGTTTTATCTCCACGCGGTCGCGTGGTCCCAACCTCGCGGTTGCATAGTTCTGACTTCTTCCTTATTCATCGCGGTCGCGTGATTTACTCTCGCGGTCGTGATGAGTAACTTTGTGTCAGTGATCAACAACTCTGTTTTTCTCCCATTTGACTTATTTTCACTAAAATTATTCCCAAACACTTCTAAAACACAGAAATATATAAAATAGAAGAAATTCATGTCAAATTGCACTAAAAAGCCCTTCAGGAGGTGTGCGGCGCTACGTGCGGTTAGCATGCTGTGATCTGTGTGTCGCACATTGCCTTCAATTGAACCAATGACTTCAGCTATCTGTGGGAGCTCTGTGCGAAGGGGGTGCGATTCACACCTTTAGATGTGCACGTCGCACAGAGAACGCACCCCTTATCAGTCTCTTCTGGATTTTTGCAACTCTATGCGGAGGAGGTGCAGTTCGCACCTCGGCTTGTACGTGTCACACAACCACCGCATCTCTAATCAGAATCTTAAGTTTTTCCGAACGCTTCACACTTAACTCTTTTTTGAGCTCATTTTGGGTTCATATCTTTGTTTTTCATCTTTTATCAAAAGTACCTGCATAGACATCAATAAAGGCCATAAGAACCTCTAAATATATTCAAAACATAACAATAATTCATGGATATAGGCTCAATAAGTTTGTAGATTACTGACTTATCAAACCCCCAAACTTGAACTATTGCTTGTCCTCAAGCAAGATACTCATAAGACAAGGAATGAATTATGCTTTAGGCTCAATCAAGGCACAAAAGATTACTCTACACTAAAAATTAAGAAAAAGAATAAGAAAAAGACTCAAACAAATGACTCAACTATTATGCTCATCTCAATTTGAACCACCACAAATTCAAGGCAATTGATCATCTCAAAACCTTTTCCACAAGGACATCATTTCCCATTCAAAATCAAGGGAATTTTGCCATTCTAAATAAGATATTTAAGCTTCTCAAGTCATTGGCATGGACCGTCAAGGTTTGCCTCAAGATTCGCCATATAACTTGTCTCATTCATTCCCCTAAATTGAAATAGAGACTCTGTGTTTTAATTCGAGTGCATGATGCCACTCACCACAAGAGAGAATTCCACTCAAAATCATTCAATTCACAAAACACATGATTATAGGAAAATCAAGAAGAGTCTCAGTCTCTCAACGAAGTTCAAGTGCATACATATCAAACCATAGGCTTGCCCTTCATGTATATCTCCACCAATGTAAGGTGGCCAAGCTTAGAATCACCAAGGACTTGCGGGTTACAATGCTGGCTAGGGATAAGGTGAGGATATCATTTATTTCAAGTGACTACACCTCCCTAACTCTCTTTGTTCTCATATCGAACACCGCTCACATTTTTCTATTTCAACTTCACTTTATTTCTCCCTCTCACAACCCAAGATTTCTCCTTTCTACTCATGATCATTCAAACTCCTTATACTGCCTTCACTTGGTAGCACCTATTTTTTCTTTTCAATTTGCTCATTGGATTGATCTTTTAGAGCAATTTTCAATTCAAAATTAAGGTGCTACCTTGCAATTGAAGTGCACTCCTTTTCTTCTCCTTATTTGATCACATGCACCCCCAAACTTAGGCATTTTCCTATGTTATATTTCGTTTCCCCCCCCCAAACTTAGGCTTTTAGCCTACATTTCATTTTCAAGCAATTAGGGAGGATGGGTGCCAAAATGGAGGTTGCAAAAAGGTCAAGATGTTACAAGGTTCCAAAGAACGGTCACACGGCAAAAAGGGGTTCACTAGGATTTGATGTCGTGGGAAGTCATTTGGGTGAAGTAGCTATCAAAAAGGGCCTAAGGTCATCTTCCAAGCTCGGTCACACCTAGAATTTTGTCTTAAATTACATTTGGGGCTAGTTCTAGATGACACTTATGCACAAGAATCAAGGTAAAGACTCACCACACAAGGCATCATGCCACAAGACCTCTTTCATTGGTCTCACAATCAATTGGGGAAAATGTTTTTTGACAAGCTATTCCGAGTTCATTACATACTTATTTGTGAGTCAATCAAGCCAAAGCAAGAGTGTGCAAGTCATAACAAGAGAATGATTTTCCTCAAAAATTCATTTCCCTTCTTCCTTTTATTTTCAAAACAATTTGCCACGAGAAATATTTCGGTGGGCCTATTTTGGGACAAGCAAATACGAACTCAACTCTAAACTAAGACTTGGCATTTTCCCTTAAAAAAGTCGCCTTTCAATCTATCATAGGGAAACAACAACCTGGTTCAACACATAAAAAAAACAAAAGAGAAGAAAAAGAAAATAATTAAAACTCTTGCTCCTTGGGAAAGAACCGTGGTATTAAGAAAACCCTCAGAATTTATTTCTAAACTACTTTTAACAAGGCGATATCTGAATTGCGCGCTCATGATTCATTTAACAACAAGCCTCGGTGTAGGCCTTTAGCGCATTTACAAAGCATGGGTAGTAAGACAGTGGATCATGTAAGACCAACCCGGCAACACAATCTCAATCAACAAAAATAAAGCCCAGCAAGGGCATAAATAAGCTAAAGGTAAAAACAAAACATAAATAAAAAACATAATCCAAAGGCCTGGCGAGGGCAATAAACATCACAATCATCCAAATATTCCCGACAAGGGCCGAATAAAATCTAGCTGAATGTCAGCAAGGCCCGACAAGGGCAATAAAATATCTCAAGCCCACTCACGGGAACCAACAAAAGCAAGTAAAGCCACCCCCTCCCTATAAAAGGAGCATTTCCCTCAATGATCATAGTGCAATGGGAATAAGGGGTGGAACTCCCTGAAGGACTAGGCCTCATCATCATCATCAGCAACGCTTTCTCATCAGTATTCCTTCTACTCGTGCCAGCACCACCCTTTTCGAAATTCGCAGAAAGTGTGGAGTCATGGAGAACCCACTGAAAGTCAAGGTTCTCATCATCCTCCAACTCATGATCATCATTACCGAGCAGATCCTCATTCGCATAGGCTGAAAACGGGTCGTCCAAGGGTCTGGGAATGGAATGAGGTGGAGGCAAGGTGGTCAGATCTATCTCGCTCATAGGTGATTTTCCTTTCTCCTTACCCATGTCTTTCTGGAGGGTCTTGAGAGATTTCTCACACTCAGCCACCTATTTGCACAGATTCAGAATGCTTTCCACAACTTCTTTTATGTCCTACTTGACTACCATTTCAATTAAACCCGGTAAATCATTTGAAAAATTCTCAATTGCCTCTCATGATTGTATGTTTTGTCAACCATGTCTTGGAGGCCAATGTTAGACAGTGGCCCTCTGGGTGCAGTGGCTGGAGGTGTGTATGCTTCCAAAGCAGGAGGAGATGGAGGAGAGGTATGTATTTTAGCATCAGCATCATCATTCTTGACTTTCATTGACGCCTCTTCTCTATGCCTTTTGAATCGAGGGGCATCCCCATCAGTCTTCTTGTCAAGATCCAATACGCCAATGGCTGGAGTAGGAGTATCACAGTCGAAGAAAGGAACACCTGCTTGCATACAAAGTTTGCTAATTAAAACTAGAAAGGGAAATGCATCACCACTCTTATCTCTTATAGAGTTTACCTATAATAACAATTTTCACTCTAGCATTCAGATTACTTCGTATGAGGCACTTTATGGGAGAAGGTGTAGATCACCTATAGGCTAGTTTGAGGTAAATAAAGTAGCTTTGATAGGGCCAGATTCAGTCCATGAGACCATGGAGAAGGTCCAGGTTATTAGAGAAAGGTTTAAGGCAGCTCAAAGGTGTCATAAATCTTACGCAGATGTGAGAAGAAGGGAGATAGAGTTTGGGGTTGATGACTGGGTTTTTCTGAAAGTGTCCTCCAAGTAGGGTGTGATGAGATTCAGTAAAAAAGGGATGTTTAGTCACCGATATGTAGGCCCTTATAGGATTCTGAAGAGATTTGACAATGTAGCTTATGATTCAGAGTTGCCCACAGACTTAGCATTGGTGCACCTAGTCTTTCATGTATCCTTGTTGACAAAATGCATCGGTTATCCATCTTTAGTTATGCCTTTAGAAAATGTGGTTATTAAGGATAGCCTCACCTATGAGGAGGTTCCAGTTGAGATTCTTGACCGTCAGGTTCGTAGATTGAGAAATAAGAAAGTTGCTTCAGTAAAGGTTTTATGGAGGAATCAGTCCGTAGAGGGAGCTACTTGGGAAGCAGAAGCACCCATGATGGCCAAGTACCCTCACCTCTTTCCTTTCGATCCAGTTTCATCTTGAGGTAATGGTTCCTCCTTAGTTTCTCAGTTTACTCTTATATATTTCCATCTCAGTATCATGTCCCATCAGCTACTCATGAAATTCAGCACTCTTTCATGTACTTAAAACCTATTTCAGCTAGAAATTAGTTTTAATGCTCAGTGGTAGGGATTGCAGCTCCTTCCCTCAAAACTCAGCTTGTTTAGTCTTCATTCGAGGATGAATGATCCCAAGGGGGAGATATTGTAATACCTTGGAATTTGATCCAGCTTTCAAACTCATAAACATGCAGAATTTTGAGTTTTCCAAGAATTATAAGTCCAAACCACGGACCGTGGTTTAAACTACGGGTCGTGGAATGAACCCGTGGTTTGCATCTGCTAATCAGGAGGAGTAATGAAACCGAATTCTTGGCAGAAACTTTCTAATTCTCTTCTAGAGGAGGATTTCTCCTTCTTAAGTTGGTGCCTGAGTTTCATATCAGTGCAGAGTTCAAGACCAACATTGTTGATGATACTGACCAGATCTCCGTAGGTTAGTTGGCTGTAAGGAATACGACCATCATTGCGGTCTTGGATTTTTGTCCTGACTTTATCAGCGAAGAGGGGTGGAAGACCACTTATGAAGCGTTCTTTCCAAAAATCCAAATGGCAGTCTGGGCGAATCATGACTTTGCTTAGGAAGGCATATTTATACCTAATGAAGTCATCTTGAAAATCAAAGCTAGATAGTAGAGCTTGCCATCTAGCAAATATTTGTTTTGTAAAAGAATATAAATTTCCTTTTTACAAAAAATCCATCATTTCAAGATTCATCTGAATAGGCGTAGCTTTGGTAGTTATGGCCTGTTCATTGAATCCTTCAATGTATGGGAGTTCGACAGTGTGATAACCTACGGAGATCTAGTCAGTATCATCAACAACGTTGGTCTTGAACTCTGCAGTGATATGAAACTCATGAACCAACTTAAGAAGGAGAAATCCTCCTCTAGAAGAGAATTAGGAAGTTTCTGCCAAGACTTCAGTTTCATTACACCTCCTGATAAAATCAAGAAGGAAAAAAGATCTAAGAAAGTCCATAGATCCAAATCCTGCCAAGAAAATCCGAGACCCAATAGGAAGAAATCTAGGTCCAAAAGACCAAGGGATTCTAAACCAGACATCTGTTGGACATGTGGAAAAACAGGCCATAAATCCAATGAATGTAAATCCAAAACTAAGAAGAAAAAGATCAATCTTCTCGGTATAGACGAAGAGATTAAAGAAAAGATCTTCTCTATTCTTGAAGAACCTTTCTATGGTTCTTCACCTCATTCTTCTGAAGAATACAGTGATGACGAAGATATCAATATAAAATACGATTCAGATTCTAGTCAATCAGGTAAAGAATGCAGTTGCACTGAAGCATTCTGTGTCTGTGACAAAACTCCCCTTAGGCTCAGAGTCCTTTCTAATGACTCGAAAGAAGCCCTCTTTGACATTGTCCAGCATATCAATGATGATGAATTCAGAAAGCGCTACTTAATAAAGCTTAAAAACATCATCCTTCACACTGACAAACCTAGAGCTAAGCCATTAGTTGAACCTTGCAGTATGAAGCAAATCATTAATCGATTTGATGGTCATACCAAACCTTCCATTTCTGACCTTCGAAGTGAGGTCTCTAACCTCAAAGAAGAAATCAGGAATATCAAATCCAGACTTGGAAAAGTCAAAATAGATATCCTTACTAACCAGGTCCTCAAGAAGGTTGCTTTTCAGGATCCCGAATCTGATCAAGAAACCATCCAGGAAAGTGATACCATTCAAATTCCTGTTAATAATGACCATCTTGATGAACCACTCTTCACTAAGACTAGTGACTTCACCTCTACCTCTGCAGCCCCTGGACTGACTGTCATATCCTCTATCAGACCTCAGAGTCATCATATACCTATCTGCATTGTAGTTAATAAACATTTTGTAATTAACAAGATTTCTTTACTTGAAAGTGGTGCAGATCGTAACTGCATAGTAAAAGGTATTGTTCCTACTCAGTATTTGCAAAAAAGAACTTCGAAATTATACTCTGCTACAGGAGAACTTTTAAGAATTAATTACAAACTTTCAAAATCTCCTATTTGCAACAATGGTATTTGCTTGACAAATGATTTTATTATTACCGAGGATATCAATGAAATATCATTTTAGGAATCCCTTTTATCACTCAGATAAAGCCTTATTATACCAGTTTAAATGGTATTATTACGTCTGTTATTGGAAAATAATTACATTTTCCTTTTGTTAAAACTCTTTCATAAGATGAAAGTAATTTTGTATGAGAAAAAACTGTTTTTCGTATCAGTAATCTTTCTCAACATATCACCTTTTTAAAAGCTGAAATTCAAGTTAAGAAAATCGAGCAGATTTTAAAACCCCCGGAGATAGTTACTAAAATAGCTAATCTTCAAAACCAATTTGAAAAAGAAATATGCTCAGATTTTCCTAATGCTTTTTGGGAAAGAAAGAAGCACACTGTCGAACTCCCATACATTAAAGGATTCAATGAACATGCCATAACTACCAAAGCTAGGCCCATTCAGATGACTCATGAAATGATGGATTTTTGTAAAAAGGAAATTGATATTCTTATACAAAACAAGTTTTGCCAATACTAGCTATAGACAAACAATATGAAGGAACTCCGATTCCTAGTCTTATCAGACCAGTATCTTTGAGGCTTAAGTGGATTATCTGTATCCACATAATTGTTATTCAAATATACTGGATACAGATAATCCACTTAAGTCCCAAAGATACTGGTCTGATAAGACTAGGAATCGGAGTTCCTTCATATTGTTTGTCTATCGCCAGTATTGGAAAAACTTGTTTAGTAAAAGAATATCAATTTCCTTTTTACAAAAATCCATCATTTCATGATTCATCTAAATGGGCCTAGCTTTGGTAGTTATGGCCTATTCATTGAATCCTGAAATGATGGATTTTTGTAAAAAGGAAATTGATATTCTTTTACAAAATAAGTTTTGCCAATACTGGCGATAGACAAACTATATGAAGGAACTCCGATTCCTAGTCTTATCAGACCAGTATCTTTGGGACTTAAGTAGATTATCTGTATCCTGTATATTTGAATGACAATTATGTGGATACAGATAATCCACTTAAGTCCCAAAGATACTGGTTTTATAAGACTAGGAATCAGAGTTCCTTCATATTGTTTGTATATCTCCAGTATTGGCAAAACTTGTTTTGTAAAGGAATATCAATTTCCTTTTTACAAAAATCCATCATTTCATGATTCATCTGAATGGGCCTAGCTTTGGTAGTTATGTCCTGTTCATTGAATCCTTCAATGTATGGGAGTTCGACAGTGTGCTTCTTTCTTTAAGATTATTAAGAATAATGGCTTAGTTGTTAGCGCTAAAAAGATTAAGCTCTTTCAAAATACAATTAGGTTTTTAGGTCATGACCTTTACCAAGGAGCTTATAAACCTATCTGCAGAGCCATAAAATTCTCCTACAAATTTCCCAATGAAATTACTGATAAAACCCAACTCTAAAGATTCCTTGGAAGTCTTAATTATGTTGCTGATTTCATCCCCAAAGTTAGACAGGTTTGTGAACCTCTTTATAAACGCCTTAGAAAAAACCCAGTCCCTTGGAGTGCTGAATAAACTAAGGCTGTTATCCTTGTCAAAACCTTAGTTCAAAACCTCCCATGTCTAGGGATAGCTAATCCTGATGCTTTCATGATTGTAGAGACTGATGCTTCTGACATCGGTTATGGAGGGATTTTGAAACAAAGATTAGGCCCTGAGTCTTTGTTTCAAAATCCCTCCATAACCAATGTCAGAAGAATCAGTCTCTACAATCATGAAAGCATCAAGATTAGCTATTTTAGTAACTATCTCTGGGGTTCTTAAAATCTGCTCGATTTTCTTAACTTGAATTTCATCTTTTAAAAAGGTGATATGTTGAGAATTTGGAGGCTTCTATCTTGGAAGAGCTTGGGCTCGCCAATGAAATTCTTAGCGATATGATAGAGAAGTGTAGCACAAAAATCTTCTCTATTGACTTGGGTAGGGGTTTTAAAAGTTCCTTCAGTCTTAACTATAGTTTCCGTTGCAAAAAGCATTGTAAATGAGCTGTTTGGTCTCATCATTGCAGTAGTTGTCCCACGACCATCATTGCGGTCTTGGATTTTGGTCCTGACTTAAAACACTGGTGGGACAACTACTGCAATGATGAGACCAACCAACTCATTTACAATGCTTTTTACAACAGAGACTATAGTTAAGACTGAAGGAACTTCTGAAACCCCTACCCAAGTCAATAGAGAAGATGCTTGTGCTACATTTCTCTATCATATCACTAAGAATTTCATTGGCGAGCCCAAGCTTTTCCAAGATAGAAGCCTCCAAATTCTCAACATATCACCTTTTTAAAAGATGAAATTCAAGTTAAGAAAATTGAGCAGATTTTAAAACCCCCAGAGATAGTTACTAAAATAGCTAATCTTGATGCTTTCATGATTGTAGAGACTGATGCTTCTGACATTGGTTATGGAGGGATTTTGAAACAAAGACTCAGGGCCTAATCTTTGTTTCAAAATCCCTCTATAACCGATGTCAGAAGCATCAGTCTCTACAATCATGAAAGCATCAGGATTAGCTATCCCTAGATATGGGAGGTTTTGAACTAAGGTTTTGACAAGGATAACAACCTTAGTTTGTTCAGGACTCCAAGGGACTGGGTTTTTTCTAAAGCGTCTATAAAGAGGTTCACAGACCTGTCTAACTTTGGGGATGAAATCAGCAACATAATTAAGACTTCCAAGGAATCTTTGGAGTTGGGTTTTATCAGTAATTTCATTGGGAAATTTGGAGGAGAACTCTATGGCTCTGCAGATAGGTTTATCAGCTCCTTGGTAAAGGTCATGACCTAAAAACCTAATTGTAGTTTGAAAGAGCTTAATCTTTTTAGCTCTAACAACTAAGCCATTATTCTTAACAATCTTAAAGAAAGTATTGAGATGTTTAAAATGAGAATCAATGTTCTCAGAGAATATTAACACATCATCTATATAAACAATAGACATATAACTGTAATCATTGAATATAGAATTCATGATATTTTGAAATTCAGAAGGAGCATTTTTGAGCTTAAATGGCATGACATTCCATTCATACTGTCCAAACGGAACATTGAAAGCAATTTTATATTTATCTTTTTCAGAGATTTGGATTTGCCAAAAACCTGATTTCATATCAAATTTGCTATACAATTTAGCTTTGAAAGTTCTTTTCAAAAGATCCCTTTTGGTAGGAATCGGATACCTGATCCATTTTAGGACAGTGTTAAGAGGTTTATAGTTTATAACTAATCTTGGTGCTCCTCTTTCTTTTTCTGCATTCTTATTTACATAAAAGGCAGAGCAACTCCAAGGAGATTTAGAAACCCTGATAATCTTGTTTTGTAAAAGAATATCAATTTCCTTTTACCAAAAATCCATCATTTCATGATTCATCTGAATGGGCCCAACTTTGGTAGTTATGGCCTGTTCATTGAATCCTTCAATGTATGTGAATTCGACACTGTGCTTATTTCTTTCCCAAAAAGCATTAGGAAAATCTGAGCATATTTCTTTTTCAAACTGGTTTTGAAGATTAGCTATTTTAGTAACTATCTCCGGGGTTTTAAAATCAGCTCGATTTTCTTAACTTGAATTTCATCTTTTAAAAAGGTGATATGTTGAGAAATATTATTGATATGAAAAATAGTTTTTTCTCGTACAAAATTACTTTCATCTTGTGAAAGAGTTTTAACAAAAGGAAAATGTAATTTTTTTCGGAGAATAGACATAGTAATACCATTTAAACTGGTACAATAAGGCTTTATCTGAGTGATAAAAGGTAGTCCTAAAATGATATCTTCATTGATATCCTCGGTAATAATAAAATCATTTGTCAAGCAAATACCATTGTTGCAAATATGAGCTTTTGAAAGTTTGTAATTAATTCTTAAAAGTTCTCCTGTAGCGGAGTATAATTTGAAAGTATTTTTTTAGAAATACTGAGTAGGAACAATACCTTTTACTATGCAGTTATGATCTGCACCACTGTCAAGTAAAGCAATCTTGTTAATTACAAAATGTTTATTAACTACAATGCGGATAGGTATATGATGACTCTGAGGTCTGATAGAGGTTATGACAGTCAGTCCAGGGGTAATAGAGGTAGAGGTGAAGTCACTAGTCTTAGTGAAGAGTGGTTCAGCAAGATGGTCATTGTTAACATGAATTTGAATGGTATCACTTTCATGGATGGTTTCTTGATCAGATTCGGGATCCTGAAAAGCGACCTTCTTGAGGACCTGGTCAGTAAGGATATCTGTTTTGACTTTTCCAAGTCTGGATTTGATATTCTTGATTTCTTCTTTGAGGTTAGAGACCTCACTTCGAAGGTCAGAAATGGAAGGTTCGGTATGACCATCAAATCGATTAATGATTTGCTTCATACTGAAAGGTTCAACTAATGGCTTAGCTCTAGGTTTGTCAGTGTGAAGGATGATGTTTTTAAGCTCTATTAAGTAGCGTTTTATGGATTCATCGTCATTGATGTGCTGGACAATGTCAAAGAGGGCTTTTTTTGACTTATTAGAAAGGACTCTGAGCCTAAGGGGAGTTTTGTCACAGACACAAAATTCTTCAGTGCAACTGCATTCTTTACCTGATTGACTAGAATCTGAATCATATTCTATATTGATATCTTCTTCATCACTGTATTCTTCAGAAGAATGAGGTGAAGAATCAGAGAAAGGTTCTTCAAGAATAGAGAAGAGCTTTTCTTTAATCTCTTCGTCGATACCGAGAAGATTGATCTTTTTCATCTTAGTTTTGGATTTAGATTCATTGGATTTATGGCCTGTTTTTCCACATGTACAATAGATGTCTGGTTTAGAATCCATTGGTCTTTTGGACCTAGATTTCTTCCTCTTGGGTCTTGGATTTTCTTGGCGGGATTTAGATCTATGGACTTTCTTAGATCTTGTTTCCTTCTTGATTTTTTCAGGAGGAGTAATGAAACCGAAGTTTTGGCAGAAACTTCCTAATTCATGGTGGGTTATATGGGAATGTTCGTGAGTCCTGGATATCATTATTATTGTTATAGAGCTGGCAATCTGTGCTGTAAAACGATTAGAGCCTGTGTAGGGCCGATAGGTTGATTGTGAGCCATTGGGTTACTGATTGTGATTGAGCATGCCATTATTATGAATATAAAGAGCTTTCTACATGATTTTTACTACAGTTTTGGCTTTGGGCCTACCTTATATGGTTTTCTATTTTCTAAATTTTGCATGGCCTTGGGGGGTCCATTTTCGGTAAAAAGGGTCTTAAAATTGCTTGGTATTGTATAAATGGATCTTCTTGGGGCAAGATAGGTTAAAAGAGAGTTACCACAATCTTCCTTCTTATACTTGACTCCGTTGGGCCGTAGTGCTAGACTTGACTTTGTATTGATAAGAAATGGTACTACACTTGATAATGTCACACCCCGAGGCTACCTCCTAGACGTAACACAAGACTCGAGACCACAAGTGTCCCAAGTTAACCCTTGGTCATAGAATAACTCAGATAAATCGAATAAACAAGCGGAAGCATAATAGGAAGATCCGAAATCAACGCATAGATAATTTAGTCTAATAGGAATACAAATCCAGAAAAGGAGATTTAAATATTCCCTATGTCTGAAAAGCCTCTAACTATCATAAGGAGTTGCTGGGACAAGACCCCAATTAATTTAGAAATATTAAATGAAAACATAAAGGTAGGCTCGCTAACTCTAGTCCTCGAATAATGAGGAATCACCAATAATCAGCTGAATTTCAGGCGTAGTCTAGCCACGAGTCTGAGGGAAAGTGCCTGAATCTGCATCGTAAAAGGATGCAACGCAGAATGCTTCATTACTATAGGATGTACTGAATACATGAGATAATAAGAAATGTAAGATAAGCATGCTAAATAAACTTGTAAGCTGAAATCATGCTATAAGTGTAAAACTGAAATGCAAAAGACTCAATGCAATGCCAAAGCAAGTTATACAAATATCATAGTAATCATAATAGTCCTGAAATATGAAGGCAAAGAGTCAATGCATTTTAAAATCTGATATTGTTTCTGTGGGAGGTTCTCTAACCGACATAGACCATGCGAGCTACATGGAATTCGATGTATACGCCCCATCGAAAGGACCCAATATACCTTGCCAAGGTATAAAGGTATGACTGTGGCGTGATCACTAAATCTGATTCCCAACTAATTTGATTTAGAACCAACGAGGTCACGTAGTTCTGGGACTAAGGGTATTCTCACCCTGTCGAACTCGGTGCTAATACTACTCCTAAAACATATACATATATCTCATAATATTTGTGACATATTTGATGTCAAAACTGTTCATAACTTAGGTAGACATATCTGGATGCCAAACCTTTCATAAAACATAGGGACATATCTAATGTCCAAAACTGTTTGTAAAGCATAAGGACATATCTGATGTCATGCGATCCATAAGTCATGAATCTTAAAGCTTTGCAAAACCATAATTCAAAACATACTTTTCTTTCTAATATCATAGCTTGAAGAATTAGGCATGCAATTTCATGAAAATAGAGGTCATGTTATTTAAACATACCAATTTTACTTGAAGACATGCAATCCGATGAAATCATACTAAAATTCATCATCAACATATGGTATTTTGAAATCAACTAAGGAACTTCATTTAAATTATAGATACGTAATAAGAAATCATGAATTGATGCTTTTAAAAGAAGACCCATAACTTTTCCCCCATTTGAACTAGAACCCTAATTTAGAAACCCATAAATTCAATTTAGAAAATTAAGGTTTTGGGCATAAGGGTGAAGGGAATCCCTTATTGAATGCCCATAAACCTTGATTAAAGCTAACCCACTTGAAATTGAAAAGAAAAGCAGACTTGAACTTGGAGCTTGAAGGAGTTCTTTTCTCAATTTGGTAGATAAATGAGGTAATGAGAAGGGACTTAGGCTAATAAGGATGAAAACCCTCCTTGAAATGCCCAAGATAACCTCACTTAGGAGTTAGAAGGGTGGAAAATGACTAAAATACCCTTGGGATATAATTAGAAAAAAGATGAAAAAATCAACTTCTAGGAATCACGAATGGATTCCACGGATCATAGACTAAACCATGGCTCGTGGTTTCCACTTGTGGTTCTTGGCCAAACCATCAGGCTGCAGAAGACAATCTATGGTTCAACAGGATAGATCGTAGAAAGGATTATGGTCCGTAAACTCAACTCATCATTTTTGAGGTACTAGGCAGGCCTCTAATCAGGTTCCATGAGTCAACATGACGGTCCGTATTTAGAACTACGGTTTGTAGACTTCACTCGTTGTTCCTGAGAATCAGTCAGTCCTCAGGTCTAGTACCACGAGTTGACAGTATGGGCCGTAGACTGAACTATGGTCCAGAGAACAAACTCGTGGTTCTCAGATCAGAGTCTGAACTTAGCAGACTTAAATCATGGTTCTATTCCATGACCCGTGGTTCAGACCATGATCTGTGGTTTGGACCCGTAAACCCTGAAAAGCTAAAAATTTTCTGAGATTCTGAGTTTAAAAGATGAATAAGTTTCCAGGGTGTTACAATATCTCCCCCTTGGGATCATTCATCCTTGATGTAGACTAAACAAGGGAAAACTGAAGAGAAAATAGCCCAACAAATCAACAATACATAAAATCTGAAGAACAAACATGAAAACTGAGTTTGCAACTTAAAACATGACTGAATCAACTTCAAAAAACATGCATGCATACTAAGATCACGAGGGGAACTGATGGAATAGAGTGGAATGGACATGTTAATGAGGAAACTACTACCTTAAGCTAAAACAGAGTCGAAAGGGAAGAGATGAGGGTACTTGGCTTTCATGGATGATTCTGCTTCCCAAGTAGCTCACTCAACAAGCTTATTTCTCCAAAGGACTTTTATCGAAGCGACTTTTTTGTTTCTTAACCTCTCCGGATCCGACGATGAGGGTACTTGGCTTTTATGGCTGATTCTACATATGATTTTTGTCGACTCTGAGTGGTCTTCAACCTCTCCCTAATAAGCTGAACCTTCTCTATAGTCTCTTGAACCGAATCTGGACCAATCAAAGCTGCCTTTCCTACCTCAAACCAACCAATAGGAGACCTACACCTCTGACCATAAAGTGCCTCATAAAAAGCCATTTGGATGCTGGATGAAAGCTATTGTTGTTGGCAAACTCGATAAGAGGTAAGTGATCATCCCAATTACCTTTAAAATCAATCACACAAGCTCTCAACATATCCTCTAAAGTTTGAATAGTACTTCTGCCTGGCCATCCGTTTGTGGGTGAAAAGTTGTTCTAAGCTTCACCTGAGTACCAAAACCTCTCTGAAATGATCTCCAAAACTGGGATGTAAACTGAGTACCCCTATCAGAGATAATAGACAATGGGACACCATGTAATCTGACTATCTCCCAAATGTAGAGTCTGGCATAATCATCCGCTAAATCCGTAGTCTTAACAACTAAGAAGTGGGATGACTTAGTCATCTGGTCCACAATCACCCAAATTGAATCGTGTTGCCTTCGAGTATGAGGCAAACTTGTAATGAAGTCCATATTGATTTCTTCCCACTTCCAAGTAGAAAGGTTAGTATCCTGAGTCATACCACCCCATTGCTGATGCTCAACCTTCACTTGCTGACAGTTGGGACACTTAGCCACAAAACTGGCTATGTCCCTCTTCATACCATTCCACCAATAGACTCCCCGTAGGTCACGGTACATCTTGGTGGCACCAGGGTGAATAGAATACCTAGACCTATGAGCCTTAGTCAAAATCTATTGTCTAAACCCATCTACATCTGGCACACACAATCGACCCTGATAGCGAAGCACACCATCTCCCCGTGGGAGAAAACCTCAACCCTTTGCTGATGGATTGCACCCTTTAGCTGAAGAAAAATAGGATCACTGTCTTGCTTTTCCTTTACTTGAGCTACCAAAGATGATTCAGAACTATTCTGAACAATAACACCACCTTCTGTCTAGTCCATAAGGAAAACTCCTAGCCGAGAAAGTAGATGAACCTCCTTAACCAATTCATTCTTTCTGTCTTCAACTGAATACACACAACCTATGGACAATCTACTACGTGCATCCGCCACAACATTGGCCTTACCTGGATGGTAAAGCACTCATCTCATACTCCTTAAGAAGCTCAAGCCATCTCCTTTGTCTCAGATTTAATTCCTTTTGAGTGAACACATACTGAAGACTCTTATGATCAGTGAATACATCCACGTGAACACCATACAAGTAATGTCTCCAAATTTTCAAAGCAAAGACCATGGATGCTAACTCAAGATCATGAATAGGGTAGTTCTTCTCATGAGCCTTAAGTTATCTCGAAGCATAAGCAATCACTCTACCACGCTGCATCAACACACAACCCAAACCAATCCTAGAAGCATCACAATACACAACAAAGTCATCTAGGCCCTCGAGTAGAGCTAACACTGGAGCTGTGGTCAATCTAGTTTTCAATTCCTGAAAGTTCTTCTCACATAGATTAGACCACTGAAATTTACCTTTTTCTATGTCAACCGAGTCAAAGGGGAAGCAATGGAAGAAAACCCTTCCATAAACCTCCTGTAGTAACCAGCCAAACCCAAGAAGCTCCTAATATCAGATGGGGAAGTGGGTCTAGGCCAGTTCTTTATTGCCTCGATCTTTTTAGAATCAACTTGAATACCATCTCTAGTCACAATGTGACCCAGAAAAGTAACAAACTGTATCTAGAACTCACACCTGCTAAACTTAGCAAATAATTGCCAATCCTTGAGAGTTTGCAACACCACTCTCTAATGGTCCACATGCTCCTCCTCACTCCAAGAATAGATAAGGATATCATCAATGAACACAATCACAAACATATCCAAATATTGCTTGAACATACGGTTCATCAAATCCATAAAAGCTATGGGAGCATTTGTTAGACCAAAAGATATCACAACAAATTCATAATGACCATACCGAGTCCTGAAGGCTGTCTTCGAAATATCACACTCTCGAACAGAAAGTTAATGATAACCGGATCTAAGGTTGATCATGGAGAAGAAACTAGCACCCTGAAGCTGATCAAACAAGTTATCAATTCTAGGAATAGGATACTTATTCTTGATTGTGACCTTGTTCAACTGATGGTAGTCGATACACATTCTGAGGTAACTATATTTCTTTCATACGAATAAGACTGGAGCACCCCATGGAGAGATGTTGGGCCGGATGAAGCCCTTATCAACGAGGTCTTTCAACTGACCCTTCAAATCCTTCAGCTTCACATGAGCCATTCCATAGGGAGGAATAGAGATAGGATTCATATCTGGAAGAAGATCTATCCCAAAGTTGATTTCCCGCTCGGGAGGGACTCTGGGAAAATCCTTGGTAAAAACTTCTGGGAACTCATTCACAATTGGAACATACTAAAGGGATGTGGTTCCAGACTCTGGGTCCATAACCCAAACTATGTGATAAACATAACCCTTAGAAATCATTTTCCTAGCCTTAAGATAAGATATGAAACAAAAAGATAAAGGACCACCCTGCCACTCTAAAGACAGGCTCACTTGGAAACTTGAAATTGACAACTCGAGTATGACAATTGATCGAGGCATAACAAGCATACAACCAATCCATACCAAGAATAACATTAAATTCAGTCATCTCCAGCTCTACTAGATCCACTGAAGTGACTCTATGGGGACTGAGATAGGGCAATTTTTGTAGATTCTGTTGGGTAGGACTAACTCACCAAGAGGAGTAGAAACACAAAAGGGTTCTAAAAGCAATTCAATACAAATTTTGAACTTGCATGCTACATTAGGGGTTACAAAAGATAGGGAGGCACTGGGGTCTAATAGAGTATACACATCGAAAGAGAAGACTTTCAACATACTAGTAACAACATATGGGGAACTCTCCTGGTCCTGACGAGAGGACATGTCATAAAGACAGTTCTAGCGCTGACTACCAGAACTAGAAGCAGTGCCCTATTGGGCTGGTCGACCTCCTAGAGCTACTGGGGTAAGCTGAGTCCTACTACCACCCTGTCCCTTCTTAGCTAAAGGGTAATCTCGAATCCTGTGACCAACCTAACCACATCCAAAATAGCCCTCTCTACCAACTAGAAACTCACCGGGATGATTGTTTCCACACTTGGTATAAATGGGGTAGGAAGGCCCCTTTGCACCATTCCCTTGAGAATAAGATCTCGCACCCCTACCAGATTGATCATGAAGAGGCCTGGAGGCCTGAGAAGGAGCACTAGTGGTATAATGCACATGTCCTGATGACCTTTTCTGAAAGGAAGATCAATGCCCACCTCCGAACTTCTAATGGATAAATCCTGAACCCTCACATTTAGCTCTCTTGTTCTCCTTAGCCATCTACCTAAGCTTGTCTCCCTCGATCTGGTGAGCATAAGTCATGAGTTTGGAAATATTCATATCACTCAATAGTATAGCAGACCTACACTCTTTCTTTACCAAATCTGAAACCCCATAAATATACTTGCTCATCTGATCCTGTGGGTCAGCCACCATAGCATGAGCGTATCTGGAAAGATGGGTGAACCTCAACCCATACTCCTGAACAGTTATTATCATGCCCCGAGGCTAGCCCCTGGATGTAACACGAGACCCAGTGTCATAAGTAACCCCGAGCTAACCCTAAACCTGGTATATCATAAACATACTGAGTATAATTCAAAAACAAGCAGAAGCATAACTAAGAATTAGCAAAGATAAAAGAATATATCTGATAATATCCAAAAGAAATGACTGAGTTCAAACAGTACAACCCAAGTAAACTGAATACTGACTCTATATCTGAATGCCTCTAATACTGATGAGCTACTGGGACAAGTCCCTAGCTAGCTCTAAAATACTGAGACTAACAACATCTGACTAAATCAAAAGAATAATAAAATGTTCTCGGAGAATGAGGACTCACCCCTTAATAGGCTTATATGGCACCGGTAAGAGCTAATAAAGTGGTTGAACCTGAGAACCTGAGCTTGCATCATAATAGGATGCAACATAAAGTATGCATCGGTACTTTGAATTTACTGAGTATGAGGGTGAGGGATATGCAAAGCTGACTGAAATATAAACATGTTAAAAATATTTAAAGCTGTAATCTGAACAAATCTATAGTTCATAGGCCCAAATGTATAACCATGCATAAAACAGCTGAAATGCAAGAGTAACATGAAAGTATGCTAAAAACTAAAAATAATTGTGACTGAGGGCCAAGAGTACATTTCTGAATGTAACACTGTGGGAGATCTTGTTAACTGACATAAACCACATGAGCTAAACGTGGAGTCTGATGTATACGCCTCATCGAGAGGACCTAATATACCTTGCCAGAGTATAAAGGCATAACTTTGGCGTGATCACTAAATATGGTTTCCTAACAGAGGGGACTTATAATCCTATATTGGCACGTAGTTCTGGGACCTTAAGGATACGTTGATCCCTAGTCCAACTCGGTGCAAAATACTACTTCCAAACTGAATATAGCTCAATTCAAAACTGGCATCCTGAGTTTCTAGGTTAGGACTAGACTAGTCAAAAATCTTTGTTTTTCTGAAATACAGTAGTAGACTAAAAACTAATTAAAATCTACTTTTAAATCTCATAAACAGCTAGAATGAGTTCAAAGGACATATGATGCTTCAAAAAAATCCTACAATTTAGGGCAATTTCCTTGAATTCCCAAATCAGAGTAAAAACTCATGCAAATCATATAAAATAGTATATATATCATATTAGAATCAAAATAACAAAATTTTAGAAAGATTTGCATAATTTGGATAGGAGCCCAATTCTTAAATCCATGGAAAAACACAGTAGAAAGCTTAGAATTTTGGGCATAAGGATGAACTAAACCCTTACTAAATACCCACATACCTGGTGGATGAAAATCCCTGCAAGAATATAGAGTTGGAGCTTGAAGGAGAGAACCCTAGGCCTAGAAATTTTGAGAAGACGCTCTGTTCTGACTTGAATCAATTTGAAAAGTCTGACTTTGTTTTTGGGGAAAATAGATGTAACGATCGGGTCCGTCGTTATGGGTAGTTCCATCGTGCCAAGTTTTAGAGTTAAAAAACTTCGGGTTTGGGAGTTTGAAGTTCTGGGTTATGCTAGCCTCGTCTGGTTTTAGAGCAAGGTAGAGTCTAGGGAAATTCGATTAAAGATGGGTTAAAGATGGGTTTTGGAATTGCATTTGGGTAAGTAGAACTCTCGGAATCGCGTTTGACGTGAAGGGGTTATTTTGGGACGTCGGAGGAAATAAGTGTGTTGTGAAATGGACAAAACTGGCAGAGTTCCTAACTTTCTATCCATAATGAGCGCTGTCACACGTGATAGTTGCCACCACTATAGCGGTAGAAATTACCACTATAGCAGTGGTCAAAGTGCGGTCAACCACTTAAGACCGCTATAGCGGCAGCCTACTGCTATAGCAGAGCGGGGATCGCTATAGCGGGCCGAATGGTTTTTAATGCAGAAATAGCTCTCAAAACATTTTGTTTTCACAAGTTTGTTTTTGAGAAGGGCTGGGTGATTTCCAGGCGATTTTCTTCATCCTTCCATCAAAAATCTTCCCTAAGGTAAGGCTTTCATTCCCCAAACTTGGTAATACGTTTCCTATGCGGTAGAATTGCTAGGAGGGAAATTGGGGAAAGGTTTGAATAACCTAAGGATGGTAGAATTTAGGGAAGGGAGGGGATTCCAAGAATGTGTGTTCTTAGGCATTGTTTAAGTACATTAAAATGATCATAGGTTATTTAATTTCCTGTTTTTATCCGTAAAAATAATAGAACTAGGGGAATTAACAGTGGAAAAGCCCGGGAAAAGGGTGGGATGATCTTGGATGGCCTGGGGTTTCAAGATTTTGGTATAATTCGGGTAATATGCAGTCCTTATGTGTTAATGGCATGTATTATGTGTTGTTTTTAGACCAAGAACGAGAGGAATCTGGAACACGAAAAAGCTCGGGTCGAATAGAGCTTGGAACATTTTGAGGTAGGTGATGGCTTATGATTTTCTGTGAATGTGTATAGTGATGTAGTCATGTATAAGTTATTGTATGCCTTACATTTCTTAGGGAAATTGTGTGGAATGTTTAGGTTCCTGGTTACAGTCTGTGATTGAACGGTTTACTTGTTGGTTTTACAAGTTGTGTGTGTTCATATATTGACAGTGGTTGTTGAAATTCAGTTGGCTCGGGTACCACGCCTGGTACGGGTATGACACATGGTTGGCATGGGTACCATGCCTAGTACGGGTATATCATTTGGTTGGCACGGGTACCACGCCTGGTACGGGCTTACTTTATTGCATCTTCCATTGTTTCATTGACTATTGTATTGCATTGGTTGATATTGGTTCCGTGAGTGGACCGGGTTGTTTTACTAAATGTGATACTTGATATTGGTTCTGTGAGTGGACCGGGTAGGTTTACTGGATGTAATACTTGGTATTGGTTACTTGAGTGGACCGGGTTGTCTAGTTAAAGGTGCTATTATTGATGGTCCTTGAGTGGCCGAAAACTATTGTATAACTGCTGTGTTGGTCTAGGTTTAGGCCAGGTTGAACAATTACCTTTGGTGTTGTCTAGAGGGGATTCCAGGGTGGGTCCGGGCTAGACGGAAATGAGTGTTGTGGTTACATGTTGTGGATTAGAACTGTAAGAGATGGATTCATGCGGTTACAAGATTGGTGAGTACAGGAAATCTACCAGCGACTGAGACGTGACCTCGCATCAAGAACCGACGATTTCTGACTTTCAAGGGTGAGCTGCTTGATTCAAGCTACCTTGAGTTATCTTTAGAGTTTCAGTACAATTATTTCAGACTTAAAACTATTTCAGTTTATCTTTTGGGGTTGCATCCCCGTACTCCAGATTTGGTATTGATGTTCGGTACAATGACTTTCAGTTCCTAGGTGGATTTTTCGCAGGATTATATTAATGATTAGTTTTGGCTTATTTTGATTGTTAGTTTACTTTCTGTTATTGGTTTTAGGCTGTTAGTTAGGCAATGAGTGGGACTCTATTGGTTCGCTCATCTAGGGGTTGGGTAGGTGTCACTCACGATGGGTTGGGTCGTGACAATAGACTTAATAAAATAACCCTAGGACTATTTATAGTTGAAGCTAAACTTGAAAGGAAAGGTCTAAAACACCCCTGAGAATTTTAATTAAAATTTGCTAGAAATTTGCGTCTCAGGTTCCACGGACTGGTTCTATGGCTCGTGGAAAGTTCCACAGCTCGTGGAACCCTATCATGGTTCCTGGACCTAGAAAATAGAGCTACTGGAACAACATCCACGAGTTGGATTCACGACTCGTGGAAGCTTCCATTTGTCGTGGAACCCACTCGTGGTTCCTGCGATGAAACTTCTGGGTCTCTGAAGTTGGGTTACACGACTCGTGGAATCTTTCACGAGTCGTGGAACCCACTCATAGTCCCTGAAGACTTTGAACTTAGCTACTGGAATGTCTTCCACAGATAGCATCTACGGTCCGTGGAAACTTCTACGAACTGTGAACATGATTCATGGTCTGGACTTCAGAGGAGAAGTCCTCTGATCCTGGTTCCATGAGTCCAGTCTACGACTCGTGGACCATTCCATGGCTCATGGAAGTGACTTGTGGTTCCACTGACAATTGGAAATTTTATTTTCTACTGGTTTTCTGAACTAAGTCTGGGCTTAGAAGTTCTGGGGTATTATAATATCTCCCCCTTGGGATCATTCATCCTCTAATGGAGGCTAAACAAGTTGGGTTTGGAGGGAAGGAGCTACAATCCCTACCAACTGAGTACTAGAAACTGACATATGATTGAACTGAGTTCCATGAACATGCAACTATGCTGAAATGCACGGATAACTGAAGGAACAATGTACTAATACTGAATAATGCAAGATTTAACTGATAGACTGGAGAGGACTATTACCTCAAGCTGAGACTGAAGCGGAAGGAAAGAGGTGAGGATACTTGGCCATCATGACTGCTTCTGCTTCCCAAGTAGCTCCCTCCACGGACTGATTCCTCCACAATACCTTTACTGAGGCGACTTTCTTAATCCTCAACCTACGAACCTGACGGTCAAGAATCTCCACTGGGACTTCCTCATAGGTGAGTCTATCTTTCACAGCCACACTCTCAAGAGGTACTATCGATGATGGATCATCCACACACTTCTTCAACAAGGAAATTTGAAAGACTGGATGAACCGCTGATAGCTCCGCTAGCAACTCTAACTCATAAGACACCTTACCAACCCTTTTTAGGATTCTGTAAGGACCTACATACCTGGGTCTGAGTTTCACTTTCTTACCAAATCTCATCACCTCCTTCATAGGCGACACTTTCAGGAATACCCAATCATCGATCTCAAACTCTAAGTCCCTTCTCCTTATTTCTGCATAGGACTTCTAATGACTCTGGGCTGTTTTCAAACTCTCCCTGATGAGCTGAACTTTCTCTATAGCCTCATGAACCGAATCTGGCCCGATCAAGGCTGCTTTACCTACTTCAAACCAACTAACCAGTGATCTGCATCTACGCCCATAAAGTTCCTCATATGGGGCCATCTGAATACTGGAGTGATAACTGTTGTTGTAGGCAAACTATATGAGAGGTAGGTGGTTATCCCAACTACACTTGAAATCGATCACGCAAGCTCTCAATATGTCCTATAAGGTATGAATGGTACGGTCTGCCTGATCATCCATCGGGAGATAAAATGTTGTGCTAAGATTCACCTGAGTACCAAGATCTCTCTGGAAAGACTTCCAGAAATGAGATGTAAACTGAGGGCCTCTATCCAAAATTATAGACAAGGGAACCCCATGCAATCTGACTATCTCACTGATATAGAGTCTGGCATAATCCTCCGCTGAATTTGTAGTCTTAACTGCCAAGGAGTGAGCTAACTTAGTGACTCTGTCCACTATCAACCAAATGGAGTCATGATGTCTGCGAGTATAAGGTAAACCCGTAATGAAATCCATGTTGACCACTTCCCACTTCCAAGTAGGAATGCTAATCTCCAGAGTTACACCTCCTAGTTTCTTATGTTCTACCTTAACCTGGTGATAGTTGGGACACTTAGCCACAAAATTTGCGATGTCCCTCTTCATGCCGTTCCACCAATAGACTTCCCATAGATCACGATACATCTTTGTGGCACCCGGATGAATGGAATATTTAGAATTATGGGTTTCTAAAAGGATCTTCTGTCTCAACTCGCCCACCTTAGGAACACATAAATGACCCTGATAATAGAGTACACCATCTCCCTCTTGGGAGAACACCTCAACTCTCTGCTGATGAACTGCACCCTTCAGCTAAAGTAGTATGGGATCACTATCCTGCTTTTCCTTAACCTCCGCTGCCAATGAAGATTATGACCCATTCTGAACTATCACACCACCATCTGACGTGTCCATAAGGCAAACTCCTAGGCGAGCAAGCCAAGAACATCTCTAGCTAACTCTCTCTTATCTTCCTCAACATGTAATACGCTACCCATAGACGGTCTACTGAGAGCATCAGCCACTACATTGGCTCTACCCGGATGGTAGAGCACATTCATATCATAATCCTTGAGGAACTCAAGCCATCTTCTCTGGCGAAGATTCAAATCTTTCTGGGTGAACACATACTAGAGGCTCTTATGATCTTTGAACACATCAACATGAACACCATACAAGTAGTGTCTCCAGATCTTTAAGGCAAACACAACATCTGCAAGTTCGAGGTCATGAGTCGGGTAGTTCTTTTCATGGGCCTTAAGCTGTCTGGAAGCATAAGTTATGACCTTATCCTGCTGCATCAAAACACAACCCAGGATGACTCTGGATGCATCACAATAAACCATATAACCATCTGAACCCTCTGGTAGAGTCAAGACATGAGCTGTAGTCAACATGGTCTTCAGTTCTAAGAAGATTTTCTCACACTCATATGACAACTAAAACTAGACCTTTTTCTGAGTCAACTTGGTCAGTGGGGAAGCTATGGATGAAAATCCTTCAATGAACCTACTGTAATAACCAGCCAAACCCAAGAAACTTCTGATGTCTGTCAGAGAGGTGGGTCTGGGCCAATCCTTTACTGCATCAATTTTCTAAGAGTCAACTCGGATGCCATCAGTATACACCACATGACCAAGGAAAGCGACTAATTTCAACAAGAACTCACACTTACTGAACTTGGCAAATAATTGGCGGTCCTTGAGATCCTGCAGAATGACCCTCAGATAACACGCGCACTCCTCCTCATTTTGAGAATAAATGAGGATATCATTAATAAAGACAATGACGAACAAGTCCAAATACTGTCTGAACACCCTGTTCATTAAGTCCATGAAAGCTGCAGGAGCATTGGTTAGTCAAAAAGACATAATTACAAATTCATAGTGACCATACCGAGTCCTGAAGGCCATCTTTGGAATGTCACTACCTTTGACTCTGAGCTGATGATAGCCAGATCTGAGGTCTATCTTGGAAAAGAAACTAGAGACCTAAAGCTGGTCGAACATGACATCAATCCTGGGGATGGGATATTTATTCTTAATTGTGACTTTGTTCAACTGACGATAGTCAATGCACATCCTGATGGAACCATCTTTCTTACGCACGAACAACACAAGAGCACCACATGGAGAGATGATGGGTCTGATGAAGCCCTTATGTAAGAGGTCTTTCAGCTATTCCTTCAATTCCTTAAGCTCAGCTGGAGCTATTCTATAAGGAGGAATCAAAATAGGCTGGGTATATGGAAGGAGATCAACTCCAAAGTTGATTTCCCTTTCGGGAGGAACTCTGGGAAGATCTTCTGGGAACACTTATGGAAACTCACTTACTATAGGAACTGACTCAAGAGTTGAGGTCTCAAAGTTTGAATCCTTAACCCAAACGAGGTGATAGATATACCCTTTGGAAATCATCTTTCCGGCCTTAAGGTAGAAGATGAAATGACCTACATGCACTGAGTCACTACCCTTCCATTCTAAGACTGTCTCGTTAGGAAACTGAAACCGAACGATCCTATTTCTACAGTCGACTGAGGCATAATAGGAATGTAACCAGTCCATGCCTAGAATGATATCAAAATCTATCATTTCTAACTCTACAAGATCTGCTGAGGTGACTTTCTGGGAAACTATGACAGGGTAATTTTTGTATACCCGTCTAGCTATAACTGGGTCACCAACTGGAGTAGAGATTGAGAAGGGTTCTGGGAGGATTTTGGGACTGACACCAAAGTTTACTGTTATGAAGGGAGTTACAAAGGAAAGTGTAGCACTTGGGTCTAATAGTGCATATATATCTAAGTGGAAGACTTTTAACGTACATGTGACCATATCGGGAGAATCCTCCTGGTCCTACCGAGTCTTAAGAGCATATAATCTATTCTAACACTAACCACCACCTGTAACAGATTAGGCACCCTGCTGAGTGGGGTAACCCGCTAGAGCTGCTGAAGTGGTAGATTGAGCCCTATTACCTCCTTGCCTTTTCCTGGTAGAAGGGAACTCCTTCAACCTATGAACAAGATGATCATACCCAAAACACCCTTCTCGGCCAGCCAAACACTCACCTAGATGGTTCTTACCACACTTGGGGCAGGCTGAAAAAGTATGATTCCCTAAGACGTTGCCTTGAGATTTTGAGCCTGGTGCTCGCTTTTTATGGTCATGTCGAGGCCTGGGAGATGGAGCGCTAGCTGATGAAGATGCTGGGGCTGCCGACCTCTGCTTGAACTGTGAGCGACTCCCACCGCCCTACCTCTGCTAAGAGAACTCATAGTTTCCTGTCCTAGCCTTTTTATTATGCTAAGCAATCTCCTTAAGCTTATCCTCCTCAACCTGTTGTGCATGGGTCATCAGCCTAAAGATATTCATATCCCCTAATAGTATAGTATTTTTGCACTCTGTCTTCACCAAATCAGACACCCCATACAAGAACTTGCCCATCTATGCTCTCGAATCAGCCACTATATGTGGAGCATATCTGGATAGCTGAGTGAACTTCAGCCCATATTCTTGGACTATCACGGACCCTTGCCTTAAGTTCATGAACTCCTGGGCCTTAGCTTCCCTCAACTCTCTCGAGAAAAACCTGTCCGAAAAAGCTTCAGTAAAATAGTCCCATGTCACCGGAGCTGCATTCACACCCCTGTTGTCCTTCCACAACATGAATCAAATGTGAGCCACATCCTTGAGTTGATAGGATGCTAACTTCACACTTTCAGTACCAGTCACTTGCATCACCTTAAGAATCTTCTTTACCTTATCAATGAACTTCTGTGAGTCTTCACAAACCTTTGTCCCTAAAAACTCTGGATGATTCATATGAACAAAATCATGAACCTTGGCTACAGCTGACCTATCAGCGGGGTTCGCAGGAACTGGGGCCTGCTGATTAGCCTTATGGGAAACTGTCTGAGCCAACAACTGAATCGCATTCCGGAACTCTGCATTCGTAACCTCATGGTCCGAGACTGGAGGAACTACATTAGCATTATGTGTGTTAGCTCTGTGAGGAGGCATGATCTGAAATGCATAACAACGGATTAGAAGGGATAATTTGATTCACACTCAATCGCACGATACAGATAGCAAAAGAAGTTATGTTTTTCTTAGAACACTTTGTAGCCTCTCCATTATAAGTGTGGCGTGCTTCACACCCATGAGAGAGACTCTACTTAGTGTGGCTTTCATACATCCTAGGACTCTTGAACCTAATGCTCTGATACCAAGTTTGTCACACCCCAAGGCTAGCTCCTGGACATAACATGAGACCCAAGGTCATAAGTAACCCGAAGCTAACCCTGAATTTGATATATCACAAGCATACTGCGTATAATTCAAAAACAAGTAAAAGCATAACTAAGAAGTGAGCAAAGCTAAAATAATATATCTGATAATATCCAAAAGAAATGTCTGAGTTTAAAAAGTATAACCCAAGTCAATTGAATATTGACTCTATGTCTGAATATCTCTAATATTGATGAGCTGTTGGGACAAGTCCCCAGCTAGTTCCAAAATATTGAAACTAACAACATCTGACTAAATCAAAAATCATAATAAAATGTCCTCAAAGAATGAGGACTCACCTCACACTAGGATGATATGGCAGCGGTAAGAGCTAATCACGTGGCTGAACCTGAGAACCTGAGCCTACATCATAATAGGATGCATCATAGAGTATGTGTCAGTAATTTGAATGTACCGAGGATAGGGCATATGTGAAGCTGACTGAAATGTAAACATGCTAAAAATAATGAAAGCTGTAATCAGAATAAATCTGTAGTACATAGGCTCAAATGTATAACCATGCATAAAACAGCTAAAATGCAGGAGTAACATGAAAGTATGCTAAAAACTGAAAATAACTGACATAAACCACGTAATCTAAACGTTGAGTCCAATGTATACGCCCCATCGAGAGAACCCAATATACCTTGCCAGGGTATAAAGGCATGACTGTGGCGTGATCACTAAATTTGGTTGCCCAACAGAAGGGACTTATAATCCTATATTGGCACATACTTCTGGGACCTTAAGGGTACGTTGAACCCTAGTCCAACTTGGTGCTAAATACTACTCCCAAACTGAATATAGCTCAATTCAAAACTGGCATCCTGAATTTATAGGTCAGGACTAGACTAGTAAAAAATCTTTGTTTTTCTGAAATACTGTCGTAGACTAAAAACTAGTTAAAATCTACTTTTAAAGCTCATACTAAAAATCTAGAATGAGTTCGAAGGACATATGATGCTTCAGAAAAATTCTACAATTTAGGGCAATTTACTTGACTTCCCAAATCAGGGTAAAAACTCATGCAAATCATATAAAACAGTATATATATCATATGAGAATCAAAATAACTAAATTCTAGAAAGATTTGCATAATTTGGATAGGAGCCCAATTTTGAAATCCATGGAAAAACACTGTAGAAAGTTGAGAGTTTTGGGCATAAGGGTGAACTAAACCATTTACTGAATACCCACATACCTGGTGGATGAAAATCCCTGCAAGAATCTGGAGTTGGAGCTTGAAGGAGAGAACCCTAGGACTGGAACTTTGGAGAAGATGCTTTGTTCTGATTTGAATCGATTTGAAAAGTCTGACTTTGTTTTTGGGGAAAATAGACTTAATAAAATAAGCCTAGGACTATTTATAGTCGGAGGTAAACTTAAAAAGAAAGGTGTAAAACACCCCTGAGAATTAAAATTAAAAGTTGTTGGAAATTTGTATCTCAGGTTCCACGGATGGGTTCTACAACTCGTGGAACCCTATCGTGGTTCCTGGACATGGAAAATAGAGCTACTGGAACAACTTCCATGAGTTAGGTTCATGACTCATGGAATCTTCCAAGGGTCGTGGAACCCACTCGTGGTTCCTGGGATGAAACTTCTGGGTCTCTGAAGTTGGGTTACATGACTGGGTTTCACAACTCGTGGAAGCGTCCACAGGTCTTGGAAACCACTCGTGGTCCCTAAAGACTTAGAACTGAGCTACTGGAATGGCTTCCACGAATGGCATCTACGGTTCGTTGAAACTTCTACGGACCGTGAACATGATTCGTGGTCCGGACTTCAGAGAAGCAATCCTCTGATCCTGATTCTATGAGTCTAGTCTATGCCTCGTGGACCGTTCCACGGCTTGTGGAAGTGACTCGTGGTTCCACAGGCAGTTGGAAATTTTATTTCTCCTGATTTTCTGAGCAAAGTCTGGGCTTGGATGTTCTGGGGTATTACAGTCATGGATTCCTGTTTCAAGTTCACAAACTCCTCAGCCTTCGCTTGTCTTAACTCCCTCGGGAAGAACCACTTAGTGAAAGCCCTCTCGAAACACTCCCAAGTCATAGGTACCACGTCCCTACCCCTAACTTACTTCTATTACATGAACCAGATATGAGCTACATCCTTAACTTGATAGGATGCTAGATCAACACTATCAACAGCAACCACTTGCATCACATCAAAGATTTTCTTCACTTCATCAATAAAATTTAGCGGATCCTCATTCACCTTCAAACCCCAAAACTCTAATGGGTTCATATGGATAAAATCACGAACTCAGGCTGCTACCCCACCTTGTGGGTGGACGGGGATAGGAGCCGGTTGATTGGCCTGAGCGGCCATAACCTAGGCTAGCATATGGATGGCATTCCTGAACTCTTCATTTGTGACCTCGTGGGCCGAAACTGGAGGAACAACATTTTGAGCATCTCGGTAAGGCATAGCACGTCAAGGAATAATCTAAAATGTATGAGGAAAGGATTAGAGGGATATTAGAGTTAAGCTATATCACAAGATATGATCAGGAAAGAAGTGAAGTTTTTCTAAGACATCTCATAGCTTCCCTATCATAAGTGTGGCGTACTTCACACACATGAAAGAGACTCTAGTCGATGCGGCTTTCAGATATCCTAGGACTCTGGAACTTGAGGCTCTGAAACCAAGTTTTTCATGCCCCGAGGCTACCCCCTAGACGTAACACGGGACCCGAGACCACAAGTGTCCCAAGTTAACCCTTGGTCATAGCATAACACAGATAAATCGAATAAACAAGCAAAAGTATAATAGGAAGATCCAAAATCAACGCATAGATAATTAAGTCACATATGAATACAAATCTAGAAAAGGAGATTCAAATACTATCTATGTTTAAAAATCCTCTAACTGTCATAAGGAGTTGCTGGGACAAGACCCCAACTAACTCAAAATATAAAATTAAAATATAATGGTAGACTTGCTAACTCTAGTCCTCGAATAATGAGGACTAACCAATAATCATCTGAATATCTGGCGTAGTCTAGCCATGAGTCCGAGGGCAGGTGCCTGAATCTGCATCGTAAAAGTATACAATGAAAAATGCGTCAATACTATAGGATATACTGAATATATGAGATAAGCAGGAATCTTAGATAAGCATTCTATATAAACTTGTAAGCTGAAATCATGCTATAAGTGTAAAACTGAAATGCAAAAGACTCAATGCAATGCCAAAGCAAGTTATACAAATATCATAGTAATCATAATAGTCATGAAATTTGAAGGCAAAGAGTCAATGCATTTTAAAACCTGATACTATTTCTGTGGGAGGTTCTCTAACCAACATAGACCATGTGAGCTACATGGAATCTGATGTATACGCCCCATCGAAAGGACCAAATATACCTTGCTAGGATATAAAAGCACCACTGTGGCGTGATCACTAAATCTGATGCCCAACTGAGGGGACTTAAAACCTACGGGGGCACGTAGTTCTGGGACTAAGGGTACTCTCACCCTGTCCAACTAGGTGCTAATACTACTCCTAAAATATATACATATATCTCATAATACTTGTGACATAGTTGATGTCAAAATTGTTCATAACTTAGGTAGACATATCTGGATGCCAAATCTTTCATAAAACATAGGGACATATCTAATATCCAAAACTGTTGGAACATCGTAAGGACATATCTGATGTCATGAAATCCACAAGTCATGAATCTTAAATCTTTGCAAAAACATAATTCAAAACATACTTTTCCTTTTTATATCATAACTTGAAGAATTAGGCATGCAATTTCAAGAAAATAGATGTCATGTTATCTAAACATACCAATTTTACTTGAAGACATGCAATCCGATGAAATCATACTAAAATTCATCATCAACATATGGGATTTTGAAATCAACTAAGGAACTTTATTTAAATTATAGATACGTAATAAGAAATCATGAATTGATGCTTTTAAAAGAAGACCCATAACTTTTCCCCAATTTGAACAAGAACCCTAATTTAGAAATCCATGAATTCAATTTAGAAGATTGTGGTTTTGGGCATAAGGGTGAAGGGAATCCCTTATTGAATAACCACATACCTTGATTGAAGCTAACCCACTTGAAATTGAAAAGAAAAGGAGACTTGAACTTAGAGCTTGGGACTTTGAGCTTGAAGGAGTTCTTTACCCAATTCTGTAGATGAATGAGGTAATGAGAAGGGACTTTGGCTAATGATAGTGAAAACCCTCCTTGAAATGACCAAAAAAACCTCACTTAGGAGTTAAAATGGTGGGAAATAACTAAAATACCCCTGGGACATAATTAGGAAAAAGCTAAAAATTGACTTTTAGGAATCACGGATGGATTTCACAAACCGTAGACTAAACCACGACTCGTGGTTTCCATTCGTGGTTCCTGTCCAAACCATCAGGCTGTAGAAGATAAACCACGGTTCAACAGGATGGACTATAGAAAATATTACGATTTGTAAACCTAACTCATCATTTCTGAGGTACTAGGCAGGCCTCTGATTAGGTTTCACGAGCCAACAGGACGGTCCGTAGACTTGACTCGTAGTTTCTGAGAATCAGTCAGTCCTCAAGTCTGGTACCACGAGTTGACAGGACGGGTCATAGAATAAATTACAGTCCATAGAACCAACTCCTCGTTCTCATATCAGAGTCTAAACTTGGCAGACTTAAATCGTGGTTCTATTCCACGACCCGTAGTTCAGACAATGGTCCATGGTTTGGACCCGTAAACCCTGAAAATTGAATTTTGTTTTAGATTCTGAGTTTAAAAGATGAATAAGTTTCCAAGGTGTTACAGGTAAGGCTGAGCATCAAACTTGTTTTACTATTATTTTAGACCCGAATATGCCCAGGCACCCTTGGAGGTGGGTTTTTGAGTCTTATTTCATTGATTTAGACCTGTATGGAATTTAGGAATGCATTTTGAGCACTTGTTTGGATTCGGTGGCACCCCAGACTGATATTTCGAGGTTCTAGTGTAGTATGTAGTCTATGAGTAGACCTCCATGGACCCTGTCATTCTATACCAAGTGCTACGGGAAAAAAAGGGTGACCAGAGGGAGAGGTGTATGGCGGAGTAGAGGTACTAGGGAGAATTCCTTCCATGGATCCCGCCTTTATTGGACATTTGGGGAACCAGAGGGGGTAACATACGACAATGCTATTACACTTAGTTCATCATATCATATCATATCATACATTGTGTGAGGTCCCACCCTTGTTTGCTGTTTGTTGAGTGTATGCTCCGGTAGTATGGGCTGTCGAAGGGTTTGTCTTTACTTGCTTGTGTTTCTCGAATGTATGGCACCCGTGGGACTATAGTAAGACTTATTGTTACTATTTTGCGGTATTTGTTTCCATTATGGTTCCTTATGAGATTGGAGATTGTTAAGGTTGTACTTGGGCTCCAGTTGTTATATTCTTGACTTGAGATTAGTATGCCTATTTGGTCTATTGCATCTTGTATTCGAGGATGATTACCATCATTTTTCTTTTCCTTCTCTATTCATTGAGGTTAATGGCATACCACCTACTTCCTGAATATCTCTTTATATACCTGTATTGCGAGGATCTCGGGTATGTGTTTCTTCCTTTCACCTGTGATATGCATTCTAATAGCTAGACATGTGTATTTTTCTTGCTTGTATTCCTTCTGTGCTAGCTTTTATGTGCTTCTTCGTTGTTTTAGTGACTACTTTCTTCTATTATGCTTATTACTGCTCTTTCATCTTATATGTGCCCAGTTGGCCTATGATACCTACTGGGTACCGATTGCTTTGCAAATGGTGCTTATACTACACTCTACATGTTCTGGTGCAGATCATAGTGTGGGCCATCACCGTTAGCTCATTGGAGACTCGTGCGAGGAACTATTTGGAATATTTCAGACTGAGGGTGAGCTCTTGGCGACCAGAGCTTAGCTTTAGTTTATCTTATGTATTCTGTAATTTGTTACTACTCGGAGACTTTTGTGAATGTATTATTTTGGATCTTTTGTACTCTGTTGATGTAGTTCTAGCTCTACACTATGATACCAGGTTTTGGGTTTGGTTTAGCTTCCGTATATATGTTATATATATTCCCGTCGTTCACTTTCCTTACTTATTGCCCTTGCTTCCACTATTTAAAATGTTCTTTTGCTTAATTATTAGATAGTATCCCATTACTGACTATTCTGGATTACAGGAATTGATTCACCTACCGGAGGGTTGTAGGTTCCATCATGGCCGAGGAATCGGGTCGTGACAATTTCACCCCAAAATGTATGAAACAAGATCATGCTTAAGCTAAAATAGATTAGATGCAGACCACCTGGTATATCTTTAAAAGAGATAACATAGAGTACTGACATGATTTATTCTAATTTAATTAGGAGACAATGGTTCTGGTTGCAAAGAATGAAACAAGAAATTAATGCGTTCAATAGTCCTAACAAGAAGAAAGAAAACTTTCTAATTTAAGATTCCCACGAAGCCATGATGAAACTTCTGGAACTACATAAAGTGTAAGAAGCCAAAAAAATATAGTAAAGCCATAAGATTTTATGTTGCATAAAACTTAAGCATAAAGAAGAGATAAAATTAAAATAAAAAGAAATTACCTCTTTCGATGCAACGATCTTGGGACTCGAGCTTCGCCAAAAAACTTCATCGTGCCGCCAAAAAATGAATTTAGCTTTGTAGCTCAAAATCCAAGCTACTAAGAGTCTTAAAGTATTTTTTAGCTCTAGAAGAGCTTACCCTCATTGTTCATCAGTGAGGGGGTTTATATAGGGAGATATTTGAGGAGATTTGGGGGGTAAGAACCGATGTGGGACTACCAAAAGTTCAAAAATTTCTTAGAGATAAGGTTTGGTGAGTTGTTTATTGTATGATTTTATACCAATTCATGAAAAAGGAAAATCAAAAAATTGAGAAATCTGAAAGAATAATTGCTTAAAGCTTTTGAAAGCCTTCTACGTGGCCTAAAGTTTTTGCTTGGAACACAAAGTGTACGAGACAAAGAGAATCAAAGAGGGTAAAGCAGTGGCATTTAGGGTTCTTTACTAGTGTTCTGCGTTAATTTGAGTGTATTATGCGTGTGTTGTCTGAGTGAGGAAGAGAAATAAAAGAGTATAAGGGGATATATGGGTTGGGTTAGGTATGGGTGTTTTTGTTGGGCTGGGAAAATTATTTTGGGCCGATAATTGGCTGATCTAAAATCTTCAATCCAAATTTATAGGTTGGCCATTTGCAATTGCAATTGTGGACAAATTTGATTTAAGAGATGACTGAAATTGAATTTTAAAATATGGCCAATACGATCTGGTCAATCAAATTGAGACAAATTAGACTCCCAATTAATTAAATAAACTTCTTAATTTTAACGATATTAAAATAATTGTTTTTATCATAAAGCTTGATTTATTTCAAAACAAAATCAACTAATTTCTAATTTAGTCGATTAAAAGTTGTGATTTAAATCAGACGCTATTTCTGCCAAGGATCAATTCTTAAAATGTTCTCTTACATATAAATTATTTAATTTCATATATTTAAAATACAAAACTAAAATTTTCTCATAAAAATCACAAAGTTAGTCTGAAAAAGTGATTTTAGAAACACCTTAATTTGCAAAACTAATTATTTCAAAATTATTTAAAATTAAAGAAGTTCAAAATTAATTCAAAATGTGGAGAAAAAATTGAATGTCAACAATATCCCCCCCCCTTTGGGTAGAGTGGATGCAAGAAACCCTGGGCAAAGAGAATTGACCATTCCAATTTTGTCTGATCACAAAATTATCTCTCAAAAGTGGCTAATTTTAGCATGAATTTAAAGGAAGTATGGCCGAATCTCAATATCGAGTTTCCTACATATCTCACGTTACATGAGAATTTCAGGCCACGTGTAGTTCAATATGCTTGATTTTATGCACTATTTTCAAAGAATTAAAAGCTATCCTGATTTTGGATTTTGGAAAGACCAGAAAGCTGGGAAATATGAGGTTTATGGGAATTTTAAGAGTTAGGTAGAGTTTTTCACATAGAGCCCGCCTAGATATTTTGAGACTCAGGAATCTGGCTACTTGTAGTTTGATTCAATTTGGTTGAAAATATAATCTTTTATGCTAAGACGACCTTTGGTTCAGGATAAGTGACAAATAAATTGAGTTATGGAAAAGAGGTTTGTAATCTCTTAACCATGAATGTGTAGCTCTTCATCCATAGGTAAGAATTTACCCGAACATAATTTTCAAAGCTCTAGGTGTTTGTCACTCGGATTTGAAGGAAAAAGATATCGCTTCCAGTGTCAATTCATAAAATATCATGGATGCAAACTAAAACCAAAAATATCAAAAATACCCACATGCTTTATGATGGGGGTGTGATTTAATGGCGGTGAAAATCGTTCCTCAGCTCGCGTTCCAAGAGTTTAATATTCCTCTTTGGACTATGTTCGAGTGTTTTGCTAAGAAAAAGTTCCATGTTATGCTGTATACTATTTAGCATAATTTTCAACTGCGGTTTTGATTTGAGATTTCATCTTCTCGAATGCTCTTGACAAATCTGAAACTAGATTTGTTAGTAGTAGATGTAACTCAACATGGATAGATAATTTTTTATCGTGCCCTTTTTGGCGTATTCTACATATATTAATTCTTGAAAGAATACACCATCCTTTTATGTCCATGTATTAGGAAGTAACAATCTCCATGATAATATAGACATGATAGCCCCTCTTAGCCGTTGGATAGGATAGCCCTAATTGCAGTTAAATATAATCATTCTCTGAAAATAACGGACTTTATGGCCATCTGCAACATTCAAGGTATAACAGTGCTTATAATCATCTGTAACAGTCTCGACAATCAGAGAGACAACCCTCTCAGCCATCAATAACCATCTCTTTATGTAATGACATGTTTAGTCATTACTAAAAGGCACCTCATTGCGGGTTGCAGAAATTATTCAAATATGCTATCAAATTAATTTGGGATGACACGACAAAAAATCTTGGAATTTGAAATTTTGATAGGGCTGATGTCATCTCGCTATAGCGAGAATTTTCCCTCTATAGCACACCCACTTTAGCAGCCGACATGTCACTATAGCGGGCTGACGGAGCCAGTAACTAGAAAATGCAGAATTCATATTTGGACTCCTCCTCCTTAGTTGCAAAAAGACGAGGGTTGATCCCAAGAATCCTCTTAGGCTGATCCAAAGCTTGGGAGCAATGGAGAGGAAGAATTCTCACTATAATAGGGTAAAACCCATGGATTCTAAGGCTACTTTCCATCAGGATTCACCCCCATCGAGCCAGAAGTTTGTGTTCAGACTTCTGCAATAGTTGCTTGACTTCCAGGTAGGCTAGGTTTAACTGAGTTGTTTAGACCTATCTTTGAATGCATAATATGTTGTAGATTGAGGGGAGATTTCATACATAGGCCTTTGGGCATGGAGTCTGGATGGATAAAATGTATTAGTTATTGTTGTTTAGGGTGGGAGATACTGTGGAAGGTAATATTGTCACGACCCAACCCATCGTGAGTAGCACCCACCCAACCCCCGGATGAACGAACCAATAGAGTCCCCCTTGCCTAGAATAATAGCCTAAAACCAGAAAGCATAAATGTAAACTAGCAATGAAAATAAGATCAACTACTCAAAAAACTTATCATCATTAATAATCTGCGGAAAACCCCACCTAGGAACTGAAAGTCATCGTACCAAACATCAATACCAAATCTAGAGTACGGGGATGCAACCCCAAACAAAACAAGAATAGTTTTTAAGTTCAGAAAAATGGACTCAAACTCTAACGATAATCTCAAGGTAGCTCGAATCAAAAGCTCACCTTTGAAGATCATAAACGTCGGTGCTAAATCTGAGGTCTTGTCTCAGCCGCTGAAAGATTTCCTGTACTCACCAAAAGAAAGACAAGTCTAGCATCAGTATACCACCACTGTGTACTGGTAGGATCATCAACCAATATTCAAGAAAATAGTATATAAGTCGTACACAAAATCCAGTAACAAGTATGACAAACATGCAACAATATCACAGACATCTCTAGACTACAGGTCTCTACCTATATTGTTACCGCATGAATCCATCTCTTACAGTTCTACTCCACTAACAAGAATAACCATAACCATACCTTACCGTCTAGCCCGGACCCACCCTAGAATCCCCTCTAGACATATACCACAGGAAGTGATTACCCGGCCTAAACCAAGACCAATTCAACAGTCATACAATAGTTCCCGGCCACTCAAGGACCACTAATCAATAGCACCTTTCAATAACAAACCGGTCCACTCACGGAACCAATATCAAGTATCACATTCAGTAGAACAACCCGGTCCTCTCACGGAACCAAAATCAACCAATGCAATACAATAATCAATGAATAGTGCAGGATGCAATAAAGTCAACCCGTACCAGGCGTGGTACCCGTGCCAACCAAATATTATACCTGTACCAGGCGTGGTACCCGTGCCAACCATGTGTTATACCCGTACCAGGCGTCATACTCGAGCCAACTGAATGTCAACAACAACATTCAATAGAATGAATGCACATCCCTTGTAAAGCCAACAAGTAAAAACCATTCAAACATAGACTGTAAACCGAACTTAGATATTCTACACAATTCCCCTAAGCAATGTAATGCACACAATTACTTAGACAACAAGTACAATGAATATACACATTCGCAGAAATACGAAAACCATCACATACCTCGAATTTTCCAATCTCTATTAAACCTGAGCTTTCCCGTGTTTCAGATTCCTATCACGTTCTTGGTCTAAAAATAACACATAATGCATACAATTAACATACATTCCTGTAAATTACCCGGATTATACCAAATTCCCAAATCCCCAAACCCCAGGCCACCCATGATCATCCCACCCTTTTCCCGGGCTTTTCCACCGTTAATTCTCCTAGTCTTATCATTTTTTCTGAACAAAACAGGAAATTAAACAGTCTATGATCATTTTAACATACTTAAATTAACACCCAAGAACATACATGTTTGGAACCCCCTTCTTCCCCGAATTCCATCATCACTAGGTCATCCCAACCTTCCTCAATTTCCCTCCTAGCAATTCTACCACATAGGAAACATAGTACAAAGTGTGGGGAACGAAAACCTTACCTTAGGAATGATTTTTGGCAGACGAATGAAGAAAATTGCCTGAATTCCCCCAGCCTTTCTCCCAAAACAAACTTGTGAAATTATGATGTTTTGAGAACTATTTTTGCATTAAAAACGCATCGGCCCACTATAGCAGTCCCCGCTCTTCTATAACGATTCTGCTATAGCGGTCACCTGCTACTATAGCGGTCTTAAGTGAGTTGACCACCCCTTGACCGCCGCTATAGTGGTAATTTCTAATGCTATAGCTGTGGCCGCTATCGCGCGTGACAGTGCTCGTCACAGGTAGAAAGTCTGGAAATTTGTCAGTTTTAGCCATTTCACAACACACTTGATTCCCCTGATGTCCCGAAACAATCCTTTCATGTCAAACGCGATTTCGGGAGTTTTACCTACCCAAATGCGATATCAAAAAGTCCCCCAGACTCCTTTATGTCTTGGATACGTGGAACACTAGCTCAATCCAAGACACCTAAACCCATTTTTACCTGGATTTCCCTAGACTCTACCTCACTCCAAACCCGGCCGAGGCTAGCCTAGCACAGAATTTCAAACTCCCAAACCCAGAGTTTTCTAACTCTAAAACTTGGCACGATTAGTCTACCTGTAACGATGGACCCAGTTGTTATAACAAATACCAATTTACCCATTTTTCATCCCCGAATGATCAAACTCAAAATTATGGAAATAAAAGGAAGGAAGTGTAGTACCTGAATCCTCAAAGAATTGAGGGTACTTGTCCCGCATATCCTTCTCAGTTTCCTAAGTGGCTTCCTCAATCAGACGATGCTTCCACTGAACCTTTACCATATCAATCACCTTTGTCCTCAACCTCTGACATCCCGAGCAAGAATCACAACCGGTTCCTCCTCATAACGAAGATCTTTATCAAAAAGTACTTCATCCTACTTGATGATGAAGTCCCCATCCCCATAGTATTGCTTGAGCATGGATACATGAAATACCAGATGGACGCCCGACAAACTAGGTGGCAGTGCTAACTTGTAAGCCACTAGCCCCACAATCTCAAAGACCTCAAACAGACCGATAAACCTAGGGCTAAGCTTGCCCTTCTTACTAAACCGCATAACCCCCTTCATTAGTGACACCTTTAGCAATACTTGTTCACCAACTTGAAAGTCCATGTCCCGGACCTTACGAGCTGCATACTTCTTCTGCCTACTTTGAGCAACCAACAACTTGGTCTGTATGTCCTTTACTTTTTCCTGCGCTTCCCTCACCAAGTCTACGCCAAGAGGCTTTACATCACCTTCCTCACACCACCCAACCGGTGATCTCCAGTTTATCCCATACAAGGCCTCAAATGGTGCCATATCGATACTAGAATGATAGCGGTTGTTGTACGAGAATTTGCACAATGATAGAAATTGGTCCCAATGACCACCGAAGTCCATTACACATGCTCTCAGCATATCCTCTAGTACCTGAATCATCCTCTCTGACTGACCATCAGTCTGAGGATGGAAGGTTGTGCTAAAGGTGAGTTGTGTACCCAACTCTTCATGTAAATTTCCCCAGAACTTAGAAGTAAACTGCGTACCCCTGTCTGAAATAATGGACAGTGGTACCCCATGTAGTCTTACAATCTCCTTCACGTAGATCTTTGCCAACTGCTACAAATTGTAATCTACCGTGACCGGAATGAAATGATCAGACTTGGTCAGCCTGTCAATAATGACCCAAATTGAGTCATACATCCCCAATTCTTGGGAAGACCTACCACGAAATCCATGGCTATTCTCTCCCACTTCCACTCAAGAATTGGCATCCTCTAAAGTAATCCTGCAGGTCTCTGACGTTCATATTTTACCTGCTGGCAATTCTGAAACTTGGACATAAAATCAACTATGTCCCTTTTCATCCCGGGCAACCAGTAACGCAGCCTCAAGTTCTTGTACATTTTGGTTACACCCGGATGGATCGAGTACCGCGAACCATGATCTTCTATCAGAATTTTCAGAATTATATCATCAACCCTAGGATCACAAATCCTCTCCCTGAAATGCAATACACCACCAGAGTCTAACATGACATCTCTGGACTCCCTGGATATCACTTTACTTCGCAACTTGCCCAGTTTCGGATCCTGAAACTGTTTTGCCTTTATTTTCTCTATGAAGGTGTCTTTGACCTCAATGCTGGACAATAACCCACCTTGGTCTGAGACACACAAGTGCATGAAATTGGCCTCCAGAGCCTAAATTTCCTTAGCTAGTGGTCATTTGGACACCCCCAAACAAGCCAAGCTACCCATACTAATAGTTTTCCGGCTCAATGCGTCTGCCACCATATTAGCCTCACCCGGATGGTACTGAATGGTCACATCATAATCTTTTAATAACTCCATCCACCTTCTCTGCCTCAGATTCAAATCCTTCTGAGTGAAAACGTGCTACAGACTGCGATGATCTGTGAATACTTCACACTTGACATCATAAAGATAGTGTCTCCAGATTTTCAATGCAAACACCACCACTGCCAACTCTAAGTCATGAGTCGAGTAATTCCTTTCATGCACCTTCAACTGCCTGGATGCATAGGCTATCACATTCCTATCCTGCATCAACACATCACCCAAAACAGAATGTGAAGCATCACAATAAATAATAAAGTCGTTACCTTCAACCTACAAGGACAATATCGGAGTTGTGGTCAAAAGTGTCTTGAGCTTTTGAAAGCTCTCCTCGCACTTGTAAGACCACACAAATGGTACCTCCTTCTATGTCAGCCTGGTCAGGTGAGTAGAGATAGAAGCAAAGTCCTTCACAAACCTCCAGTAGTACCCCGTGAGCCCAACAAAACTTCTCACCTCTGTCACAGAGCTAGGCCGGACCCAACTCTTAACTGCCTAAATTTTCTGGGGATCCACCATCACCCCTTTTTTGGACACCACATGCCCCGAAAACACCACAGAAGTTAACCAAAACTCACACTTAGTGAATTTTGCATAAAGCTTTTGGTGCCTCAAGATGTCCAACACAATGCGAAGATGATTAGCATACTCCTCCTTACTCTTAGAGTAGATCAAAATATCTTCAATAAACATGATAACAAAAGAATCCAAGTAGGACTTAAAAACTCCATTCATCAAACTCATGAATGATGCCGGCGCATTGGTCAAACCAAACGACATTACTAGAAACTCGTAATGTCCATACCGAGTCAGAAAAATAGTTTTCAGAATATCCTCAGGCCTAATCTTTAGCTGATGGTACCCCTACCTCAAGTAAATTTTTAAAAACACCAATGCACCCTGAAGTTGGTCAAACAAATCATCTATCCGGGGTAAAGGATACTTATTCTGGATGGTCACCTTGTTCAACTGTCTGTAGTCTATGCACATCCGCATACTACCATCCTGTTTTTTCATAAACAAAATCGGAGCCCCCCAAGGTAAAGCACTGGGACATATAAATCCCTTATCTAGGAGTTCTTGCAGCTGACTCTTAAGTTCCCTTAACTCTGTCGGAGCCATTCTATACGGAGGAATAGAGATGGGATAAGTGCCTGGCTCCAAATCAATACAAAAATCTATATCCCTGTCTGGAGGCATACCAGGCAAATCCGTTGGAAACACCTCTACAAATTCGGACACCACCATAACTGACTCAATATAAGGGGACTCCACACTATTATCCCAGAGATGAGCCAAGAAGGCTAGACACCCCCTTCCCACTAGCTTCCTAGCCCAAACATATGATATTATCTTAACTAGGTTAGGCCTATATACACCTTCTCACTCTAACCTATCCTTACCTTGAATTTGTAGAGTCATAGTTTTGGTGTTACAGTTCAACACAACATGTTAGGGAGATAGCCAGGTCATACCCAAGATAATATCAAAATCAGCCATATCCAAAATTACTAAATCTACCCAAGTACGTAGCCCCACAAATACCACAGAACAGTCACGATACATATAAGTCACAATCATCGACTCTCCAACTGGGGTAGATACATGGATAGGGGAATCAAGGATATCGCAATTCAAATTCAGACCCAATGCAAAACTAACAGACACATAAGAATATGTAGATCCTGGGTCAAATAATATCGAAGCCATTTTATCACATACAAGAATAGTACCTGTGATCACCACATCTGAGGCTTCTGCCTCAGTCTTTCCTAGAAAATCATAGCAATGTGACCGATCATCAATCTGGGAAACTTCCCAGGCCGGCTGTGCCGCAAGCCTGCCTGCGCTGCCATTCCCTCGGTCTCACCCACCCTGTGGATGACCCCTAGCATTACCACCTCTGCCTGCCGGAACCACTGCCCTAGTCTACTCCTGACCCTGATTACCTGCCTGCCTATGTGGACACTCCCTCTTAAAGTGGCCCAACTCACCATAATGGAAGCAACCACGGTCCAAAGTGGGCCTGCTAGCTGATGTATAAAATGCCCCCTGGACTCTAGGAGTTGAAGACTGAGCTCCCTGATGACCACCTATAGTAGCTGACAGAGCTGACTGAATAGGACAGGTCGAGTAATCCTACTGATGATGGCCCCTGGAGTATGAAGAACCAAAATTTCCCTCATTCCGGGGCCATTTAGCTAAAGCCTTAGCCTGCCCCACTTGCCTAACTCCCTCAATCTTCTTCACATAGTCCACCACATCATTAAAACCCTTGCCTGAAGAAGTCATATGCACTGACAATACCTGCAGATCACTATTCAGACCCTTGACAAACAACTGGACCCATTCCTCCTTGGAACCCAACATCTGTGTAGCAAAATGAGACAACGCATGAAACTTAGCCTCATAAGCTAAGAATGACATGCCACCCTGCTCCAAGTTTAGCAACTCATCTTTCTTCCGGTCCCTTAAAGTACGGGGAACGTACTTCTCTAGGAACAAGGCATGGAACTGCTCCCAAGTCAGTGGAGGTAAGATAGATAGCCGACACTCAACATGAAACCTCCACCACTGCTTGGCATCACCCTGCAGCTGAAAAGTGACAAACTCCACCCCATGCTGACGTACAATACCCAACTTGTGCAACCTCTCACGAAAATCCAGAATGAACTCATAGGCATCCTCCTTGTATGTACCCTGAAACATCAGAGGTTTCAGCTTAAGGAACTTAGTCAGCATCTCATGCTCATTACCTGTCATCACTGGGCCTAACATTGGCCTAAGAAGATCATTTGTGCCCGAAGCTACATCCATCCTTAGTGTAGTAGTAACTGCTGGCTGAGTATCCAAGGCTTGATTTCCATAAGATGTGGGTATGTCTCTAGCACCAACCAACCCACTCAAAATATCCCACGCCTGCCTGAAAGCTTCTGGTGTCATATTTGGAAGGCCTGCACCCCCAACTGTTGTCGCCTCCTCCTGAGCTCCTCTATCCTCTACCACTACTTCTTCCAAATCCTCAGCCACATGATCATGAGGTGGAGGAGGGGTTACCTTACGTGCAACAATAGCAGCTCGAGCTCCACCCCTGGCGGGTGCGGCTCCAACTCGTCCCCTGCCCCTTCCCCTACCTCTACCGTGAACTGTCGGGCCCACTGCTACGACAACTGGCCTTGCTCCATTATTCCTTGTAGTAACCATCTGCGGACAGAAGAGTGAATGAAGTTAGAGACCAATTCGTATCACCAGATACAAATTGGAATCGAGTTATAGCACGAAGGAAAATAAGGAAGAGATAGTTTTTCCTAAAGCCCCATAGCCTCTTAAAGAAAAGTACGGACGTCTCCGCACGACTCTACTAGACCTGTTTGGTACAATGAGACCAACAAACCTAGGCTCTGATACCATCTTTGTCATGACCCAATCCATCGTGAGTGTCACCCACCCAACCCCGAGATGAGCAAACCAATAGAGTCCCTCCCCACCCTTGCCTAGACTAACAGCCTAAAACTAACAAGCATAAATGTAAACTATCAATGAAAATAAGATCAACTACTAAAAAATTTATCATCATTAACAACTTGCAGAAAACCCCACCTAGGAACTGAAAGTCTTCGTACCAAACATCAATACCAAATCTAGAGTACGGGGATGCAACCCCAAACAAAATAAGAATAGTTTTTAAGTCCGGACAAATGGACTAAAACTCTAATAATAATCCCAAGGTAGCTCGAATCGATAGCTCACCCTTGAAGATCGGAAATGTCGATGCTAAATTTGAGGTCTCGTCTCATGCGCTGAAAGATTTCCTGTACTCACCAAAAGAAAGACAAGTGTAGTATCAGTACACCACCACTATGTACTAGTAGGATCATCAACCAATATTCAAGAAAATAGTATATAAATCGTACAAAAAATCCAGTAACAAGTATGGCAAACATGCAACAATATCACAGGCATCTCTAGACTACAGGTCTCTACCTAGCTGGTTACCGCATGAATCCATCTCTTATAGTTCTATTCCACCAACAAGAATAACCATAACCACACCTTACCATCTAGCCCGAACCCACCCTAGAATCCCCTCTAGAAATTTACCACAGGAAGTGATTACCCGGCCTTAACCAAGACTAATTCAACAGTCATACAACAGTTCTCGGCCACTCAAGGACCACCAATCAATAGCACTTTTCAATAACAACCCGGTCCACTCACGGAACCAATATCAAGTATAACATTCAGTAAAACAACCTGGTCCTCTCACGGAACTAATATCAACCAATGCAATACAATAATCAATGAACAGTGCAGGATGCAATAAAGTAAACCCATACCAGGCGTGGTACCCGTGCCAACCGAATGTTATACCCATATCAGGAGTGGTACCCGTGCCAACCATGTGTTATACCCGTACAAGGTGTGGTACCCAAGCCAACCGAATGTCAACAACGACAATCAATAGAATGAATTCACATCCCTTGTAAAGCCAACAAGTAAAAACCATTCAAACATAGACTGTAAACCGAACTTAGACATTCCACACAATTCCCCTAAGCAATGTAATGCACACAATTACTTAGACAACAAGTACAATGAATATACACAATCGCATAAATACAAAAGCCATCACCTACCTCGAATGTTCCAAGCTCTATTCAACTCGAGCTTTCCCGTGTTTTGGATTCCTCTCACGTTCTTGGTCTAAAAATAACACATAATGCATACAATTAATATACAGGCCTGTACATTACTCGAATTATACCAAATCCACAAACCCCAGGCCACCTATGATCATCCCACCCTTTTCCCGGGCTTTTCCACTGTTAATTCTCCTAGTTTTATCATTTTTTACGAACAAAATAGGAAATTAAACAGTTTATGATCATTTTAACGTACTTAAATTAACACCCAAGAACATACATGTTTGGAACCCCCTTCTTCCCTGAATTCCATCATCCCTAGGTCATCCCAAGCTTCCCCTATTTCCCTCCTAGCAATTCTACCGCATAGAAAATGTAGTACAAAGTGTGGGGAACGAAAACCTTACCTTAGGAACAATTTTTGGCGGAGTAATGAAGAAAATCACCTGAATTCGCCCAGCCCTTCTCCCAAAACAAACTTGTGAAATTCTGATGTTTTGAGAACTGTTTCTGCATTAAAAACCCATCGGCCCGCTATAGCGGTCACCTGCCGCTATAGCGGTCTTAAGTGAGTTGTCCGCCTCTAGACTGCCGCTATAGCGGTAATTTCTACCGCTATAGAAGTGGCCTCTATCGCGCGTGACAGCACTCGTCACAGGCAGAAAGTCCATCAATTTGCTAGTTTTGGCCATTTCACAACACACTTGATTCCCCCAACATCCCAAAATAACCTTTTCACATCAAACACTATTCCGGTAGTTTTACGTACCCAAATGTGATTCCGAAAAGTACCCCGGACTCCTTTATATCTTGGCTACGTAGAACAATAGCTCAATACAAGACACCTAAACCCATTTTTACCCATATTTCCCTAGACTCTACCTCTCTCCAAAATTGGCCGAGGCTAGCCTAACCCAGAATTTCAAACTCCCAAACCCGGAGTTTTCTAACTCTAAAACTTGGCATGATTGGTCTACCCATAATAACGGACCCGGTCGTTACAAATATTGACCCTATGACTGGCAGTGGGTGTTTATTTTTATGGTTGTCAATCTTTGGGTAATTGGATTTTAAAGTGGGTTCATGGAACCAATAATGAATAAAGTGTGAAGGATTTGCTAGGTCATAGCAAATTTTTGGGTTTCGTATGAATGGGAGGAAATAGGATGAATAGGGAAGGTGCTGAGTTTGTGGTATTAGGAAAGGGATTTCTCGAGAACAGTCTTATACTCCTAAATAAGTCCAGTATGGAGCTTCATGTATTATGTGCATAATTGATTAGGCTGGATTTAGCCTTTGAATAGGTCTTCAATGTTGGGATAATGAACCAGGTAGATTGTAGTAGGTGATGGTTGAATTGTTTCCCAAATTACATTATGTGTGCATGATAACTATTTCATTAGTATTGCTTGTAAAAAGTTTACGAAGTAAAGGAAGTCTACTACTGAGAGAAGTGGTGATCTCTCTTACCAGGACCAGGAACCAATTCGAATTTGGATCTAATACATGTTCAGGGAAAAAGGGAATGAATGTGAAATGATATCTTATTGTTAATCTCATGCAATGAACTTGTCTTATATGGTTGTTGGTCTTACAAGTGTGGTTGTGTTCATTGTATTTATGATTGGATGATATTTGTGATTCTTTAATTGGCTCGGGTACCACACTTAGTACAAATTATTGGTTGGCTCGGGTGCCACGCCTGGTACGGGATATCTATCGATTGGCTCAGATACCACACCTGGTATGGGATATCTATTGGTTGGCTCAGGTACCACGCCTGATATAGGTTCTATTATGGTTGCCTCTGGTATCATGCCTGGTATTGGCTTAGTTGTGCTTTTGTGTGTTGGTTCCACAAGTGAATCGGGTTTATTTCTTGTGTTGTAATTATTATGTGTTATTGGTCCATGAGTGGCTGGATTATTGTGTTTAAATGCTGGAGTGGTTCTTGGGTTGACCGAGATTGTACATTAAACACCCTAGATGATGTCTTAATGATCTTTTGATGGTCTAGGTTACTTGAAAAGTATGTTGAGTTGTATATAGGTTGTTTCTTGGGATTCAAACACGTGTCAGGAAGATATTGATTCAGGATGTTGATTGGGGTGCCACACAGGTGCTCTATGGATTTGGCTTCAGGCTGGGGGTCAGGATGATTGACTTAGGTTTCTGACTGAGAGTTTATCATGTTGTTCAGTAAAATGTCTAAGGGACAAGAGACAAGGTCATTGACTTAGGTTCTTAGGTAAGAGGGATAGACCCAGTGGCAGGGATAGTTAGTAATTAGATTATAGGGTCGAAGCTAGCAAGGTCTTCCTATTGTGTGGAAAGTTTGATGGTTTTGAAGAGTCCTAGTGTTATAAGGGATGGAATATCTTCTAATGGTTGAGTTGGCAGCACAACAAGGTAGGGAGTCTTGGGGGAAGAGTGTATGAAGTTCACGGGTATTATACCTGAATGGTACGGGTTGTTGATAAGGGACCTGGATTGTGTAAGTTTCATATTGCATGCTTTTTTGGATTTTTACATAATGTTATGAGGGGGATTTGGGTCGACCGATGATGTATACCAGTACGTGTTATTTGTACTGATACTACTCTTGTTATGCTAGTTGGGTATAGTCTGGTTGTAGGATCAAGGATGTTTTTTAGGTGGTGCGGATTACAATCTCCAGCAGCTTCTACTCATCTCTGCCTATGGTGGGAGCCGTGTCTATTTTCATGTTGTTTTGTATTCTTAGAAGCTCTTGTACTTGTTTAGACTTGTTCCTAGGGAGGATTTTTCCATTGTATTTTGTAAAGGATTTCATAGTACCCATGTTTTTGTACATGTTTTAAAATATGCAAGACACTTTTTATGTTCTCTTTGTATTTTTGCATTACATGTTTTAAATCGGGTGGTAAGGATTCTCCTATCTAGGTGATTATAGTAGGTGTTCGCATGGCCCAGTATTTGGGTCATGATACTTCAATTAGATGTGACAACCTTATCAGTCATCAGTAATAATCTTTTCAATTGGATGTGATAGCCCTCTTAGCTATTGGTAATAATGTATGTCTTGCACATCATTCATATTGATGCAACTCATAGATATCCTTTAAGTTATCAGTTTTTAGGTAATCTCGCATATTATCCAACTTTGGATATGAGGCGGCCTACAGATTCCCCTTAAATTGCTAGTTTGCAGGTAATCCTACATATCACCTGACTTTGAATTTGAGGCAGATTATAGATATCCCTTGAATTGCCAGTTTTCAAGGAATTATGTACATCATTCGACTTTGGATATAACACGACTTGCATATATTCCTTGAATTATCATCCTTCAGGTGCACATGATTTGACTTTGAATGTGATGCAACTTATAAATGCACATCTCGCACGTCATCTAATTTCATATATCACTACGGCTTACAACTTTCGAACTGTTAATTTTTGGTAATCTTGTACTTTATCCAATTTCAAATATTGCTGCAAGTTCTAGATGACATTCAAACTGTCAACCTCTAGATAATATTGCATATTATCTGGTTTTAGACATCATTGTGACTAACATATGACCCATGGTTTGTCAACTTTTGGGTAATCTAGCACACTATCAGGTTTCAGACATTGTTGTGACTTTTAGATTACCTTTGTACTGTCAACTTTTGGGTAATATAACACATCGCCCAACTTCAGATGGAGATATACAGACATCCCTCAAACTATATGCTTTCTTCAACCTTGACAACAAATATCTTTTTGATCTCTGTGGCAACAAAGGCCTTGCCACACGATCAAATATGGTTGTATCTTCTAGTGATTGATATTTTTGAAGTTGACAAATATATTTTCAATGTTAGACTCCACCGTCTCTATGTGATAACAAAAATGATGCTCCTTTAAAAAAAATTCCCATGTTAGACTCCATCATCTCCATGTGATAACGTATATGGTGCTCTAGTATCCTCAATATAAGACTCCATCATATCAAGGCAATAATGGAGATAAATTCTCTCAATGCTAGACTCCACTATTTGTGCGTGATAAGATGCTATCGAATATCCTTCAATACTAGACTCCACCTTCTCCATGAGATAATGGATATAAATGATTTAGCATCGATCCTGCACATAAAATGAAACTTAGGGATGACCTTGGATGTTATCACATCACTTCCCATGTTATCCCCATAAAATTCACAACAATTGATTTAGCCTTCTAAGTTTCAATTAACCTAGCGATTATCTCAGACCATTTTAGTGGAGTCCCATGCTATCCATATATAATATATATATAATATATTATATATATATAATATATATATATATATATATATATATATATATATATATATATATACATGTAAGTACTTTATATCAAAAATTAAAAACTTACATAGTTTTGTTGAGCCCTTGTCTCAATCCATGTATCCAGATCTGACTCATTACTTTTTTCCTTATATGGCATCTCCAAAAGAGTTCAGCTTGAGTCAGACGACTGTCACGACCCAGGCCATCGTGTGTGGCACCCACCCAATCCCCGGATGAGCGAACCAGTAGAGTTCAACCCTTAGCCAAGACTAACAGCCTAAAATAAGCAACAAGAAATAAACTAGAAATTCAAATAAGCAAAAGTAATTTCATTGAAATAAAACTGCGAAAATCCCCCCTAGAATCTAAAAGTCATCGTGCCCAAAACATCTACCAAAGATAGAGTACGGGGATGCAACCCCAAAGACAATAATGAAATAGTCTAAGCCCGAAGCAATTGGGCTACAACTCAAATGGATAGAAATCAAGGGAGCTTGATCGAACAGCTCACCCTTGATATCATGAACAGTCAGGCCTACAAGTGAGGTCGTGCGCCAACCGCCAGAAGATTTTCTGTACTCACAAAAGACAAGCAAGTGCAGTATCAATACACAACCACTGTGTACTGGTAGGATCATTAACCAGTTTCAAATATTCAATGAATGAGTAGTACAAAAATCAAGTACAAGTACAAGAACACATAATCCACTTGTCAATCAATTTTAGACCGCCCAATGCTCCTCCTTACTTGTCTCTACATATCAACGACTTTTATTAAAAAGTCAATACAAACAACCACCTCTTATCTATATAACCCGGACCCACCATGGGATCCCCTCTAATCAACACCTAAGTATTAACAAGAAAACCCGATCTACACCAAGACCCTCTCTAAAATTGGATACAACAATAACCCGGCCTCTCAAGAACCATAAGCAAATATCACGTTTAAACAACACAGCCCGGTCCACTCATGGAACCAACAACAAGTGAACAATGTAATAAAATTAATTTAATACTGTAGTAAAATAAACCCATACCAGGCATGGTACCCGAGCCAACCGTTAGTATATGTCATACCAGGCATGGTACCCGAGCCAACCATTAGTATATTTCGTACCAGGCGTGGTACCCGAGCCAACCGAATGTCAAACAATCCACAATCACAACAATAAACAATTAACTTATAACACCAACAAGCAAAATGCACAGTTCAACCAAACTGATAAAACCAGACTATTAGACATTCCTAAGCATTCCCTAAGCCATGCATCTCATAAAAATACTTAGATATAAGTACTTAAACACACAAATCATACCGAAATCAAACCATCACCTACCTCAAAATTATCCAAAGCTCTACACAACCGGAGCTTTCTTGTTTCTCAAAGTTCTTGCTAGTTCTTGGTCTAAAACAACACACAATAACCAATAATTAATCTTTATAGCATAAATTTCACCCGTATTACGTATAATCCTAAACTCCATTCCACCCATGATCATTCCACCCTATTTCCCAGACTTCACACCATTAATTCACCTAGTTCTACCATTTTTACGGATAAAATTAGGAAATTAAGGTCACATGATCATAAAACAGTAAATTTAGGAACACCCAAGAACTTCTACACATAGAATCCCCTTCTTTCCCCGGATTCTACCCTGCCAAAGTCATTCCAAACCTTTCCCCAAGTCCACTCCTAGCATTTATACCATATAGGAAAAGTATTATGGAGTTCCGGGAGTAGAAAACTTACCTTAGGGAAGAAAAACAATAAAAATGGAGGAAAAATGCCTGAAATCGCCCTAGCCCTTCTCCCAAGCAAACTTGTGAAAACTGAATGTTGTTGGGGACGTTTTTGCATTAAATTCCATCACACTTTGCTATAGCGGTCTGCTCCACTATAAGGGTACCGCCGTAGCGGAGTCATTCGTTATGGCGGAGGCTGACCGACGTTGACTTTCGCTGTAAAGATAATTTCTCCGCTACAACGGAGGTCTCTATGGTGGAGTGTCAACCGCTATAGCGGTTGACACAAAACAGAAAGTCGTAAAATCTCCAAAACTAGTCTATTTTACAACACACTTATTTTCTCGATATTTCGAAACAACCTCTTCACGTCAACCTTGATTCTGGGAGTTCTACTTACCCGAATTCGATTCAGAAAAGCCCCCCAGACTCCTTTATGTCTTTGCTACATGAAAAAATAGCTCAAATCAAGACATCTAACCCCATTCTCACCCAGATTTCCCTAGACTATACCTCGCTCCAAATCCGGTCAAGGATAGCTTAGCCCATAATTTCAAATTCCCAAACCCAGAGTTTTCTAACTCTAAAACTTGGCAAGAATGGATTACCCATGACAACAAACACGGTTGTTACAACAGATACCAATTTACACATCGTTCATCCCCGAACGATCAAGCACAAAATTATAAAAATAAATGATGGAAAGTTTAGTACCGAAATCCTTAAACAAGTGAGGGTACTTGTCCCGCATATCCTTTTCGGTTTCCCAAGTGGCTTTCTCAATCGGGCAATGCTTCCACTGAACTTTACCATATCGATTACCTTTGTCCTCAATTTTCAGACATCCCGAGCAAGAATCAAAACTAGTTCCTCTTCATAGCGAGGATCCTTATCGAAAAGTACCTCATCCCACTTGATGATGTAATCCCCATCCCCATGGTATTTCTTAAGCATGGATACATGGAATACCAGATGGACACCCGGCAAATAAGGAGGCAGTGCTAACTTGTAAGCCACTGGCCCCACAATCTTGAGAATCTCAAACGGACCGATGAACTGAGAGTTGAGTTTGCCCTTCTTACCAAACCGCATAACTCCCTTCATTGGTGACAATTTCAACTACACCCGTTCACCAACCTGAAATTCCATGTCTCGAACCTTGTGATCCGCATATTCCTTCTGCTTGTTTTGGGCAGCTAGCAATTTGGTCTGAATGCCTCTTACCTTTTCCTGCACTTCCCTTACCAATTCCATGCCCAGAGGCTTTACATTGCCTTTCTCAAACCATCTTACCGGTGATCTACAACTCCTCACAATGCCTCAAATGGTGCCATGTCGATACTGGAGTGGTAGCTATTGTTGTACGAGAATTCACACAATGGTAGAAACTGGTTCCAATGGCCCCCGAAGTCCATCACACATGCTCTCAGTATGTCCTCCAATACCTGGATCATCCTCTCTGACTGACCATCAGTCTGAGGATGGAAGGTTGTACTAAAGGTGAGTTGTGTACCCAACTCTTCATGCAACTTACCCCAAAACTTAGAGGTGAACTGGGTACCCCTGTCTGAAATGATGGAAAATAGCACCCCATGCAATCTCACAATCTCCTTCACGTAGATCTTAACTAATTACGGCAAATTGTAATCTACTCTAAGCGGAATGAAATGTGCGAACTTGGTTAGCCTGTCAACAATGAACTAAATTGAGTCATACTTCCCCAACGTCTTGGGAAGACCCACCACGAAATCCATGGATATCCTCTCCCACTTCCACTTTGGAATTGGCAATCTCTGACGTAGTCATGCAGGTATCTGATGCTCATATTTTACCTGCTGACAGTTCTGACATTTGGACACAAAATCCAATATGTCCCTTTTCATCCCAAGCCACCAGTAACACTGCCTCAAGTTGTTGTACTTTTTGGTCACACTCAGATGAATTGAGTATCACAAACGGTGAGCTTCTGCCAGGATTTTTTGAATTATATCATCAACTCGAGGAACACAAATCCTCTCTCTGAAATTTAGTACACCACCCGAGTCTAGCGTGACGTCCCTGGATTCCCTGGATATTACCTTACCCAAGAGCTTACTCAGTTTCGGATCCTGAAACTGCTTGGCCTTTATCTCCTCTATGAAGGTGGCCTTGACCTCAAAGCTGGACAATAGCCCACCTAATTTTGAAATACCCAAGTGCATGAAATTAGACTCCAACGCCTGAACTTCCCTTGCTAGTGGTCATTTGGACTCCCCCAAACAATCCAAACTGCCCATGCTAACTGTCTTCTAGCTCAATGCGTCTACCACCATATTAACCTTACCTGGATGGTACAGAATAGTCACATCATAGTCCTTCAATAGTTCCATCCACCTTATCTGCCTCAAATTTAAGTCCTTTTGCGTGAACACATGTAGCAGACTGTGATGATCGGTGAACACCTCACACTTGATACCATAAAGGTAGTGTCTCCAAATCTTGAGTGAAAAAACCACCGCTGCCAACTCTAAGTCGTGAGTCGGGTAGTTTCTTTCATGCATTTTCAACTGCCTGGAGGCAAAGGCTATCACATTCCTATACTGCATCAACACAACACCCAGACAAGAATGTGAAGCATCAATAAACAATAAAGTCTTTACCTTCAACTGGCAAGGACAAGATAGGAGCAGTGGTTAGAAGTGTCTTGAGCCTTTGGAAGCTCTTCTCTCACTTGTCGGACCACACGAATGGTACATCTTTCTGTGTCATCCTTGTCAGGTGAGTAGAAATAGATGCAAACCTCCGGTAGTACCCCGCGAGTCCAACAAAACTCCTCACCTCTGTAACAAAGCTAGGTTGGGCCCAACTCTTGACTGTCTTAATATTTTAGGGATCCACCATCACCCCTTATTCTGACACTACATGCCCCATGAACGCGACTAAAGTCAACCAAAATTCACACTTGGAGAACTTTGCATAAAGCTTTTGACGTCTCAATATGTCCAACACAATACGAAGGTGATTAGCATGCTCCTCCCTACTCTTGGAGTAGATCAAAATATCATCGATAAACATAATAAGGAAGGAATCCAAATATGACTTAAATACCCCATTCATCAAACTCATGAATGTTGCCGGCGCATCGGTTAACCCAAATGACATTACTAAGAACTCGTAATGCCCACACCGAGATCAAAAATTAGTTTTAGGAATGTCTTCCAGCCTAATCTTCAACTGGTGATACCCCGACCTCAAGTCAATTTTTGAAAACACTGATGCACCCTGGAGCTGGTCAAACAGATCATCAATATGGGATAGCGGGTACTTATTCCGGATGGTAACCTTGTTCAATTTCCTATAATCTATGCACATCCGCATACTACCATCCTTTTTCTTTACAAACAAGACTGGAGCACCCCAAGGCGAAGCACTGGGACAGATAAATGCTTTATCTAGGAGTTTCTGTAGTTGAGTCTTAATTTCCCTTAACTCTGCCGGAGCCATATGATACGGAGGAATGGAAATGGGACGAGTTCCTGGCTCCAAATCAATACAAATGTCTATATCCCTGTCCGGAGGCATACCAGGCAAATCTGCTGGAAACACCTCTCAAAACTCATAAACAACTGTAACTGACTCAATAGATAGAGACTCCACACTATTGTCCCGGAGATGAGCCAAGAAGGCTAGACAACTCCTCCCCACTAGCTTCCTATCCCAAACAAATGATATGATCTTAACTGGCTTAGGCCTGTACACACCTTCCCACTCTAGCCTATCCTTACACGGAATCTCTAGAGCCACAGTCTTGGTGTTACAATTTAACATAGCATGGTAAGGGGATAACCAGGTCATGCCTAAGATAATATCAAAATCAACCATATCCAGGATTACCAGGTCTACCCAAGTGTGCAACCCCACAAACACAATAGAACAGTCACGGTAAACATGAGTCACAACCACAAGCTCTCCAACCGTGGTGGAAACATGGATAGGTCAATCAAGGATATCACATATAAAGTTCAGACCCAACGCAAAACTCACAGACACATAAGAATATGTAGAACCTGTGTCAAATAACACCGAAGCCATTTTATCACAGATGAGAATGGTACCTGTGATTACTACATTTGATGCCTTAGCCTCGGTCCTCCCTGGAAATGCATAACAGTGAGCTCAATTATCAATCCAGCCAACCTCCCTAGCCGGCTGCGCCGCACCCCTGCCCACACCGCCATTCCCTTGGTCTCCCCAGCCTCCCTAAAAGTTACCTCGCCCACCTTGTGGATGACCTCTAGCATGACCACCTCTACCTGCCAGGATAAAAACCTTGGGCTGCTACTGAACTTGATTATCGGTCTGCCTGTGAGGGCACTCCCTCTTAAAGTGGCCAGATCACCACAATGGAAGCAACCACGATCAAGTGCAGGCCTGCTTGCAGATGAATAAGAAGCTCTCTGGCCTCTAGGAGCTTAAGACTGCTGATTAGCTCAAATGGATAGAAATCAAGGCAGATTGGTCGCACAACTTACCCTTGATATCATGAACAGTCAGGCCTACAAGTGAGGTCGTGCGCCAACCGCCGGAAGATTTCCTATACTCACAAAAGACAAGCAAGTGCAGTATCAGTTCACAACCACCGTGTACTGGTATGATCATCAGCCAGTTTCAAATATACAATGAATGAGTAGTACAAAAATCAAGTACAAGTACAAGAACACATTATCCAATTACCAATCAATTTTAGACCGCAATGCTCCTCCTAACTTGTCTCTACATACCAATCACTTTTATATGAAAGTCAACACAAACAACCACCTCTTATCTATATAACCCGGACCAACCCTGGGATCCCCTCTAATCAACACCTAAGCGTTAACAAGCAAACCCGGTCTACACCAAGACCCTCTCTAAAATCGGATACAATAATAACCCATCATCTCAAGGACCATTAGCAAATATCATGTTTCAACAACACAGCCCGGTCCACTCATGAAACCAACAACAAGTGAAAAATGCAATAATATCAATGTGACAATGCAGTAAAATAAACCCGTAAAAGGCGTGGTACCCAAGCCAATTGAATGTCAAACAATCTATAGTCACAATAATGAACAATTAACTTGTAACACCAACAAGAAAATGCACAGTTCAACTATACTGATAAAACGGGACTATTAGACATTCCTAAGCATTCCCTAAGCCATGCATCTCATACAAATACTTAGATATAAGTACTCAAACACACGAAATCAAACCATCACCTACCTCAAAATGATCCAAAGCTCTACACAACCGGAGATCTCTCATTTCTCGAAGTTCTTGCCGGTTCTTGGTCTAAAACAACACACAATAACAAATAATTAATCTTTATGGCCTAAATTTCACCCGGATTACGTATAATCCTAAACCCCAAGCCACCCATGATCATTCCACCTTTTTTCTTGAGCTTCCCACCATTAACACACCTAGTTCTACCATTTTTATGGGTAAAATTAATAAATTAAGGTCACATGATCAAAAACAGTAAATTTAGCAATACTCAAGAAGGTCTACACATAGAATCCCCCCTTTTCCTCGGATTCTACCATCCCTAAGTCATTTCAAACCTCTCCCCAAGTCCACTCCTAGCAATTCTACTGCATAGGAAAAGTATTACGAAGTTCGGGAAGTGAAAACCTTACCTTAGGGAATAAAAATGATGAAGAATGAAGGAAAAATGCCTGAAATTGCCCTAGCCCTTCTCCCAAACAAACTTGTGAAAACTAAATGTTTTTGGGTAAGTTTCTGCATTAAATCCCATCATGCTCCGCTATAGCGGTCCACTCTGCTACAGTGGTACCGCCGTAGTGGAGTCGTCTCCTATGGCAAGGGCGGACCGATGTTGACTTCTGCCGTAGCGGTAATTTCTCCGCTACAGCGGAAGTCGCTATAGCGGAGTGTCAACCACTATACCGGTTGACATTGGACTGAAAGTCATAAAATCTCTAATACTAGTCCATTTTACAACACACTTATTTTCCCGAAGTTTTGAAACAACTTCTTCAAGTCAACCTCGATTCCGGGAGTTCTACTTACCCGAATTTGATTCTGAAAAGTCCCCTGGACTCCTTTCTGTCTTGGCTATGTGGAAAACTAGCTCAAATCAAGACATCTTACCCAATCCTCACCCAGATTTCCCTAGACTATAACTCGCTCCAAATCTTGTCGAGGCTAGCCTAGCCCAGAATTTTGAACTCTCAAACCCGAAGTTTTCTAACTCTAAAACTTGGCATGAATGGATTAACCGTAACGATGGACTCGGTCGTTACAATGGAGTCCCAATGTGACCTCCTGCAAATAAAATATAATTAAACATAATTAAGTAATATTTCATTATGTTTATATAAACATATAAATTAAAAGGATAATATAACATACCATTTCCCTATCAATCTTCCCTATGCGCTTTGCACCCCCAATGTGCAATAATCCACCTTTGATACTATTTTTGGATTTCATGGCTTATTCAGACAATGCCTTGAATTCATCTGAATCTCAATATTTTTTAAGCTGCTCATACAAATGAGGTAGAAGCCAGTCTCCAAACTTTTTGTTATCCCGAGCATGTTTAAGCCAGTCTGGCACTGGCCTCCTCTCAAAAGTGATGGAAATGACCCTATTGTACTTTTTCTTCCAAGTACACATTTTTCTGAAAATCAAGTGACTAGCATCAGATGATATATATTATGAAAAGTTAATATTAAACTTCAATATATAATAATTAAATTGTATATGCCTTAAACTCATCAAATATGGTCTGTTGTATCACTTCTGGAATATCTTGCCAGGAGTGCTAAGGTTGCTAACAAAGCCTCCTAACTAACTCCTTTAGAGCACGTGCAACTTCTTTGAAGGATACCACCTATAAAACATACAATAAACATTGTCAAGTCATAAATAATTAATTAAAATAAAAAAATAAACTTAACAATTTAAAAAAATAAACTTACGATGATCCATCAGGCTGAGTCATGAATCTACCAAGCATTTCCTTCTCGCCAGGTCTAAAATCAATTGAATCCCCCTTCTCCTCAGAAGGTGCAGGTGTAGGTACATGTAAAGGTGATAGTGGCTGAAGTGAATAACATTTCGTCAATAGGGGAGTAGATGTATATGTGTCACACTCAGAGCTAATATCTCTAAGTCACAAAACTGATATGTGGAGGGATGAATAAACTGGGATGGAGTACCAGATGATAATCTGATAGTCGAGTTGTCCTATGGTCGAGGCATAGTGGGTGTAGGTATGAAATTGTAATAAGAAGTAGTACTACTAGATCTATGTCCATGATAATCCGCGAGATTTCCAGTGCTATAGGGTACGAAAGCCATGAGTGGAGAAGAGCTAATGATATATAGCACAGATGAAAGATGACCTGGAATATCATCAGTCTCTATAGGTCTCCTAGAGTTCTTCTTCTTAAATTTTCTATCTTAATAGGAAGATCTCGATCACCATCACCTGATGACATCTGTATACAAATTTTTATCAAATTATATAAAGAAAATCATAAGTATCAAAGAAAATCATAATCATAAGTATAAATAAATTTGCATGCTAGTCTATATTGTCCCAACCTTCATCCTCGCTTGTTTCATTTTCATCACTCTCCTATTCTTCCTCCTCCCTTATTTCATTTTTATTTTCCTATTTGTCCTCTCTGAATTTATCTATTTTTTCCTCAATATTTGCAACGACAATTATCTCATCATCAGAAACTTCTTCTAATATGCATTGAGGATTTTGTAGGCTACTTTCCAACTCAGGATCAACTTCTTGATGAACAATTGCGACATTGTTTTGGTATGCCGTATCTAGCACATTCTAAATATTAATCCTACACACAGGCTTAGTCTTTATAACCACCCAATAATCAGCCTTATCTCTGTACAACGGATATAGAGCATAATACACCTCCTTAGCATTTTGTGCAATAATAAAAAGAGCATAACAACCATATCATCTCGTGTGCTTAACTTCAATTATATTATGTTTTTAATTAACCCTGCTACCTCTATGTGAAGGATCAAACCACTTGCACCAAAATAGTACTTATTGTTTTGGCCAACCAGGATACCTAACTTCAATAATCTCGTGTATGACACCATAATATTAGTTTGGCCATTACCATTGACATCACCTTAAATGCGTACTCTACTATTAATAGTTTTCTTATACCTGGAAAATTCTCCAGTTTTAAACTTGAAACGATTCACACAATACTTATTCATCGTCTGAATTTAACTTTCAGCTCCAAGTGCAACATTTCTCACCAATTGTGAATGTTCGACGGTACTATGTTCACAAAAAACCTACATATATTGTTAATTCAAATTAATTTTTTTAGTAAATGAGTATATTATTCCTATTGATTCAATATTAAGTGTAAATGAGTAAATGAGCTTTTACACACTTACATATACTCTCAGATAATTGAAAAACTTCGTATGTATGGCATGTGCTTACGAATAAACTGTTAAGTGTATATTAAATTATTTCATTAGTTTTAACACTTAGTATTTAAATTTATGCAATTCGATAACACAATTCAATAGTATTACTTAAGATATGGTTGAATCTTGGGACAATTGAGCAAACCATGTGTCACATCTGATTGCGTTTTCATACTAGTGAAACCTCGCCTTTGACGAACGGGTATCTACTCTAACCGCCTAGATCGACGAACCCTTACGACCTGATCCAACATGTGCTTATGGAAAACAAGGTATAACAATAAAATGATCTTATTTTAATATGTGAAACATTTACAACCTTGTTTCAGAAACATCTTTTACAAAGAAATACAGTAAGTTTAAAACTAGGAAAACAACCCTCCCTAGGATCTAGTCTAAATAGGTACAAGAGCTACTACAGGAATGATGCAAGGAAAAGTAAGAGGACACAACTCCCACCATGGAAACAAGGAGTAGAAGCTGCTGAAGATCTCCGTCACCCTGTACCTAAGAAATATCACCGACAATACACCCAGACTATACCCAAAAAGATATAGCAAAAGTAGAATTAGTACAAACACATGTACTGGTAAGCATCACCGGTCGACCAGAATCCACTCATACCATTATATAAAGAATTCAAGAAAATATGAAACTAACTACAAAAGTCCCGTCTTCCAACATTCACCTTTACCCGACCCAATGTCAACCTGACCATCTACTTACACCTCTTACCTCAACCCTTCATATCCATTCCGCTGCCAACTCCCTCACTTGGGGACTCTGCACCCTGACTCCTAGGACTTCCCAAGTCACACTAACCCTTAAATTTACCAAGTTACCTTAATCTTAGACTTTCCAAGCCATCTTACACTAGTCCAACCACTAAGTCCAGACCTGGGCTACCACTCTGTTACTCAAGTCAACCTCTTATGACCAAACATCCACAAATAACCCAGCTAATTGCCGGACTAGACCAACTACACTCATGGTGATACTCACAACTATCCGAACCTCTCGAGGATCCCTAGGAGGATCCCCCAACCTGATAATAATAGCCAACAATACTACTCCCGACTCACAACCTTCCTCTTAGCTTATCTTCCATATATAACCAAATAACAACCATTGATAACACTCAATGACAATATCATATAATCTTACCACATAGTCTGACACCACCCCGGAATCCCCCTAACACCATCTAAGTGTTACATGCAATTCTGGCCTACACTATGACCAGCCTCAGAATTAATTATAATCACTAGGCCTCTCGTGGATCAATTACAAAATCACATTTCAAGAATACAACCCGGTCCACTCATAAAACAATCGAAAGAATACATCTAATGCTAGTAAAACAAACCCGTATCAGGCATGGTACTCAAGCCAACCATTTGTAATTCCTGTATCAGGCATGGTACTCGAGCAAACCAAATAGTATCTCTTACCAGGCGTGGTACTCGAGCCAACCAATAAGTAACCTGTACCATGCGTAGTACCCAAACCAACCGAATGTCACGCAGAAATCCAAAAGTCTACATTAATGAACAATAATACACTTGCAAAACAAACAAGCAATAACAACTAGTTTATTTCACAAGACTAATAACCGGACTATTAGACATTCATAATCCATTCCCTAAGCATGAAACTAATACAATACTAAGCAGTAATACATGAACATATGATTCATATTGGGAAAAAACAACCATCACCTACCCAACCTCGGGTACATAAACTTAACCTTGAATCTCATCCGAAGACTAAACCTCCATTCACCCCTTTTTGACACATGATTAGCAGATACATTCATTTTTGAAGCTCCTCCTATGAAAGGTAAAACGTGGGGAAAGACATCCCTAAACCTTAGTACTTCAACCATTCTTGTTATTCTACCCTTTTATACCAATTTTTTGACGAAGTCTCTCTTTTTACCTAGTCATTTAGTTACCCAAACAATTTTGAGTCCCCGAACCTTCCCGACATCCCAGTTCCTTAATCCTATCACTAACTGACACATAAATAAATATATCCAGCTCAGAATATTACCATAAATTATCCCAACCCAACTATTTCCCTAGATCAACCAATCCAAATGCAGCAATCCTCCAGACTCCATGCCCGAAGTCCTATGTATAATTTCTCCTTTCTGTCTATATGATAATACAAAATGAAAGCAGGTCAATATCTACTTAAGCTTAAGAAAACCATGCCAACCTAGATGTCAAGCAGCTGTAGGATGTATTTTTTGGCTCCATTAAGGCGTTCCCTACTGGATATTCTTAATCCTATCACTAACTGACACATAAATAAATATATCCAGCTCAGAATATTACCATACATTATCCCAACCCAACTATTTCCCTAGATCAACCAATCCAAATGCAGCAATCCTCCAGACTCCATGCCCGAAGTCCTATGTATAATTTCTCCTTTCTGTCTATATGATAATACAAAATGAAAGCAGGTCAATATCTACTTAAGCTTAAGAAAACCATGCCAACCTAGATGTCAAGCAGCTGTAGGATGTATTTTTTGGCTCCATTAAGGCGTTCCCTACTGGATATTCTTAATCCTATCACTAACTGACACATAAATAAATATATCCAGCTCAGAATATTACCATACATTATCCCAACCCAACTATTTCCCTAGATCAACCAATCCAAATGCAGCAATCCTCCAGACTCCATGCCCGAAGTCCTATGTATAATTTCTCCTTTCTGTCTATATGATAATACAAAATGAAAGCAGGTCAATATCTACTCAAGCTTAAGAAAACCAAGCCAACCTAGATGTCAAGAAGCTGTAGGATGTATTTTTCGGCTCCATTAAGGCGTTCCCTACTGGATGATAAGCCTGAAATTTGAGTTTTCACGTGTTTTTAGCTGGAATCCCTCCTCCCTATGGCTCCCTAGCCTTGGAGCAGCCTAGGCTGTTTCCAACTGAGGAAGAGAAGTTCTGTTACTAAAATCGCGTAACAGGCTACTGCCTCCATTCATTCTTCTATAGCGGTTAGTTGTCTGCTACAATGGTAGCTATAGCAGAAATAAATACCACTATAGCAGAGTGACATCAGCGCAAATAAATTTCAAAAATTGCAAATTTTCTGTCGCGATGACCCCACTTTATGCAAAACATATTTTTGATCATTTCCAAAATTTGAGATATCACATTTTCTAAAATAACAATGGATTTGGTCATTACAATAGATACCAATTTACCCATCATTCATCCCCGAATGATCCCACGAGGAAAGAGGAAAAACAAAAACTGGTATGGGACTCTCACCATCCCACTTGATCGCGTATCTATGAACTTACGTGAAATATTGGACCTTCTCTTTATTCAATTGCACTCGAACCAAATAGGAAAATAAAATGATCCATCTATGATGAGGAATTTCCAGGTCACCCAAGGAAAAATTCACGTGACCCTTTCCGAGCACCCGAGAAATCCATGCCTCGCAGATGTCAGAACGAAAGAATTCAAAAAGACCCAGAAGAACCTTTCCTTTACTAAAACTAATTGCCATATCCGCTATAGCAAATATTGTACCACTATAGCAGTTGGCAACAGTTGAAATAAGGGAGAAAATGGGTTTTCATCCTAGTCTCCTCTATTTTCTTCTGAAAAACTCTCCTTTTCTCCTGATAATCATTCCTACTTACTCTTTGATTTCCTGCATGAATATAGGTAGGATTGTGGTAGAAAATAATTACTTTGGGTAGACATTGTCGTTGCTTTTTGAATTACAAAAATAGGTTGGATTTTTGTCGGATTTCCGAAGCATGAAGGCTTCCTTTACATTCACAATGCTTCCACTGCGTTCTGGGAATAAGGATTATGAAACTTTTGGCCAAAAATGGGCCATGAATGATGGGTAAGGTAAAGGGTTGTTCTTGGGTAAAACTTGTGATTTGAACAAAATTTAGGGGTTATAATGCCCAAACTTTTGCAGAAAACAGTAGTAAGACACTTTAGGAGCACTGATATGAACTTGGATAGTTACAAATAAAGTTTTAGGTCAAGGGGAGCCATTGAAGCACCCCTTTGAAATTCTAGTATGATGAAGATCGCTATAGAGGTCAGGTATTGCTATAGTGGAGAAATTTCTGCTATAGTAGTTCCGCTATTGCGGATAGACGTCGGCTATAGCGAAAGACCGCAAAATAGAAGCCTCACTAGGCTAACACTCAGAAAAAATTCCATTTTTTTAACTCGTTCCTTTATGCTAAAACATGTTCTAATCTCTCTCTTGGCTATATTGCAGGTTAACAAAATTAATGGCTGAAGGACAATACCTCAAGTATGATTATGTGAGGTTCCCTGACGATGCTAGTCAAGAGAGATTCTGGGACTATCGCCCGCTTGGATTTTGTTTTTAAAGGGGATGCAATGTGGTTGGGATGGATAGAAATGAATTCGCCTTCCATCGCAGACTTCAAGCTTTCAATTGGGTTTCCCTGATGGTGGCTCCCCCTCTCGCTCATACTAGTTGGGTGTGATAGTTCTATGCTATCCCCCCCACTGTTCATTGGGATGATCCTTACCCCACTATCCACATTAGAGGGGTAGATTTTCTGATGGATTCTCAGATGATCAACGAGGTGCTAGGAGTGCCTCACGTCTCCAATGATGCGTACGAGGCCAAGGTTTGACTTTGGGACATGTCTTAGTTGAGGGATACATTAGTGGATGAGGAGTTCAGAGATCAGGTATACTGGCCCGGTCCTGAGGGGATCACTAGTGCTTACTTCTCCATCGATGCTAGGAGGTGGATCAATTTGTTATCCCGGAGAATCCACCCATCAGGCAATAAGACTGACGTGACTTATGTTTGAGACCTTGTGATTTCTTGTGCTATGCAGGGGATTATTATGAATGTGGGCGACTAGATCATCTCGGAGTGGAAGGACTTCTACCGAGGTCCTAGAAGAGGCCTCTTTCTTTTTGGTTTGGTGTCTGAGTTGTGCAAGCGGGTTGGCGTGCCTGTGGATCATACTGACCATGAGGAAGAGATGGATAATGACTTTGACCCCCTTTGGGTGAAAGTGGTTACTTCCAAGAATAAGAAGAAGTTAGATGAAGTTGGGAGCATCCAGGCTGCTGATGATGTAAATGATGATGATGAGGATGATACTCCCGCTCCTTCCCAGCCTCAGCCCCGATTACTAGCCGCCAGCGTAAGGAGACTCTGGCCATGGTCCGGAGGTTCACGGAGGGCACTTCTGTTGGGGGTACATCCCAACCCCCTTCTGCTCAGGATTTTGCAGCATTCCGCAGGGAGTTAGAGGAAGAGAAGAGGAAGAGGCATTCCCAGGATCGCATGTTTGCCCGGATGTGGAAGACAGTCAAAGTCATATTCTCTTGTGTCGCCTCTTGTCAGGAGCTCCCCACACTTGAGCCTGAAGAGAGGCAGGCGTTTCCCTTCCTAAGTGATGATGAGGCCTAGGACCTCCCCCCAACCCTTCCCCTCTTTATTAAGACATTTACTTCTTTTGGGTTTTCCCCCCGTTTGGGGCATGTACTAGATAATGTTCCCTTTACCCTTTTTCCCTTTGTTTTACGCACGTGGATGCTAATTTTCAGAAAATTTCCTTTTTATGCATGCTATATTAGTTCTATAGATGTTTTCCTTGGTTTATATAGCAACTCGCGGCTAAATTATTGCTTTTAGTCTCCCCCGGAATGAAATGAAAAATAGGAGAAAATAGGGAAAGCATTCTTCCCCGAGCCTCCCCACTATAGCGGTGCCATTCTGCTATAGTGGTTCCACTGTAGCATTGGAAATTCCCGCTATAGTGGGATTACCGTAGAGGTACAGTTTCCCTATGGTGGTCCCGATGGTGACAGTACAGAACCTTTAATTTTTCAGTGAAAACAACTCATCCCCATTCCCCGTTATCATTAATAATAGCATAAGTCCAATCATGGTCTTAAACAACACCCCCAGACCATTCTTATCAATGCACATGTCGAAACTTAGCACCAATATGTCACCAAATCAACTCAAAAACTACACTATAAAGTTGTTCGTAACAACACCTTCTCGCTATCATGCAAAAATTGCCCCATGGTTCCCAACCAAGTTCTAACTGCCCTGGAAATGAAACTTCCCTACAGTCATTAGCCCTTTCCCCTCACCATTTAACCAATGATGAGTCCATCCTCAAATGTAACAGGAAATCCAAATTCACACACAACAATTTATCACCAACCAGAGCATACCACATTCAAAGTATGACTACATTCAGACTCACATATTAACAGTCAAGAATTTAGTTCTACGCCAATAGTTTAGCAACACAAACATTGTATCACAGAAGTTTTCAAGCTTCACACCATGATAAAGTCAAACCACATATACTATTCTCTATTCATCCCATGGATGACCGTTAGTCGATAATCCAAGTCTTACCATGGCCTCTCAGGCTAGATACCAATTGGAACCATCCAGGTTCTAACTTTGCTTTCTTGTTTCATAACAGTCGTTGTCAAATGACATCCTTTTCCTTGTCGAGATACCAAAAAGAATCTAGAGATACCAATTGGACTCAACTCGTACAAGCAAGTAAATGATTGCATGAAAAGGAATGAAAGAAGAGAGATGTTTCCTAGAATCCTTCATATCTTTCCAAAGATTCGATGTGGACGTCAACACACTAATCCACGGGACTCTATTCGACATTTATCTCTTGTACTGGGAGACCGGTAAACTAGGCTCTGATACCATCTGTCACAACCAAACTACTGGGCCATGCGGGCGCCTACTCAAACCACCTAGATAGATGAACCTTTACAACCCGATCTAACAGGTGCTTGTGAAAAACAAGGTATAGTAATAAAATAATCTCATTTTAATACGTGAAACATTTACAACCTTGTTTCCGAAACATCTTTTACAAAGAAATACAGTAAAACCTTTTTAAAACTGGGGAAAAAACCCTCCCTAGGATCTAGTCTAATAGGTACAAGGGCTACTACACGAATGATACAAGGAAAAGTAAGAGGATACAACTCCAACCATGGAAACAAGGAGTAGAAGTTGCTGAAGATCGTCGTCTAATGTACCTAAGAAACATCACTGGCCCTGTAACCAGACTATACCCAAAAAGGTATAGAAAGAGTGGAATCAGTATAAACGCACGTACTAGTAGGCATCATCGACCGACCCGAATCAACTCATACCATTATTTAAATAATTCAAGAAAACATGAATTTAACTACAAAAGTCCCGTCCTCCAACATCCACCTTTACCCGACCCAATGTCAACTCGACCATATACTTATACCTCTTACCTCAACCCTTCCTATCCATTCCCCTGCAAACTCCCTCACTTGGGAACTCTGCACCCTGACTCCTAGGACTTCCCAAGTCACAATGACCCTTTGATTTCCTAAGTCACCTTAACCTTAGACTTCCTAAGCAACCTTATACTAGTCCAACCACTAAGTCCAGAACCGGACTACCACTTCATTACTCAAGTCAACCTCTTATGACCAAACATCCATGAATAACCTACGTAACTACCAGACCAATCCAACTATACTCATGGTGCTACTCACAAGTATCCGGACCTCTCAAGGATTTCTAGGATAATTCCCCAACCTGATCATAATAGCCAGCAATACTACTCCCGACTCGTAGCCTTTATCCTAGCTTATCAACCACATATAACCAAATAACAACAATTGATAACACTCAATGACAATATCATATAATCTTACCACATAGTCTGAACCTACCCCATAATCCCCCTAACACCACCTAAGTGTTTACGTGCAATTTTAGTATACACTAAGACCAACCTCATAATTAATTATAATCACCCAGCCTCTCATGGACAAATTACAAAATCACATTTCAAGAATACAACCTGGTCCACTCATTGAACCCTCAAAAGAACACATCGAATGCCAGTAAAACAAACCCGTACAAGGCATGGTACCTGAGCCAACCATTTGCAATTCCTTACCAGGCGTGGTACCCGAGCCAACCAAATAGTATCTCTTACCAGGCGTGGTACTCCAGCCAACCAATAAGTAACCTGTACCAGGCGTAGTACCCAAGCCAACTGAATGTCACGCAGAAATCCAACAGTCTATATTAATGAACAATAATACACTTGCAAAACAAACAAGCAATAACAACTAGTTTATTTCACAAGACTAATAACCGGACTATTAGATATCCATAAACCATTCCCTAAGCATGCAACTCATACAATACTAAGCAGTAGTACATGAACACATGATGCATATTGGAAAAACAAAAACCATCACCTACCCAACCCCGGGTACATAAACTTAACCTTAAAACCCATTGGAAGACTAAACCGACATTCGCCCCTTTTTGAGACATGATTAGTGGATACATTTGTTTTTGAAGATCCTCCTATGATAGGTACAACATGGGGAAGGACATCCCAAAACCTTAGTACTTCAACCATTCTTGTTATTCTACCCTTTTATACCAAATTCTTATCGAAGCCTCCTTTTTTACCTAGACATTTAGTTACCCAAACATTTTCGGTTCCTCGAACCTTCCCGACATCCCAGTCCCTGAATCCTATCACCAACCGACACATAAATAATTATATCTAGCCTAGAATATTACCACACATTATCCTAACCCAACCATTTCCCTAGATCAAGCAATCCAAATGCAGCAATTCTTCAAACTCCTTGCCCGAAGGCCTACACATGATTTATCTTTTCGGTATATACAATAATAAAAAATGAAAGCATGTCAATATCTACTCAAGATTAAGAAAACCTAGCCTACCTGAATGCCAACTAGCTTCAAGATGCAATTTCCAGCTTCGTGAAGGCATTCCCTACCAGATAACAAGCCTGAAATCTGATTTTTTGCATCCTTTTAGCCTAAATCCCTCCTACCCATAGCTCCCCAGCCTTGGAACAACCTAGGAGGATTTTTGGAGTAACCCTCTAATGTTTTCAAACTTAGGAGGAGAAGTTCTTTTATTAAAATCGCATAACAGGCTACTGCATCCCATCATTCCGCTATAGCAGACAACCGTCCACTACAACGGTAGCACTATAGTGGAAATAAATACTGCTATAGCAGAGTGACGTCAGCCCAAAGAAATTTCAAAAATCTCAAAGCATCATTACCTCTTGAATGGATATATCCACCTCATTTGAATTGGGCCTCCTAGGAGTGCCTCTTCTAAAAGGTGAATTAGAAGATGCTCCATCACATCAAAGAAACCACATGGAAAAATCTTCTCCAACTTAGTGGTGATAGCAGAAATATATCTTGCTACATCCTTGCTAGGCTACTCTCCAACAAATTATTAGAATACAAATCTTTGAAGAGCAGATTTAACTCTGTGATTGGTTTCCATATCTTTTCAAGAAGGTGGCTAAATGTGATAAGAATTAAGTTTTCCATAAAAACATGAAAATCATGGACTTTCATATCAATCAACTTTGCTTCATCCATATCTACCCGCTTTCCTAAATTTGAAGCATAGCCCTTGGGTATCCTTAAATTCTTAACCCACTTATAAATTTCTCGTTTCTCATTCAATGCCAATAAAAAACTGACCTTGGGATTAAACACTATACTATTTCCCATTTCCTACAACCACAACTCCTTTCTCCTGCAATATTTCTTTACGTCCATTCTAGCTTTTGAGTTGTCTTTTGTCTTGCCCTTAACATTGTCTTTTGTCTTGCTCTTAACATCCATCAGTGTGTTAAAAAAATGTCAAAATAATTTTTTTAATTTGCATTACATCAATATTATGTCATAGAATATTATCCTTCCAATATGGTAACTCTTAAAATATGCTTTGTGTTTTCCAATTATATTCAACCCCATATCCAGTAAGACAAGAACTCTCTCTCAAATCTGTAATTTTAGGCAACTAACTAAGTCATTCTCAAATCTGATGCTCTGAAAGTAATGGAAGTGACAAATCATTTTCAATATTATTCTTTTTGAATGCATTTTTAATCATTATAAACTCGTGATCCATTGGTAAGACCTGACGGTGACAATAAAACTAATAATTTTTGGGTCATACTTTAAAGTGAATGCTTTACTATTTTCCATGCATTCTGGACAAGCTAGCTTTTCAGCAGTCATCCAATCAAACAACCTCTCATACATAGAAGAATCATTAATGGTCCACATTAAAAAAAAATGCATGATAAAATTTTGCTTAGTTGATATATGGTATATCACTATACCGTCAAACCATAATTATTTTAGCTCATCTATCAATAGTTGAAGATAGACATCAATCAAAAAATTTGGATTATGGAGATCTGGGATAGTACAACTTAGGAATATATAGGGACTTGGCATGCACATTTCAGGCGGGAGATTATACAGAGTAAGAAATATGGGTCAACAAGAATAAGTTGTTGCATTATTAGAGAATGGTGTGAAACCATTTACACATAATCCAAATCTAACATATCTTGGTTCCCTAGCAAAATCAGGAAATGTTATATCAAAATGCTTTCAAACTTCTCCATCTGATGGTTGAGACAAGACACCCGGTGGCCTTCTATTTTCACAGTTCCATCTAATATGTGAGGCAATACTCATCGATGCTTACAACCTATTTAACCTAGGTATAAGAGGTAGATAGTGAATTTTGTTATGTGGGACTATTTTTCCACGGTGAGTCTTCTTATACCGAGCATATTCACAAAACATACAATTGTCTAGATGATCATCAACTTATAGAACAACATGCAACCATTTATATAACAATAAATTCTATTTTATGAAAATCCTAACTTGGAAACAAATTTTTTTTCTTCCTAGAAATTCTTAGGTATCTGTAACTCTGGATTATTAACTACTTCCCCCATAAGATCAACTGCAGAGTCTATACAAGCTTGAGGAACACTCCAATCTGGTTTGATACTAATTAGACTAATTGCAATTGACAAAGCAGAATGTGGACTCCCTTCATATAATGGATGGCTACCCTCTTGTAATTGTTTATAGAAGCTTCTTGCTTCTTCTAAATATTGTTCGTGTTCCATCCCATCTTAAACCTCAAAAGCATCATTGAACATTTCATGCACCCTATCGTGTTTCAACCCTATCATCTTGGAACCTATCATGTTGAACTCTATTTTGATCATGTGTAAGCCTATTATATTCCTTCATAGGCAACGAATTATAAAATACACTATTTAACCCAATTTTATTACCATGATCAACCCACATAAAATATCTAGGCTTAAATCTATTACGATAGAGATGAACCATAATTGTATTTGGATTAAAAAACTTCCTGCATCGGTATAGACTACAAGGACACCTAACCATCCTACCATGACTTTGAAAGTTTTCTAGTGACATTGCATGCTCTATAAAACCTCTAACTTCAGCAAGAAATTTAAATTTAATAGCCCCACCATTTTTATAATACATAGCATACATCCATAAATGATGATCCATCTACAAAAATATAAAGATTCAATTAAAATTAGACTCATTAACAATTTATTAGATTAACTAATATATATTGATAGTAAAATTTATTAGGAAATGGTTATTATATATTTATTAATTATTATTATAATTACTTTACTTATAATAATTATTAGATTACATATTTAATCATTATTGTATATTTAATAATTATTATTACAATTACTTTGCTTCTAATAATTAGATTATATATTTAATGATTATTATATATTGAGTATTTAACAATTATTTTATTGTAATTACTTTGCTTCTAATAATTCTATTATATATACTCAATTTCTACTCATCAGCTTGAAAAAAATCCTCTCTTAAGTTCAAGAGTTTAGAATCTTTCTCAATGACCATCCTCTCCCATTCCAGTTCTTTTCTCTTTTTTTAGGGGCAAGTTCATTTAATGATTATTAAACTAATAGCAAGCAATAGCATAAACTAAGGTTCATAACTTAAGCTAAGGTTCGCAAACTAATACTAGCAAGCATTAACCTAAACTAAGATTCACAAACTAATAGCAAGCGTTAACCTAAACTAAGGTTCAAAAACTAATAGCAAGCATTAACCTAAACTTTTAATAATTATTATTACAATAACTTTGATTCTAATAATTAGACTATATATTTAATGATTATTATATTGAGTATTTAATAATTATTTTATTACAATTACTTTGCTTCTAATAATTGGATTACATATTTAATGGTTATTAAACTAATAGCAAGCAATAACATAAACTAAGGTTCATAACCTAAACTAAGGATCACAAACTAATACTAAGGTTCATAACCTAAACTAAGGTTCACAAACTAATAGCAAGTATTAACCTAAACTAAGGTTCAAAAACTAATAGCAAGCATTAACCTAAACTAAGGTTCATATATAACCTAACCTAAGGTTCACAAAAAAATAGAAGACATTTACCTAAACTAATTAAGGTTCACAAACTAATAGCAAGCATTAACATAACTAAGGTTCATATATAACCTAAACTAAGGTTCACAAATGTAACAACCCTCATAGTGATTTTTGAATTTTGGTATATTTTGATTGTTCTAACCCTCTTCATAGTTGTATTATGGTATTCGTGGTATTCAAGAGTGGGTGACACGGTTCTCGAGGTGATTGATTCAGAATTATGCAAGTTTTTTGTTTTTGAAGGTTGAAAATTTGATGTAGTTGACTTTAGTCAATATTTGTAGAAGTTGAGCTCGTATCTAAATTTTGTCAGTGCTATCAGCTCCAAAACATGACTTTTGAGTTAGTAGGATACTTGGTTCGAGTCCTGTGACATCTAGATGAGTTTTGGAAAAGGTTTTAAGTTTTGAAAGTCGAAAACTTAAGAGAGTTGACCAAAGTTAACATTCAAGGTTAGAAAGGTTATATTTGAGTTTTGATGATTCCACTAGGTCTAGAGAGTTACTTTAGATCTAGTTGAAGGTTTGGTTCATTCTCGAGACTTTAGAATGAGTTTTGAATCATTGTTTCAAAATTTAAAGGTTTTTAAAAGTTGACTTCGGTCAAGACGATCCTGTTTGGGTGTTTTAATGATTCAACCAGGTGTAAGATATATTTTTCAACTGGTTTGCACTAGGTTTTATGTCCAGGAGGTCTCAGATAAATTTTGGGTACTTGCTCGGAGTTTGGAGTTTTTCATAGTTTAGTTTTAATAGTATCACCTGAATAAAATGAGCTTTATTTTTTTGATGGGATAGACCGTTACATCTATATCAAAATTTTAGAACTAACACAAAAAGAATCATCACATTTGGAGCTCGTATGAGGGAGACATAATTGTTTTACTATGGACAGTGGTTGTTGGTGCAGATGAGGTCGTGATCACTAGCCTTTAGTCACAATTGTGAAGGATCGCCACTTAAGGTCATCACGGTCGTGAGCCTTTGGTCATGATTGGGATAGGTCATCGCTGAAGTGCCCATGACTATTTAAAAGCACAAATTTTAAGAATTTCATATTTTTGATATTTTAGGAGCTAGAAAACTCCAATTGGGGTAATTTTGATATATTTTTCTTGTATATTCATTGGATATGTATTTCTATCATCCTTTTCCTCATTTTACTATAATACCCATTTCATTTTTCATGATTTTTGATTCACAAATTGAGTTTTGAAACACCAAAGTTAAGAACCCAAATGTTCTTCATTTTAAGATTAATTTGTGATGGGTTTTCGTCTATTTTGGAAACTAAGGTCTTTGTAGTATGGGTAATTACTTACTAGTTTACTTGTGATCATCCTTACCTTATGAGTTGTATTATTAACATACTTATGTTTAGTTTCCCTTCTTTTACCTCTTATTATTTGAGGTTACCAGTACACCGCCATGTTCTTTCATCTTTCCTTTATTTACTATTATTGCAAAGAACCAGGTGTGTTCTCTACTCTTATATTTGTATTCTATGATGCATCTTTTATTGCTGGATTAGTTCACTTATACTTTTTTGTGCCTTCTATATATGGCTAGCTTCCTTGTGCTTTACTCTACTTGCTTCAGTGACCCTGTTCTTTGATTATCTGCTACCTACTATTTTTACATCTTATATATGCCCAGTCGACCTATGATGTCAATTGGGTACCCGTTTCTTTGCAATTGGTGCTCATACTACACTTATGCATCTCTCTGGTGCAAATCCTAGTGTGGGCCATTACTATTGACGCGAAGACTCATGCAACACTTTAGAACATCCGAGACATAGAGTGAGCTCCTGACGATCGGGGCTTGGCCATATCTATTCTATTATGCATTGTCTACTCTTTTGTATATTCAGAGATAGTTGTATATTTTCTTTTGCTCTCTCTTGTACTCTATATATTTAGTAGTGTCTTCTATATTATGATACAAGGTTATGGGATTGTTTAGCTTCTGTCTATATATATATATATATATATCCTGTTGCTTTCGTCTGTTTTTCCTTTTTTACCTTCTTTTGCTTATTTTCTTTTTGGTACATGCTTTATTTAGTTTGTAGACCATTACTAACTATCCCAGGCTACGACAATTGGTTTTCCTACAGGGGGTTATAGGTGCCATCATGACCTAAGAAATCAAGTCAGGATAGCTTGTTATCAGAGCCCAGGTTCACCAGTGTCATTGATATAGGAGCCAATATCTAGTAGAGTCCTGCAGATCAGGGCAGAGACATTCGTACACTATCTTCGGGAGGCTATAGTGAAATTTTAGGAAACATTAAGCTTCTCTTTCTTCTATATTATGCGTTTTATCCTAGATGGATTCCTGGAATCTCATTTGTTCTAGTTCACTCTTTCGCAAATGGTTCATACAATATCTTCTGCAGCAAACGAGGGTGAGCCTTCAACCAACATCTTCGGCTCTAGATAGGGGCCGGGGTAGATCTTGAGGTAGAGGTCAAGGATATGCCCAAGATGCGGCACTAGTTAGAGCTCTTGAGTTTGAGTATGAGCCTGAGCCAGTTCCAGATCTGTCGCCCATAGACCAAGGGACAACCGAGGTGCCACTAGGGACAGTAGTAGCATCAGTATCAGCACCCGCCCCAGCTCCTACACTAGATATTCGGTTCTTTAGTTGTTGAGTATAGTTAGAGGTCAGCCTTTAGATATAGCACAAACATCCACTCAGGGGAATCCCTAGGTGTTCAGAGTTCAGAAGAGCAGTCTACTACTGTTGCTCCCCATGGATAGGTCCTTCCAGTGCTGACAGTTTCTCAGCCTCTCGCTTCTTGCCCAGTCATGTTAAGTCTTGGGGCTGGTTTTTTAGATTAGCCCACCAAGGTTCTCTGGTGCTCCCGGGCAGGATGTCCATGAGTTTATTTCTACTTGTGTGATGGTACTCCATCATCTTGGTCAATTGGATGCCCACGGAGTAGATTATACAACCTATATACTAGAGGGACCAGCTAAGCTTTGGTGGAGGGCCCAGGTAGCCTGCATACCTCCTGAGTCTTCTTAGTTGACTTAGAGAGAGTTCTACGAGGCCTTTATAGCCAAGGTCTTACCACATTGTGACTGTGAGAGCCATACAGACTAGTTTACCCAATTGATGCAGGGGTCGATAACAGTGTCTGAGTATAAGGCATGTTTTCACTATTTAGCTTATTTGGGGCTATGATTATTCCTACAGAGCCAGACTAGGTTGGTTGATTTGTTTGGGGGTTGAGGATCGAGCTTCAACAGACTGTAGAGATATTAGTTGCTAGTGGACGACCATTTTAGGTTATAGCAGACCATGCCCACAGAATGGAATATTTGAACCACCAGGACCCCGAGGCTAGAGATAAGAGGCTATACCATCAGGGCGGTTACAGTGGTTCCTGCTCTGGCAGTCGAGGTTCATGCCAGTGAGGCATAGGATATCAGCTACAACAGTATCAAGGTCAGTCCAGCCGACTAGTTCATGCATTACTTCAAGCTTCAGGTGGGCCTTAGTTTGATCTGAGTTATAGAAGTCAGCATGGTTATAGTGGGCCAACTTCGGGTCAGTCTTTGAGGGGTACGTCATTTGGGGCATCAAGCCATGGTGGACATTCAGGTTCAGCCAGTTTGTCACAATAGGTTGGGCAATCAGGGCCTTGTTATGAGTGTGGTATTATTAGCCATGTCGCCAAATATTTCCCCTAATAGGGTACAGTTCAGCCATCCGCTCAGCTAGCTCAGCCTTTGAGAGTAGTACAACCACCGATCAGAGATGGTGGTTCCCAGGGTTGGGGTGGTTCTCCACGTGGTAGGTCAGGTGGTCGGGATAGAGGTCGGTCTGGTGGAGGTTGGTGCCATTTCTATGTGGTCCCTGGTAGACCAAAGGCAGAGTCCTCAGATGCAGTGATCACAAGTACGATCTCTATCTGCCCCCAGTCAACTTTAGCATCATTGAATCCTAGTTTTTCTTGTTCATATGTTTCTTCCTACTTTGTTTTTTATTTGGGGTGGGCTATTGAACCATTATCTGTTCCCACATCTGTTGCTACCTAATACAAAATTCTTTAGTAGTGGATCAGATTGTTAGATCCTTCTTGATAGCTTTTGGTTATTTTGAGACTTGGGTTGACTTGATGATTTTAGATATGCTACACTTTGATGTGATTCTAGGCATAAACAGGTTATCCCCTCACCCAGCAGTTTTGGGTTGTTATGCCATGACCGTTACCTTAGCCATGCCCGGAATATCCCCAGTTGTGTGGCATGGTTCTGTTGGCCGCACACCATCTAGGATCATTTCTTATCTTTAGCCTAGAAAGTTGATTTCGCATGGGTGTTTGGATTATCTAGCTTATGTCCAGGATGTTAGTGCCAACACTTCTTATCCCAAGTCGGTCTCTGTGGTTAGAGAGTTTTTAGATGTGTTTTTGACCAACCTTCCAGGCCTTCCACCTAAGCGTGATATAGACTTTTCCATTGAATTAGAGCCAGGCACCAGGCCCATTCCATTACACTATATCGTATGGCTCCAACTGAGTTGAGGGAGGTTAAGGTTCAACTTTAGGACTTGTTAGCTATGGATTTTATCAGGCCGAGTATATTGCCTTGGGGTGCTCCAGTTCTGTTTATGAAAAAAAAGATTGCTTGATCGGATGAGTATTGATTATCGGCAGCTGAATAAGGTGAATATAAAGAACAAGTATCTAATACCGCATATAAATAGCTTGTTTGATCACCTCCAGGATGCAGCAGTGTTTTCTAAGATAGATTTGAGGTCAGGCTACCACTAGTTGAGGATTAGCGTGGAGGACATCCCTAAGACAGTATTCAGGACACATTATGGCCATTGTGAGTTCTTGGGTGATGTCTTTCAGATTGACTAATTCCCCAAACACTTTTATTGACTTGATACACAGAATGCTCAAGCCTTACCTGGATTCATTTGTGATAGTATTCATTGATAACATATTGATATAATTACGAGATAGGGAGTAGCATGAGCAGCACCTGAGGATCCTACTACAGACCTTGAGAGATCATAATCTTTATGACACGTTTTCAAAGTACGAGTTTTGGCTTGAGTCAGTAGTATTCCTAGGACACGTGGTGTCTAAGAATGGGATTAGGGTAGACCCAGTGAAGATTTTAACTATTCATGATTGACCGAGGCCTACTACTCCTACCGAGGGTCATAGTTTTATTGGGTTGGTAGGATACTAAAGATGGTTTACCGAGGGCTTTTCTTCCATAGAAGCACCTTTGACTAGGTTTTCTAGGAAGGAATTCCCATTTTAGTGGTCTGATCAGTGCGAGGATAGCTTTCAGAGGTTTAAGGCCTTATTGGATTTAGCTCTGGTGTTGACATTACAGTTAATGGCCAAACCTTCTCAGTGTATTATGATGTTTTAACAGTTGGTCTTGGTTGTGTGTTAATGCAGTAGGGTTGGGTGATAGCATATGCACTAGTGCAACTACCCCACTCATGACTTAGAGTTGGCGGTGGTAGTCTTTGCACTCAAAATCTGGAGGCACTATCTATATGGAGTTCATTGTGTGATTTTCACCAACCCCCATAGTCTTCAGTAAATCATGAGTTAGTGAGAGATGAACTCTAGGTTGTGGAGATGGATTGGGTTACTGAAGTACTATGACATCTATATTTTGTACCACCTGGGTAAGCCATACATAGTAGCGGATGCCTTGAGCTAGAAGGTATTGAGTACGGGAAGCTTGGATTCTCTTTCAGTGTTAGAGCGATTGTTGACCTTGGACGTCCAATCCTTGGCTAACTATTTGGTTAGGCTTGATTTGTCAGATCCTAGTAGAGTTATTACCAGTGTTGAGATCCATTCTACTTTGGTTGATCAGATTCAACATCGTCAGTTTGAGGATCAGTGGTTGTATGATATTCGTAACCAAGTTTCTCAGGGTGAGGCCAGCAGGGCAACTTTAGATTCTGATGGTATTTTATGGTTTGATGTTCGCCATTGTGTTTCGAGAGTTGGGTATTTGATTATGTTGAATCTCTATGAGGATTATTATTCTATATATTCCATCCATCCGGGTGCAGCTAAGATGTATTAAGATTTGAGGCAACTTTACTGGTGGATTGGTATGAAAAAGGACATAGCAGAGTTTGTATCTCAATGCTTAAACTATCAGTAGGTTAAGTTTGAGCATATGAAACCTGGTAAATTGATGCAGAGACTTCCTATTCCTGAGTGGAAGTGGGAAAATATCACTATGAACTTCATAGCACGGTTTCCATGCATTTCTCGAGGGTTTAACTCCATTTGGGTTATCGTTGATAGGCTATATAAGTCTACACACTTCTTGACGTTTCATCTTCCTATAGTGCAGAGAGGTTAGCTCAGGTTTATCTCCGTGAGGTTTTCCATTTGCATGGGGTTCCAACTTCTATCATTTTATACCGCGATACTCAGTTTACATCTCAGTTTTGGAGGACTATTCAGCGATAGATGGGTACAAGGGTCCAACATTACAGTTTTGGAGGACTATCATTTTAGACCGCGATACTTAGAACTGTATTTCATCCTCAGAAAGATGGTCAGTCCAACAGGATTATCCAGGTCCTGGAGGACATGTTATGGGCTTATGTTTTTTATTTTGGGGGTTCATGGGATCAGTATGTGCCTTTGGCGGAGTTTGCATAGAATAACTATTATCACTCAATTATTTGCATGGAGCCTTTTGAGGCATTGTATGGTAGGCGTTGTAGATTGCCAGTGGGTTGGTTTGATTATTTTGAGTCCTAGTCATAGAGTACAACCTTTTTTGTGATTCCTTAGACAGAGTTCGAGTGATCTAGGACAGACTTTGGGCAGCCCAGAGTAGGCAAAAGAGCTACACAGACCATAGACTTCGTACCTTAGAGTTTAGTGTTGGTGATCGGGTATTCCTTTGAGTGTCACCAATGAAGGGTGTGATGAGATTTGGTAGGTGGGGCAAGCTCAGCCCCAGGTATATTGGACCATTTGAGATTCTTCAAAGGGTTGGTCGTGTTGCTTACCAACTAGTTTTGCCTCCTATGTTCTCAGCTGTTCACCCAGTCTTCGATGTATCCATGTTACGGTATTATGTTTCGGATGAGTCACATATGCTATAGTGGGATTCAATGCAGTTGGATGAGAGTTTGGCTTTTGTTGAGGAGCCGATAGATATTCTAGCAAGAGATATCAGGAGATTGAGGTATAGACAGATTCTTGTGGTTAAGATTCAGTAGATTCACCATTCACTCAGGAAGGTTACTTGGGAGACCTAGAGAGAGATACAAACCTAGTATCCGCAGTTATTTGAGCCTTCAGGTACTTTTTTTCCTTACTTTTGATGATGAAAGTCTTTTTTAATAGTGGATGATGTAATGACCCTTCTAGTCATTTTTGTGTTTTCACCTTTTTTGCACTGTTAGAGCTTTTCTGTAATGGCCCCAAGTCATTTATTACTTATTGGGACTGGTGGTTTGGTGCCCGGCCCATTCGTTTGGTCTTTATGGCCGTTTCCTTATTTTAGTGCTTTAACTTAGGAAATCATTGACTTTGGTCAACAATCTTAGCAAAAAAGCTTAGAATAAGATTCCAATAGTTTTGTTAGCACCTAAGCATAGATTTTTGTCTAGTTGGACCCTTGGTTGGGGCCTAGGAGCTTTTGATATGGTTTTATCTCACTTTGTGGGATTTCAGACCAGTTGAACTTGGAAGTTTGACTTTGGTCAACATTCAGAGAAGACGACCTTAGATGGAAATTCCATCAGTGTTGCTAGCTTTAGAATGTTGACTTTGGCCTAGAGGGACCTTTGGTTTGGGTCCTGAGGCTTCCAAACTCATTTTGGGCTATTGGATTTCATTTTTGTAAAGTTGGTCCTTTTGAGCATGCAGCCCATTTTTTATTAAATCGACCTCGTTTGATAATTTTATTGATTTCGTTGAGTCTGGAATGCCTTTTCTAGTAGGGTAGCATAGTTCATTTGCATGTGTGGGTTCCCAAATGATCCTCGAGAGTGTGATCGGAGAGGTTTTGAGTTGTGTTTGCTGTTGGTTTTGGTATGGCACAACTGTGGTGCTTTGGACGCATCTGTGCAACCACACATGTGCCCTGGGTACCGTGCTTGTGGTGTTAGTGGCCTCAGCGGAGGGTGCACCTGGGCTCCTTCGCCCGCCTCAGCGATGCTTCTCCTGCGGCATTTGGACCGCACCTACAGAGTTTGAGGTTTTGGCGACCTCCTCCCCTGTGATTATTTGGGTGCCGCTGCAGCGATGCACCTGCATCATTAAGACTGCCTGTGCGCTAGTCGCTGGCAGTTTTAAAGGAGCTTCTCCTTAATTCTTCCTTAGCTCCACTTCATTTTCCTCCATTCCTCTTAGAGATTTAAGCTCGAAATTCTCTGTGGGAGCTCTTTAGAGTGCTAGGATTGCTTATCCATTGCTTGTGATCATTTTCTCATTGTCCTATGTAAGTTTTCTATCCTTTAATTCCTTCAATTTCTTCTTTTGATTCCTAGTTCATTCTTGGGGTTTTGGGGTTGCTCTAGGCCCTTTCCTTACTCAAATTATGCTTATTTTTTTAGCATGTATCCCTGGCGGCATTGGGAACATCATGCTAACTTTTATTTTTTTATTTCAGGTTACGAGGCCCATGGGCCCATTCTTGACCCAAATTTTTACTCAGCTAAATTATTAGTGTTATAGGTATCGTTATCTTTATATTAATGAGTATATTATGTTTTTGATAGTTTGATTGCAATTCGGGGATTCTCGGAGTAGTTTACGCTTGGATGACATCTTTCTAGCAGCTTGTCATCGGGCATCAGGTAGGCTACGAATTACCTATCTTAGACTTGGTCTATATAGAATGTAATTGCACTATTTAGCTCATCTTTGGGTTGGGTATACTAGTTCGGCACCCCAAAACTTGTTCGCTTCTTTTCTGTCCGTTCTTGTTCCTTTTGTTTTAGTATTCAAGCTATTACGATAACTTTACCCCTTACAGCCCTAAGTGGCCTTTACATATGCCTATGGACCATAGTGTGGGGATAATTGGGAAGTTTCTGTGAGTCCGAGACATTGATTCGCGATTATGAGCTGGTTATATGTGTTGTAGTGCGAATTGAGCTTGTGCAAGGCCGGTAGGTTGATTATGAGCTGTTGAGCTATTTATTATATCGGGACATTGCATCATCATAACACAGAGTTTTTTGCATTGATTTATTACTACTACAAAGATGTAGGTCTGACTATCACAGGCTTTCTAATCATTGTATGGCCTCGAGGACCCATTTTTTATTACAAATGGCTATAAATGGATTTAAACTGGTTTTGTGGATCTTCTTAGAGTAAAAGATATTATATGATGGTTTTTCACACTGATACTAGACTCGGCTAGGCCAGAGCGCTAGACATGATTTTTATCACTGGTTTTGAGATAATACTAGACTCGACTGGGTTGGAGTGCTAGACATGATTCTACTACTGATGTTAGACCTGGATAGATTCTGGGCACAAATAATGGGATTCTGAGAGATGGTATATGGTTTTGGAGACCTCCATGGACCTTTTCCATCTTGACTAGGGCTACGGGTCGAGAGTGCCAGATGAGGGGTATACTGGGGAGTGGATGTATACGTAGCAAGCCCTTCCATGGGTCATACATGCTGGCCTTATAGGCGCCAGAGGAGGTTCATATGGTACCACTGGCATGGCATATCATTTCATTCATGTTTGCATGATTCCACCATTATTTGTTATTTATTGAGTGTATGCTTCGGTAGTATGGAATGCCAGAGGGTTTGTTTTCACTTGTATGTATTCCTCGGGTGTATGGGTGCCCGTTGGGAATGTAGGTAGAATACTTTACTTCCTCCTATTGTAATTAATTACTAGTTTGCTTGTGATCATCCTTACCTTGTGAGTTGTATTATTAGCATGCTTATGTTTAATTGCCCTTCTTTTCCTTCTGTTATTTGTGGCTACCGGTATACTGCTCTATTCTTTCATCTTTCCTTTATTTACTGTTATTGCAAGGACCCAGGTGCATTCTCTACTCCTACATCTTTGTTATGTGATACATCTTTTATGGATAGCTTAGTTCACTTGTACCCTATTGTGCCTTCTATCTGTGGCTAGCTTCCTTGTGCTTTACTCTATTTGCTTCTGTGACCCTTTTCTTTCATTATCTACTACCTACTATTTTTAAATCTTATGTATGCTCAGCCAGCCTACGATGTCTACTGGGTACCTGTTGTTTTGCGATTGGTGCTCATACTACACTTCTGCATCTCCCTAGTGCAGATCCTAGTGTGGGCCATCATTGTTGATGCAGAGACTCGTGTAGTGCTTTTGAACATCGAGACATAGGGTGAGCTCCTAATGATCGGGGCTTGGCCATATCTCTTCTTTTGGGAACTGTTTATTCTTTTGTATATTCAAAGATAATTGTATATTTTATTTTGCTCTCTCTTGTACTCTGTATATTTAGTAGTGGCGTCTATACTGTATTTCCAGATGGTGGTATGGTTTAGCTTATGTATATATATGTATATAGATATATATATCCTATTGCTTTCATCTGTTTTGCCTTCTTTACCTTCTTCCACTTATTTTCTTTCTAGTGCATGCTTTACTTAGTTTGTAGCTCATTACAAACTATTTCGGGCTACGTGGATTGGTTTGCCTACAAGGGCGTTGTAGGTGCCATCATGACTTGAGAAATTGGGTCGCGACAGCTGCAGGGTTTCAAATAGAGATATATTAAATTTTACTTATTCAGTTCGATGTAGGATTCCAAATATAGATATTTTATATTTTATTGATTTTTTCAAATGCAGGATTCTAAGCAAGGTATATAGACCTCGCGAGTCTCCTATGGATGCTACCTTCCAGTAAAGACTAAGAAGGAGTTGTATACCGATATGCATTTGCCATTGCATATCATTTTATATCATTGTATTGCATTATTATTTGGATTATTATGGTGATTGAGATAAACTGTACTATTTATAGATATTGAGTTGGTGAGACTTTTCTGCGTACAAGATTATTTTAGTATTCTTTATTTGATATAGTAACTGCTTAAGCTTAGTTGGCTGATGATGCTTACTGAGTACAACTGAATCGTATGCACCCCTACCTTACTGCATCCTTCCGATGCAGATTCAGGTACAAGTAGACCCAACAACTAGATTTCATCTTATTTGGTATCTTTGAAGCTATGGTGAGCTCCTCTTTTCGGAGACTGTCTTGGCTTACTCTCCCACTTATCTCTATTTTTTGTAGTTAGAGTCGCTCTTGTATTCGTGATAGTTGATTCTTGGGATGTATTGGAATCTACTATTCAATTTCCTTTTGATTATTATTGATTTGAGTTATTATTCTTTAATTATTATATTTTTTTCGCTATTTGATTTATTTTTAAGTTTCTTGCATTTGTTGAGTTAGGATTACCTACCACAGTTAGGTTGGGGTAGGTTCCACACACCTCTTGGGATTTTAGATTGTGATAAGTTGGCCTCAGAGCACTAGTTTCACCAGCCTCATGAGTACAAAAGCAATGTCTAGTAGAGTCTCGACATCCATTATCTATCTTCGAGAGGCTATAGGACTTTAGGAAATTCCATTTTCTTAATTCTCGATCGTGCATTCTTGTTCTAGTCTAAATCTTAAAATCGCCTCATTTTATTCTCTCACTTGTAGTGAGGATACATTTTTAAAATCGCACGCTTACAGTTGGGGTTGACATCATGTAGTTTGGTGCGAGACATGGTACTAGGAGGAAGTGGTAGACTAATGAGAAGGATTTGTATCAAGATTCGAACTATATCTATTATTCAGAGACTGACTGAGTAAGATTGTGATTTAGCTTGTGCATTTTGAGGAAATTCATATGGAAATAGGAATAATAGTTTGAAGAACTTCATGAAAGTCTTATCTCCTACAATTAGTTTTTAAAAGTGGAATAGTATATATATATGTGGCATAGACAGTATCTGAAAAAGTGTTGATAATTGGAAATGGTACAACTAGTTTTGAGGTTCTTATGAAGAGTATGCTTTCTATCTTGTGAAGTGGTGATACAACAAAGACAATTTGAATGGTTTGAGTTTTAGAATATGTCTTCCATAGTAGGACTTGTGTTTACTTGGCTAGAGTCATGCGGTGTGATAAATTTTCTATCGATTAGAATTTATAAACGTGTAAATTGACTATATATGGGGCGACATAAAAGATTGAAAGGAGACCAAGTGTTAAGAGTTCTTGAAGGGAGATGATTGTATGTTTTAGACCAAAAATGGAAAAGTTTCTTCCATGATTTGATTTTTATGGAACTATGTAGAGATATTTCTTTAGCAAGGGACATGTGTACTTGTTTGTGTGAGATGAAGATAAGGGAGCATATTATTTTAGGCTAGAGATTGAATAGTTTGTGTAATGCATTATTGTTAATTGATGGGTAGAAATGTATTGTGTGATTTGGGTATGACCTTCTCAATGGTTATGTCGTAGAAAAGTGGTGGATCTCGTGGCATTTCATGATGTGGTATTACTAAAGTAGAGAAACTGATAAATAAAAATAGATATATCGGTTAACAAGTGTAAAAGGTAAATTACTTAGGGAGCTATCAGTTGTTTCACCTATTTGGATAATAGTGTTCGACACTACATTTGGATTTGAAGGACCAACTAGTTTTTACTACGGACACTTGAGTGAGGCATCGGTCTATAAGAGAAAATAAAGTGGTGGATCATTGGTAGGTATTAACATGTTCAAGTTAGGAAGGGTATTTCAGAGATTTAATTGAGGGCTAGTGATATCAATTAAGACTAAGGGGACTGAATCTATATTGGAATGATGAGCTTGTGGATAAAGAGAGTTTTTAGCAGGTACACTTGTTTAGAATCATCTGAAAATGTTAGTGGGAAGGTGTGTGCAGTGGTTGATTGTTTTTCAAGATTGAACTAGTGCCTATGTAATTTGAGGTATCATAACGATGACAAGATCAACTTTGTAGGACGACCATGGCTACTAAGTAAATTAGATGAGAAGACTTTATGATGATTTGTACTTGTGATGTAACTAATTTAGAAGGGTTTTAACTTAAAATATTATAGTTGGATAGGGAAGACTTTCATGTGTCTCGAATTTGTGGTTTATTACTACTTTGGTGATAGGCTTGGTTTATATGGAAAGGTTATGGTGTTTTGAACTACTCCTCAAGTAGACCTGAAGGAATTTCAAATTATATTGGTAAAAGCGATTGGAAATGGAATATGATATTTGAAAAATAAGATGAGTGTATCTGATTCGTTTTGGAAGGATAAGGATTCATCTTCAGAAAGTGAGACTTGGGTTTAGAACAATGTGGTTACTTAGGTCTTTTTCAAGTTATGGTGATACTATCACATGTCTTCAAATGGGTTACAAACTACTAAGTATGCTTGGAGAAGGAATTCTACAGACGTTTGGGTCAAGTGTTATGGTAAGTTCCATGGTGGTTTTGAGTTTGATAACTAGTAGGGTTCAGATTTCAAGTGATGGACATGATAAGGTCTATGGAATGTTATTAGTGGTGTACTAAGGTGTGTGATTTGATAGCATCCATAAGTGAATGGGTTGATATTGGTCGGTAAAAGAAGTTATTTATATGGTTTGGATAAAAATTCAGGCATTTTGCAGTAAGGATTTTTGTCATAGTGGATTATTTTAGGATATGGATTTGTAAGATAAGGAGGATTAAGAATAACGGCTATAGAGGACTTGTGCACGAAAGAGAACATGGGTTGCATAATTTATTAGTTTGAAATGTTAAAGGACATAATGAAGAATTACACTCAGGGATTTTGATTTAGAATATGAGGTAATAGGCCATGGTCCTTTAGTCAAAGAAAATAGAATAGTAAATGAGTAAAGGGCAGGGACAAGAGGCTTGTATATCAGAGAGTTTGAAGTATTAAAAATTGTGTCATGGGTACGAGTTGAGATATGTATATCACATATAGATCCTTGGAGCGGAGCTGAAGAATTATGGGCATTTCAGCCTTTGCATTCAGAAAGGACAACAGAAATTGGAACATCCATTAATGGAGGGTGGAATGGTTCAGCACAAACTTATGAAGGGTTCAATACTGACTTTTCTGAAGACTTGGTTTTGGTTTGGGTGACAATCAGTGATATGTGGAAAAATTTTGCTTTTTTATTCTGGGTTAGATTGTTTGTGTTACATCAGCTGGCTTGCAGGTGTATTATTTGAACAAGTTGAAGTTTTGAGGGTTTATTGAGTATTTATGGTGGAATTGATACTACCTCATAGACAGAAACTATATGGATTAGTATGATGAGTTGTTTTGGCATTTTGTGATGTATAAAGGGTATATGTTTATGGTATAAAAAACTTTTGGGGTAAACAACAACATACCCAGTCTATTCTCACAATGTGAGGTCTAGGATACAAAAATAAAAGTGAGGTGATTGGTGGTTTTCCCCAAGTTTTAGCATGAGAATATGATCGATGGAAATAGTGGTTAAAGCATGACATTTGAAGATGTATATAGAATTGATATTGATTTCTTACTCAGTAGTTTCAACTCAATGAAACAGTACTAACAGACTTGGAATCAACTCTATTAGCCTAGAATAAGGCTAGTTTCTGACAAGAAATGCTTAGGATGGGCTTCAAAGAGTAGAGATCACTTTTTGGGGAAATTGAAAGTCATAACTCCAAGTTTCAGAGAATGGTAATGTGTATTCTAAGGGTGTTTGGTACTAATAACGGTTTTGGAAGGGTGTATTCTCCTGCGGCATTTGGACCGCACCTACAGAGTTTGAGGTTTTGGCGACCTCCTCCCCTGTGATTATTTGGGTGCCGCTGCAGCGATGCACCTGCATCATTAAGACTGCCTGTGCGCTAGTCGCTGGCAGTTTTAAAGGAGCTTCTCCTTAATTCTTCCTTAGCTCCACTTCATTTTCCTCCATTCCTCTTAGAGATTTAAGCTCGAAATTCTCTGTGGGAGCTCTTTAGAGTGCTAGGATTGCTTATCCATTGCTTGTGATCATTTTCTCATTGTCCTATGTAAGTTTTCTATCCTTTAATTCCTTCAATTTCTTCTTTTGATTCCTAGTTCATTCTTGGGGTTTTGGGGTTGCTCTAGGCCCTTTCCTTACTCAAATTATGCTTATTTTTTTAGCATGTATCCCTGGCGGCATTGGGAACATCATGCTAACTTTTATTTTTTTATTTCAGGTTACGAGGCCCATGGGCCCATTCTTGACCCAAATTTTTACTCAGCTAAATTATTAGTGTTATAGGTATCGTTATCTTTATATTAATGAGTATATTATGTTTTTGATAGTTTGATTGCAATTCGGGGATTCTCGGAGTAGTTTACGCTTGGATGACATCTTTCTAGCAGCTTGTCATCGGGCATCAGGTAGGCTACGAATTACCTATCTTAGACTTGGTCTATATAGAATGTAATTGCACTATTTAGCTCATCTTTGGGTTGGGTATACTAGTTCGGCACCCCAAAACTTGTTCGCTTCTTTTCTGTCCGTTCTTGTTCCTTTTGTTTTAGTATTCAAGCTATTACGATAACTTTACCCCTTACAGCCCTAAGTGGCCTTTACATATGCCTATGGACCATAGTGTGGGGATAATTGGGAAGTTTCTGTGAGTCCGAGACATTGATTCGCGATTATGAGCTGGTTATATGTGTTGTAGTGCGAATTGAGCTTGTGCAAGGCCGGTAGGTTGATTATGAGCTGTTGAGCTATTTATTATATCGGGACATTGCATCATCATAACACAGAGTTTTTTGCATTGATTTATTACTACTACAAAGATGTAGGCCTGACTATCACAGGCTTTCTAATCATTGTATGGCCTCGAGGACCCATTTTTTATTACAAATGGCCATAAATGGATTTAAACTGGTTTTGTGGATCTTCTTAGAGTAAAAGATATTATATGATGGTTTTTCACACTGATACTAGACTCGGCTAGGCCAGAGCGCTAGACATGATTTTTATCACTGGTTTTGAGATAATACTAGACTCGACTGGGTTGGAGTGCTAGACATGATTCTACTACTGATGTTAGACCTGGATAGATTCTGGGCACAAATAATGGGATTCTGAGAGATGGTATATGGTTTTGGAGACCTCCATGGACCTTTTCCATCTTGACTAGGGCTACGGGTCGAGAGTGCCAGATGAGGGGTATACTGGGGAGTGGATGTATACGTAGCAAGCCCTTCCATGGGTCATACATGCTGGCCTTATAGGCGCCAGAGGAGGTTCATATGGTACCACTGGCATGGCATATCATTTCATTCATGTTTGCATGATTCCACCATTATTTGTTATTTATTGAGTGTATGCTTCGGTAGTATGGAATGCCAGAGGGTTTGTTTTCACTTGTATGTATTCCTCGGGTGTATGGGTGCCCGTTGGGAATGTAGGTAGAATACTTTACTTCCTCCTATTGTAATTAATTACTAGTTTGCTTGTGATCATCCTTACCTTGTGAGTTGTATTATTAGCATGCTTATGTTTAATTGCCCTTCTTTTCCTTCTGTTATTTGTGGCTACCGGTATACTGCTCTATTCTTTCATCTTTCCTTTATTTACTGTTATTGCAAGGACCCAGGTGCATTCTCTACTCCTACATCTTTGTTATGTGATACATCTTTTATGGATAGCTTAGTTCACTTGTACCCTATTGTGCCTTCTATCTGTGGCTAGCTTCCTTGTGCTTTACTCTATTTGCTTCTGTGACCCTTTTCTTTCATTATCTACTACCTACTATTTTTAAATCTTATGTATGCTCAGCCAGCCTACGATGTCTACTGGGTACCTGTTGTTTTGCGATTGGTGCTCATACTACACTTCTGCATCTCCCTAGTGCAGATCCTAGTGTGGGCCATCATTGTTGATGCAGAGACTCGTGTAGTGCTTTTGAACATCGAGACATAGGGTGAGCTCCTAATGATCGGGGCTTGGCCATATCTCTTCTTTTGGGAACTGTTTATTCTTTTGTATATTCAAAGATAATTGTATATTTTATTTTGCTCTCTCTTGTACTCTGTATATTTAGTAGTGGCGTCTATACTGTATTTCCAGATGGTGGTATGGTTTAGCTTATGTATATATATGTATATAGATATATATATCCTATTGCTTTCATCTGTTTTGCCTTCTTTACCTTCTTCCACTTATTTTCTTTCTAGTGCATGCTTTACTTAGTTTGTAGCTCATTACAAACTATTTTGGGCTACGTGGATTGGTTTGCCTACAAGGGCGTTGTAGGTGCCATCATGACTTGAGAAATTGGGTCGCGACAGCTGCAGGGTTTCAAATAGAGATATATTAAATTTTACTTATTCAGTTCGATGTAGGATTCCAAATATAGATATTTTATATTTTATTGATTTTTTCAAATGCAGGATTCTAAGCAAGGTATATAGACCTCGCGAGTCTCCTATGGATGCTACCTTCCAGTAAAGACTAAGAAGGAGTTGTATACCGATATGCATTTGCCATTGCATATCATTTTATATCATTGTATTGCATTATTATTTGGATTATTATGGTGATTGAGATAAACTGTACTATTTATAGATATTGAGTTGGTGAGACTTTTCTGCGTACAAGATTATTTTAGTATTCTTTATTTGATATAGTAACTGCTTAAGCTTAGTTGGCTGATGATGCTTACTGAGTACAACTGAATCGTATGCACCCCTACCTTACTGCATCCTTCCGATGCAGATTCAGGTACAAGTAGACCCAACAACTAGATTTCATCTTATTTGGTATCTTTGAAGCTATGGTGAGCTCCTCTTTTCGGAGACTGTCTTGGCTTACTCTCCCACTTATCTCTATTTTTTGTAGTTAGAGTCGCTCTTGTATTCGTGATAGTTGATTCTTGGGATGTATTGGAATCTACTATTCAATTTCCTTTTGATTATTATTGATTTGAGTTATTATTCTTTAATTATTATGTTTTTTTCGCTATTTGATTTATTTTTAAGTTTCTTGCATTTGTTGAGTTAGGATTACCTACCACAGTTAGGTTGGGGTAGGTTCCACACACCTCTTGGGATTTTAGATTGTGATAAGTTGGCCTCAGAGCACTAGTTTCACCAGCCTCATGAGTACAAAAGCAATGTCTAGTAGAGTCTCGACATCCATTATCTATCTTCGAGAGGCTATAGGACTTTAGGAAATTCCATTTTCTTAATTCTCGATCGTGCATTCTTGTTCTAGTCTAAATCTTAAAATCGCCTCATTTTATTCTCTCACTTGTAGTGAGGATACATTTTTAAAATCGCACGCTTACAGTTGGGGTTGACATCATGTAGTTTGGTGCGAGACATGGTACTAGGAGGAAGTGGTAGACTAATGAGAAGGATTTGTATCAAGATTCGAACTATATCTATTATTCAGAGACTGACTGAGTAAGATTGTGATTTAGCTTGTGCATTTTGAGGAAATTCATATGGAAATAGGAATAATAGTTTGAAGAACTTCATGAAAGTCTTATCTCCTACAATTAGTTTTTAAAAGTGGAATAGTATATATATATGTGGCATAGACAGTATCTGAAAAAGTGTTGATAATTGGAAATGGTACAACTAGTTTTGAGGTTCTTATGAAGAGTATGCTTTCTATCTTGTGAAGTGGTGATACAACAAAGACAATTTGAATGGTTTGAGTTTTAGAATATGTCTTCCATAGTAGGACTTGTGTTTACTTGGCTAGAGTCATGCGGTGTGATAAATTTTCTATCGATTAGAATTTATAAACGTGTAAATTGACTATATATGGGGCGACATAAAAGATTGAAAGGAGACCAAGTGTTAAGAGTTCTTGAAGGGAGATGATTGTATGTTTTAGACCAAAAATGGAAAAGTTTCTTCCATGATTTGATTTTTATGGAACTATGTAGAGATATTTCTTTAGCAAGGGACATGTGTACTTGTTTGTGTGAGATGAAGATAAGGGAGCATATTATTTTAGGCTAGAGATTGAATAGTTTGTGTAATGAATTATTGTTAATTGATGGGTAGAAATGTATTGTGTGATTTGGGTATGACCTTCTCAATGGTTATGTCGTAGAAAAGTGGTGGATCTCGTGGCATTTCATGATGTGGTATTACTAAAGTAGAGAAACTGATAAATAAAAATAGATATATCGGTTAACAAGTGTAAAAGGTAAATTACTTAGGGAGCTATCGGTTGTTTCACCTATTTGGATAATAGTGTTTGACACTACATTTGGATTTGAAGGACCAACTAGTTTTTACTACGGACACTTGAGTGAGGCATCGGTCTATAAGAGAAAATAAAGTGGTGGATCATTGGTAGGTATTAACATGTTCAAGTTAGGAAGGGTATTTCAGAGATTTAATTGAGGGCTAGTGATATCAATTAAGACTAAGGGGACTGAATCTATATTGGAATGATGAGCTTGTGGATAAAGAGAGTTTTTAGCAGGTACACTTGTTTAGAATCATCTGAAAATGTTAGTGGGAAGGTGTGTGCAGTGGTTGATTGTTTTTCAAGATTGAACTAGTGCCTATGTAATTTGAGGTATCATAACGATGACAAGATCAACTTTGTAGGACGACCATGGCTACTAAGTAAATTAGATGAGAAGACTTTATGATGATTTGTACTTGTGATGTAACTAATTTAGAAGGGTTTTAACTTAAAATATTATAGTTGGATAGGGAAGACTTTCATGTGTCTCGAATTTGTGGTTTATTACTACTTTGGTGATAGGCTTGGTTTATATGGAAAGGTTATGGTGTTTTGAACTACTCCTCAAGTAGACCTGAAGGAATTTCAAATTATATTGGTAAAAGCGATTGGAAATGGAATATGATATTTGAAAAATAAGATGAGTGTATCTGATTCGTTTTGGAAGGATAAGGATTCATCTTCAGAAAGTGAGACTTGGGTTTAGAACAATGTGGTTACTTAGGTCTTTTTCAAGTTATGGTGATACTATCACATGTCTTCAGATGGGTTACAAACTACTAAGTATGCTTGGAGAAGGAATTCTACAGACGTTTGGGTCAAGTGTTATGGTAAGTTCCATGGTGGTTTTGAGTTTGATAACTAGTAGGGTTCAGATTTCAAGTGATGGACATGATAAGGTCTATGGAATGTTATTAGTGGTGTACTAAGGTGTGTGATTTGATAGCATCCATAAGTGAATGGGTTGATATTGGTCGGTAAAAGAAGTTATTTATATGGTTTGGATAAAAATTCAGGCATTTTGCAGTAAGGATTTTTGTCATAGTGGATTATTTTAGGATATGGATTTGTAAGATAAGGAGGATTAAGAATAACGGCTATAGAGGACTTGTGCACGAAAGAGAACATGGGTTGCATAATTTATTAGTTTGAAATGTTAAAGGACATAATGAAGAATTACACTCAGGGATTTTGATTTAGAATATGAGGTAATAGGCCATGGTCCTTTAGTCAAAGAAAATAGAATAGTAAATGAGTAAAGGGCAGGGACAAGAGGCTTGTATATCAGAGAGTTTGAAGTATTAAAAATTGTGTCATGGGTACGAGTTGAGATATGTATATCACATATAGATCCTTGGAGCGGAGCTGAAGAATTATGGGCATTTCAGCCTTTGCATTCAGAAAGGACAACAGAAATTGGAACATCCATTAATGGAGGGTGGAATGGTTCAGCACAAACTTATGAAGGGGTCAATACTGACTTTTCTGAAGACTTGGTTTTGGTTTGGGTGACAATCAGTGATATGTGGAAAAATTTTGCTTTTTTATTCTGGGTTAGATTGTTTGTGTTACATCAGCTGGCTTGCAGGTGTATTATTTGAACAAGTTGAAGTTTTGAGGGTTTATTGAGTATTTATGGTGGAATTGATACTACCTCATAGACAGAAACTATATGGATTAGTATGATGAGTTGTTTTGGCATTTTGTGATGTATAAAGGGTATATGTTTATGGTATAAAAAACTTTTGGGGTAAACAACAACATACCCAGTCTATTCTCACAATGTGAGGTCTAGGATACAAAAATAAAAGTGAGGTGATTGGTGGTTTTCCCCAAGTTTTAGCATGAGAATATGATCGATGGAAATAGTGGTTAAAGCATGACATTTGAAGATGTATATAGAATTGATATTGATTTCTTACTCAGTAGTTTCAACTCAATGAAACAGTACTAACAGACTTGGAATCAACTCTATTAGCCTAGAATAAGGCTAGTTTCTGACAAGAAATGCTTAGGATGGGCTTCAAAGAGTAGAGATCACTTTTTGGGGAAATTGAAAGTCATAACTCCAAGTTTCAGAGAATGGTAATGTGTATTCTAAGGGTGTTTGGTACTAATAACGGTTTTGGAAGGGTGTATTCTCCTGCGGCATTTGGACCGCACCTACAGAGTTTGAGGTTTTGGCGACCTCCTCCCCTGTGATTATTTGGGTGCCGCTGCAGCGATGCACCTGCATCATTAAGACTGCCTGTGCGCTAGTCGCTGGCAGTTTTAAAGGAGCTTCTCCTTAATTCTTCCTTAGCTCCACTTCATTTTCCTCCATTCCTCTTAGAGATTTAAGCTCGAAATTCTCTGTGGGAGCTCTTTAGAGTGCTAGGATTGCTTATCCATTGCTTGTGATCATTTTCTCATTGTCCTATGTAAGTTTTCTATCCTTTAATTCCTTCAATTTCTTCTTTTGATTCCTAGTTCATTCTTGGGGTTTTGGGGTTGCTCTAGGCCCTTTCCTTACTCAAATTATGCTTATTTTTTTAGCATGTATCCCTGGCGGCATTGGGAACATCATGCTAACTTTTATTTTTTTATTTCAGGTTACGAGGCCCATGGGCCCATTCTTGACCCAAATTTTTACTCAGCTAAATTATTAGTGTTATAGGTATCGTTATCTTTATATTAATGAGTATATTATGTTTTTGATAGTTTGATTGCAATTCGGGGATTCTCGGAGTAGTTTACGCTTGGATGACATCTTTCTAGCAGCTTGTCATCGGGCATCAGGTAGGCTACGAATTACCTATCTTAGACTTGGTCTATATAGAATGTAATTGCACTATTTAGCTCATCTTTGGGTTGGGTATACTAGTTCGGCACCCCAAAACTTGTTCGCTTCTTTTCTGTCCGTTCTTGTTCCTTTTGTTTTAGTATTCAAGCTATTACGATAACTTTACCCCTTACAGCCCTAAGTGGCCTTTACATATGCCTATGGACCATAGTGTGGGGATAATTGGGAAGTTTCTGTGAGTCCGAGACATTGATTCGCGATTATGAGCTGGTTATATGTGTTGTAGTGCGAATTGAGCTTGTGCAAGGCCGGTAGGTTGATTATGAGCTGTTGAGCTATTTATTATATCGGGACATTGCATCATCATAACACAGAGTTTTTTGCATTGATTTATTACTACTACAAAGATGTAGGCCTGACTATCACAGGCTTTCTAATCATTGTATGGCCTCGAGGACCCATTTTTTATTACAAATGGCCATAAATGGATTTAAACTGGTTTTGTGGATCTTCTTAGAGTAAAAGATATTATATGATGGTTTTTCACACTGATACTAGACTCGGCTAGGCCAGAGCGCTAGACATGATTTTTATCACTGGTTTTGAGATAATACTAGACTCGACTGGGTTGGAGTGCTAGACATGATTCTACTACTGATGTTAGACCTGGATAGATTCTGGGCACAAATAATGGGATTCTGAGAGATGGTATATGGTTTTGGAGACCTCCATGGACCTTTTCCATCTTGACTAGGGCTACGGGTCGAGAGTGCCAGATGAGGGGTATACTGGGGAGTGGATGTATACGTAGCAAGCCCTTCCATGGGTCATACATGCTGGCCTTATAGGCGCCAGAGGAGGTTCATATGGTACCACTGGCATGGCATATCATTTCATTCATGTTTGCATGATTCCACCATTATTTGTTATTTATTGAGTGTATGCTTCGGTAGTATGGAATGCCAGAGGGTTTGTTTTCACTTGTATGTATTCCTCGGGTGTATGGGTGCCCGTTGGGAATGTAGGTAGAATACTTTACTTCCTCCTATTGTAATTAATTACTAGTTTGCTTGTGATCATCCTTACCTTGTGAGTTGTATTATTAGCATGCTTATGTTTAATTGCCCTTCTTTTCCTTCTGTTATTTGTGGCTACCGGTATACTGCTCTATTCTTTCATCTTTCCTTTATTTACTGTTATTGCAAGGACCCAGGTGCATTCTCTACTCCTACATCTTTGTTATGTGATACATCTTTTATGGATAGCTTAGTTCACTTGTACCCTATTGTGCCTTCTATCTGTGGCTAGCTTCCTTGTGCTTTACTCTATTTGCTTCTGTGACCCTTTTCTTTCATTATCTACTACCTACTATTTTTAAATCTTATGTATGCTCAGCCAGCCTACGATGTCTACTGGGTACCTGTTGTTTTGCGATTGGTGCTCATACTACACTTCTGCATCTCCCTAGTGCAGATCCTAGTGTGGGCCATCATTGTTGATGCAGAGACTCGTGTAGTGCTTTTGAACATCGAGACATAGGGTGAGCTCCTAATGATCGGGGCTTGGCCATATCTCTTCTTTTGGGAACTGTTTATTCTTTTGTATATTCAAAGATAATTGTATATTTTATTTTGCTCTCTCTTGTACTCTGTATATTTAGTAGTGGCGTCTATACTGTATTTCCAGATGGTGGTATGGTTTAGCTTATGTATATATATGTATATAGATATATATATCCTATTGCTTTCATCTGTTTTGCCTTCTTTACCTTCTTCCACTTATTTTCTTTCTAGTGCATGCTTTACTTAGTTTGTAGCTCATTACAAACTATTTTGGGCTACGTGGATTGGTTTGCCTACAAGGGCGTTGTAGGTGCCATCATGACTTGAGAAATTGGGTCGCGACAGCTGCAGGGTTTCAAATAGAGATATATTAAATTTTACTTATTCAGTTCGATGTAGGATTCCAAATATAGATATTTTATATTTTATTGATTTTTTCAAATGCAGGATTCTAAGCAAGGTATATAGACCTCGCGAGTCTCCTATGGATGCTACCTTCCAGTAAAGACTAAGAAGGAGTTGTATACCGATATGCATTTGCCATTGCATATCATTTTATATCATTGTATTGCATTATTATTTGGATTATTATGGTGATTGAGATAAACTGTACTATTTATAGATATTGAGTTGGTGAGACTTTTCTGCGTACAAGATTATTTTAGTATTCTTTATTTGATATAGTAACTGCTTAAGCTTAGTTGGCTGATGATGCTTACTGAGTACAACTGAATCGTATGCACCCCTACCTTACTGCATCCTTCCGATGCAGATTCAGGTACAAGTAGACCCAACAACTAGATTTCATCTTATTTGGTATCTTTGAAGCTATGGTGAGCTCCTCTTTTCGGAGACTGTCTTGGCTTACTCTCCCACTTATCTCTATTTTTTGTAGTTAGAGTCGCTCTTGTATTCGTGATAGTTGATTCTTGGGATGTATTGGAATCTACTATTCAATTTCCTTTTGATTATTATTGATTTGAGTTATTATTCTTTAATTATTATGTTTTTTTCGCTATTTGATTTATTTTTAAGTTTCTTGCATTTGTTGAGTTAGGATTACCTACCACAGTTAGGTTGGGGTAGGTTCCACACACCTCTTGGGATTTTAGATTGTGATAAGTTGGCCTCAGAGCACTAGTTTCACCAGCCTCATGAGTACAAAAGCAATGTCTAGTAGAGTCTCGACATCCATTATCTATCTTCGAGAGGCTATAGGACTTTAGGAAATTCCATTTTCTTAATTCTCGATCGTGCATTCTTGTTCTAGTCTAAATCTTAAAATCGCCTCATTTTATTCTCTCACTTGTAGTGAGGATACATTTTTAAAATCGCACGCTTACAGTTGGGGTTGACATCATGTAGTTTGGTGCGAGACATGGTACTAGGAGGAAGTGGTAGACTAATGAGAAGGATTTGTATCAAGATTCGAACTATATCTATTATTCAGAGACTGACTGAGTAAGATTGTGATTTAGCTTGTGCATTTTGAGGAAATTCATATGGAAATAGGAATAATAGTTTGAAGAACTTCATGAAAGTCTTATCTCCTACAATTAGTTTTTAAAAGTGGAATAGTATATATATATGTGGCATAGACAGTATCTGAAAAAGTGTTGATAATTGGAAATGGTACAACTAGTTTTGAGGTTCTTATGAAGAGTATGCTTTCTATCTTGTGAAGTGGTGATACAACAAAGACAATTTGAATGGTTTGAGTTTTAGAATATGTCTTCCATAGTAGGACTTGTGTTTACTTGGCTAGAGTCATGCGGTGTGATAAATTTTCTATCGATTAGAATTTATAAACGTGTAAATTGACTATATATGGGGCGACATAAAAGATTGAAAGGAGACCAAGTGTTAAGAGTTCTTGAAGGGAGATGATTGTATGTTTTAGACCAAAAATGGAAAAGTTTCTTCCATGATTTGATTTTTATGGAACTATGTAGAGATATTTCTTTAGCAAGGGACATGTGTACTTGTTTGTGTGAGATGAAGATAAGGGAGCATATTATTTTAGGCTAGAGATTGAATAGTTTGTGTAATGCATTATTGTTAATTGATGGGTAGAAATGTATTGTGTGATTTGGGTATGACCTTCTCAATGGTTATGTCGTAGAAAAGTGGTGGATCTCGTGGCATTTCATGATGTGGTATTACTAAAGTAGAGAAACTGATAAATAAAAATAGATATATCGGTTAACAAGTGTAAAAGGTAAATTACTTAGGGAGCTATCAGTTGTTTCACCTATTTGGATAATAGTGTTCGACACTACATTTGGATTTGAAGGACCAACTAGTTTTTACTACGGACACTTGAGTGAGGCATCGGTCTATAAGAGAAAATAAAGTGGTGGATCATTGGTAGGTATTAACATGTTCAAGTTAGGAAGGGTATTTCAGAGATTTAATTGAGGGCTAGTGCTAAATCTGTACCAATGAAATACCACGACCTTACAAGTCCTCTATTCACACTTCCAAAACCGTTATTAGTCTCGATTGTGTAGGGCCACTACTAAAGGTTATCGCAGATGCGAGCCTTGGGTTGCGATCGAGATAGGTCACCATTGAAGGTGCCTGTGACTATTTAAAAAGGTAGATTTTGAGGATTTCATATTTTTGACATTTGGAGAGCTAGGAAACTCCGATTAAGGCAATTTTTGATGCGTTTTTCTTGTATAAGAATTGGGTATGTGTTTTATTATCCTTTTTCTCATTTTACTAGAATACCCATTTAATTTTTCATGATTTTGGATTCACAAATCGAGTTTTGAAACTCCAAAGTTAAGAAATCAAAAGTTCTTCATTTTAGGATTAATTTGTGATGGATTTTTTTTGATTTTTTGAACCTAAGGTCCTTGTAGTAGGGGTAATATGATTTTAGCATAAATTTACCAAATTCTTTCATTTTAAATTGAGTTTGGACTTGAGAATTGGATATTTTTTTCGGTAAAGTTAAAGAATGATATTTTGATGATTTCATGCTTGATTTTAACTCCATTTTTATGAAATTTCATATTTGAACTTCCTAAGTTATGGGTAATATGATTTTTAAATGAAATTCCAATTTTTCCCTTTTAGGCTTGAGATTAAATTTTTGTTTGACTCTTTAGACCCGAATAAAAGTATTGTAATATAGGTATCATTGGACTCATGCTTACATTCAGAGGCTATTCTTTAAGGTAAAACTCAAGTGTAATCGAGTAGAGTTTTGTTGTTCTGCTTTGAGGTAGGTTATGCCTTAACTCTCTTCAGACTTTTTTTGGGTGGGGACTTATCATCTAAAGTATACCATAGGTTGGGTAGAATTATGGACTTGAGTACTAAATGAGTTGAATTATCATTGTGATGCCCAAATTAGGGCTTATACTATGATGGGGAATAAGGAATTTAGATTCGTGGATTTAGATTGAGGCTCGTGACCTATGTTCATGAACTTATTGTGACTCTAAAATTTTAATCATATTGGTGTAATTGACTTGTTGTTACTTTATTTTCACACATATGCATTCATCTCATGAAATACTATATAGTACCATTAGAAGCACTAATTTTAAAAGAAGATGAAATACTTTCTATTTATTCAGTCTGATACAGAATTTTGTAATAATATATATGATATCTTGCTTATTCGGTCAAATGCAAAATTTTGGACACGGATATATGATATCTTACTTATTTAGTCTAATAGAGGATTTCGGGCATAGATATTGTCACGACCCGATTTCTCGGTCATGATGGCACCTACAACCCCCCAGTAGGCGAACCAATCCCCGTAGCCCAGGACGGTTAGTAATGGGCTACTATCTAACAAATAAGCGGAAGAATAGTTTAATAAGCAAAAGTAAGAGAGTAAGATGAGGAGAATAGATAACAGGAGTATATATATACATATGCGGAAACTAAACCAAACCCCAAGACCTGGTATCATAGTATAGATCCAAAACTACATACATAGAGTGCAAACAATCCAAAACAATATATACAGATGTCTCTGATTGGTAATAGAATACATGAAGCAAAAGATAAACTAAAGCTAAGCTCCGATCGCCAAGAGCTCACCCTCAGTCTGAAGTAATCTCCAACAGATCTCCAAGCACGACGTACAGCGATCTAACAGCGATGGCCTACGCTAGGATCTGCACCCAAAGATGCAGGGGGTAGGGTGAGCACCAAATGCGAAGCATAAGGTAACCAGTAGGTATCATAGGCCGACTGGGAACATATAAGATAAAAGCGTAGTAACAGACAGAATAGAAGCAAGTAGTCACAGAGATCAACAAAAGGTACACAGGAACTAGCCCAGAGGGAAATCAACAGAACCACATGTGAGGCCAGCAAGAAAAATATATACACCATAGGCACAGGTGAAAGTAAGAAACAACGCACCTGGGGTCCTTGCAATAACAGTGTATACATAATAAGTTTACGAAATGGACGGTAAACCGGTAACCTCAAGTATAAGAAGAGGGAAAGAGTAATGATAGGCATGCTCAGAGACATGAATCAAACTCAACTAATCATATCAATCTCAATCCAGAAACTAACAGTTTAGCAGTAACCAATTTCATTCTTAACCGTAACAGGGAATAATTCTGTAAGTAAATAGCAAGAGTCTACTTACAGTCCCCCGGCCGCCCATACAACCGAGGAACACAAACAAGTGAAAACAAACCCTCCGGCATCCCATACTACCGGAGCGTACAATCAACAAACAACAAACAATGGTGGAACCTCAAACAATGAATGATATGATGCATGAAGATCTCAAGTGAAATGGTATCTCTGTATGTACCTCCTCCGGTGCCGATCCGGCCCAGCAGGTAGGTTCCATGGAAGGACACTAACCGTATACCTCTACTCCACCGTATACCCTTCCTCCGGCACACGCAGCCCGCAGCCCCATGCCCGGATGGCAAGGTCCATGGAGGTCCCTGACCCTATACTAAAACTCAGTATCAAAACATGTCATCCGGAAGCAAGTCCGATTTCAAGATAGAGACCAAGTCTCGAATATGCATGCCCAGAACCTGTCCAGGACTAAAGTAGTAGGAAAATATCTCAAAAACCCCTCCAAGGGTGCCCGGGTATAACCGGGTCTAAACAGTAGAAAGTCATCTCTAGTGCTTGGTCCGACCGAGGCTAAAATTATCTCAAATAGCAAGAAAACTCAACTAGCACCCCGGCCCTGCCGAGTCTAGCGTTAATCGTAAAATTGGTGATTTAAATCAGAATTTTACTTTCTTTTACCCAAGATTATTCACAAGATAAATCAAACCATTTCCAAATTATTTCCATAAAAAAGGGGCCCCCGGGGCCATGCAAGGTTTAGAAAATAGTGTTAGTAGGCCCGAAGCTCAAACCGTAGTAAAACATGGATAAAACCTCTTTATATGCATGGAAATGGTATGATCAAATACAATAGCTGCCCAACAGCTCACAATCAACCTATCGACCATGCACAGGCCCACAGCTACTCAGCAAGCATAACCAGCCTAGAAGGATAATTCTATGCTCGGGACTCGCGGACATTCCCAAAATCCCACCTTCTATGTTCCAGAGTCAACAAGGTCTCACAGGACCACAAAGGTAAATAAAATATATCGGCAAGTACTACAAACAACGGAGGAAAAAAAGTAGGCGGACATGAATAAAGCGGTCGAGGTCTGTGGTACCAACCTAATAAGCCAACCCAAGGATGCCCATTAATACAATTTTATCCTATATATGCGGAGTCTAGGGAAAATAAATTGTAACCTACCTGTCGTCCGATGACAAGCTCAAACCTCTCTGAAAAGCTCCGAAATGAAATTAACTCGAATTCGGGCTTAAATAACTTGACGTAGACAATCAACTTTTGATCCGTGATAGAATAACTTGTCAAAGTATATTTCTCATAAAATCTCTCGTCAACGTGCTATGAGTAGACACATATACGTATGTATGCAGCAATGGAATTGTTCATATTTGTAGTTATTAATTCACTGAAAGTTTAAGAATTAAGGATAAGTACTACTAATAATTGTTTATATAAGTCATCCATCTATAACCAAATGATGCCACCTATGAGAGAGCTTGCTGTTGTCCACTCCCTCCACTTCCACGTGGGAGTGGAGTGGAACCACAAATTCATTTCTATCCCATTATGTATATATTCGGGTATTGCATAAATTCATGGTAAAATATATATAACTTTTTGAATATACAATAATTAATATAAAATTATTTCAAATAAAACCTACTATATTATAATAATAATTTTTAACATAACTAAATTTACTATCTCCGTTAAAATAATACAATGTATAAAAACCTTATAAAATAAATACATATACAATTATATCGTAACAAAAATATGTTTCATAGACCTTTAAAATACTTTAAAAAAAGGTAATAAAAAATATAACTTTAAAATAAAATATTTTCAAATATACGCGCGATGCTAATAAAATTCTTAAATTTAGGTTCGCAATTCACCATCGCACGATTTTGATACTCAAGAACTCTCTTGGAACCCTCCCTTATGTTTTCTCACTGTTTTGAAACTGAAATGGCATTTTGAAACGTGAAGTTGAGGCTTTAAATCGATTTTGACCCGACCCGGTTCACGACCCGGTTCGCAACCCGATTTCTGCCAGACAGTCCACTGTAAAACAGTCATAACGATTTACTCCAATATCAGTTGGACGTGAGGATTTGTGCGTTGGAAACTAGACTCGTAGACCTTCGATTTGGTATTTCAGGAAACTTCTAACTCATTATATATTGAGAGAAAAGCTCTGAGACATTTTACCCAGAGTTCAGAAAATATATTAAAGAAACTTACGATAACTTTTGCCGACTTGCTTGACTTCAAAACTTATCATACGACCAAACAAATGGCCCCGACACCGAACTACTGGTTCCAACAAGCTTTAAATGACTTGGGGCCGCTATAAACAAGCTCTAACGGTACAAGGAAAACGTATACGTAGAAATAACCGGAAGGGTCATTACATCATCCACTACTAAAAAGGACTTTCGTCCTCGAAAGTCAAGGTCAAGAGGGTACCTGAAGGCTCAAACAGCTGCGGATACTGAGCCCGCATATCTCTCTCGGTCTCCCAGGTAGCCTCCTCGACTGGACGGTGCCTCCACTGAACCTTAACAACCGAGATCTCTCGAGACCTCAATCTCCTGACATCTCTGGCCAAAATAGCTGCCGGCTCCTCAAAAAAGGCTAAACCCTCACCCAACTTAACTGAATCCTACTGCAACACAAGAGACTCATCTGGTACATACCGACGCAACATTGAAACATGAAATACAGGATGTATAGCTGAAAACATCGGAGGCAAGGCTAGCTGATAGGCAACGCTACCAACCCTCTGAAGAATCTCAAACGGCCCAATGTACCTGGGGCTAAGCTTGCCCCGCCTACCAAATCTCATCACGCCCTTCATGGGCGATACACAGAGAAACACCAAGTCACCGACACTAAACTCCAAGGCACGATGCCTACGGTCAGCATAACTCTTCTGCCTGCTCTGAGCTGCCCGAAGTCTGTCCTGAATCGCTCGAACCTGATCTAAGGAATCTCGAAGCAAATTTGTGCTCTGTGGCCTAGAATTAAAAGCATCAAACCAACCTACTGGTGATCTGCAACGCCTGCCATACAAAGACTCAAAAGGTGCCATGCCGATACTCGAATAGAAACTGTTATTATAAGCAAACTCTGCCAAGGGAACAAACTGATCCCAAGAACCTCCAAAGTCAAGAATACAGGCCCGAAGCATGTCCTCCAGAACCTGAATGGTCCTCTCGGACTGGCCATTTGTCTGAGGGTGGAAAGTAGTACTAAGATGAACCTCTGTACCCAAATCTCGCTAAATAGCCCTCCAAAACTGAGATGTGAACTGAGTGTCGCGGTCTGAAATGATAGAAGCTGGGACCCTGTGCAACCGAACAATCTCACGAAGGTAGATCTGAGCTAACCTCTCTGCGCCATAAGAAGTCTGAACCGACAATAAATGTGCTGACTTAGTCAGCCTATCAACAATAACCCATATGGAATCAAACCCATGAGAAATACGAGGCAAACCAACAACAAAGTCCATAGTAATCCCTTCCCACTTCCACTCAGGAATGGGAAGTCGCTGCATCAAACCACCAGGTCTCATGTGCTCGAACTTAACCTGCTGACAGTTCAAGCACCGAGATATGAAATCCGCTATTTCCCGCTTCATACCACTCCACCAGTAAAGCTGCCTCAAGTCTCTATACATCTTTGTTGTGCCAGGGTGAATGGAGTATCTAGTACATGTGCCTCATGAAGTATCAACTGAATCAAATCACTAATCCTCGGAACACAAAGGGGACTATCAAACCTCAGAACCCCATCTGAATCTAGAGTAGCCCGACTGGTCTCACCCTGAACAACCCGATCATGAAGGTCACTCAACTGCTGATCCTCAAACTGACGGCTCTGAATCTGATCAATCAAAGTAGAACGAACCTCAACACTGGCGAGAACTCTGCTAGGATCCGATAAGTCAAGCCTAACCAAACGGTTAGCCAAGGACTGGATGTCCAAGGCCAACGATCGCTCTGAAACTGAAAGAGAAGCTAGGCTACCCATACTAATTGTCTTCCGACTCAAGGCATCCGCTACCACGTTTGCCTTGCCCGGATGATACAGAATAGTGAAGTCATAGTCCTTCAGTAACTCGACCCATCTCCTCTGTCTCGAGTTTAACTCTCGTTGACTCGTGATATACCGAAGACTATGGTGATCGGTGAAGATCTCACAGTAAACTCCATATAGGTAATGCCTCCAGATCTTAAGCGCGAAAACTACCGCCGCCAACTCTAAGTCATGAGTGGGGTAGTTGCGCTCGTGAACCTTCAGCTGCCTCGATGCATATGCTATTACTCGACCCTGCTGCATCAACACACAACCAAGACCAACCCTTGAAGCATCACAATACACAGAGAAGCTCTGACCCTCAACCAGCAAAGTCAAAACTGGAGCTGAAGTCAATAAGGCCTTAAGCCTCTGAAAGCTATCCTCACACTGATCTGACTACTGAAATGGGACATCCTTCTTAGTCAGCATAGTCAAGGGTGCTGCTATGGAGGAAAATCCCTCAACGAACCGTTTGTAGTAACCTGCTAACCCAATAAAGCTGCGAACCTCAGTAGCAGTAGTATGTCTAGGCTAATCACAAACCGTAGAAATCTTTCCCGGGTCAACCCTAATCCCATCCTTAGACACCACGTGCCCTAGGAATGCAACTGACTCAAGCCAAAACTCGCACGTTAAGAACTTGGCATAAAGCTGATGATCTCTCAAAGTCTGGAGTATAACCCTCAAGTGCTGCTCATGCTCATCTCTACTACGCGAGTATACCAAGATGTCGTCTATAAAAACTATCACAAATGAGTCCAAATACGGGCCAAGAACTCTGTGCATCAAGTTCATAAAGGCTGCGGGGGAATTAGTCAACCCAAAAGACATCACCAGGAACTCATAATGGCCATAACGTGTCCTGAATGCTGTCTTAGGGATGTCCTCCGCCCTAATCCTCAACTGATGGTAGCCAAACCTCAAATCAATCTTCAAAAACATGACTGAACCCTGAAGCTGGTAAAACAAGTCATCAATCCTCCGCATTGGATACCTATTCTTCACTGTCACCCTATTATGCTGCCGATAATCATTACACATGCGCATCGACCCATCCTTCTTCTTCACGAAGAGAACAGGAGCACCCCAAGGTGACACACTAGGTCTAATAAACCCCTTAGCTAACAGATCCTGGAGCTGCTCCTTAAGCTCCCTCAGCTCAGCAGGAGCCATTCGGTAAGGAGAAATATAAATGGCCCTGGTGCCCGGCTCTAGCTCAATAGAGAAATCAATATCTCTCTCAAGTGGAAGGCCTGGCAGGTCGGTAGGAAACACATCGAGGAAGTCTCTAACCACAGGAACAGACTCAGGAGAAGTAGGGTCAGCACTAATATCTCGGACATATGCTAGATATGATAAACACCCACGGGAAATCAACTTCCTAGCTCAAAGACAAGAGATGATCCCAGATGGTGCATGGCTAACAGAACCCTGCCACACAACCGGGGATACACCGGGCACAGCTATGGTAATGGTCTTGGCATAACAATCCATAACCACACGGTGAGGGGATAACCAGTCCATGCCCAGTATCACATCAAAATCTAGCATATCAAGAATCATCAAGTCATCCCAAGTCTCTGAATCACCAATAGATAGCATACAAGATCTCACAATCCGATCCACTACTAAAGAATCTCCTCCTGGGGTCAAAACAGAAACATGAACAGATAATGGCTCACTAGCCAACCCCAAACAAGGCACAAAGTAGGCAGATACGTATGAACAAGTGGATCTAGGATCAAATAAAGCCATAGCCGACTGATGGCACACAGAAATCGTACCTGTAAATACAGCATCTGAGGCCTCTGCCTCTTGTCTCCTAGGGACCGCATAAAAATGACGACGACCTCGACCTGCCCGACTGCCATCCCTACCACCTGCTCTACCGCGTGGAGCACCACCTCTATTCTGACCACCACCCCCTCTAGTCGGAGGCTGAACTGCTCGTAAAGGCTCGGCCAGCTGAACTGTACCCTACTGAGGGCAATCTCTAGAAAAATAACCAATCGCACCACAAGTAAAACAAGCCCCTGACGGCCTACTCAGTCGATATGAACCAGCAGATCCCATATGACCACCACGACCTGATGCCCCAGAAATTGTACCCCTCGAAGACTAGCCGTTATAGCCCTGGTGGCTGCTCTGACCCTGCTCGAATTAGGTACTACCGAAAGTCTGAAGGGAAGCCTGAACTGGTCGGCTGGACTGACCCTGGTGCTGCTGTGGCCGATAACTCCGGCACCACTGGCCAGAATCTCTACCACCATATTTGGAACCACTGTAGACACCCTGATGTCGAGGCCTCTTATCTCTGGACCCCTGATCATGTCGTTGTAAGTCCTCCACAGTACGGGCATAGTCTACGATAGCCTGAAATTACCGACCACCGGCAATTAATATCTCAGCTGGCTGCCTGATCTCTGGCCTCAATCCCCATACAAATCTGTGAATCCTATCTGCCTCGGTAGGAATGATCATATCTTCAAACGGTGCTAGCTGATGAAAATGGGTCTCATACTCCGAGACAGTCGTAGACCCCTGCATAAGGTGAGTAAACTAATCCCTGCGATGCTCACGATCACTATGAGGTAGGAACTTGGCCATAAAGGCCTCATAAAAGTCAGACCAGGTCAAAGGAGGTGACGATTGTGGTCTACAAGCAACATGAGCCCTCCACCATAACATCGCTGGGCCCTCTAACTGATAGGTAGTATAACCAACCCCGTGAGTCTCCAACAAACCCAAATGATGCAACATCTCCTCACATGTAGTAATAAAGTCATGTGGATCCTGTCCAGAAGTACCAGCAAACCTTGGAGGTGCTAACCTCAAAAACCTACCCAACGCCTTCTGCTCTGACTCTGTCATAGCTGGGTGAGGAGCAAGAGGCTGTGCAACAGATGGAACCGGAATGACCTCCGCACGGGGAGCCATAGTAGCAGCTTGCGCTCCTAAGCTCTGTGCACCCAGGGCTGCCCCCTGAGCGGATGTCTGTGCTACCTCAGAAGGCCGCTCTCCAATCACACCCAAAAGCTATAATAGTAATCCCCGAATATCTGGAGACTGAGCTGCGGCTGGAGCTGGCACAGAAGTGGGCACTGGAGCTAGTACTGGAGATGGTACTGGAGCTGGTGGTACCTGGGCTGCCCCCTGATCCACAGGCTGCTCGGGCTCTATCTCAACTCTAGCAGCACTAGTAGGTGCCGTTGCTCGAGGGCGTCCTCAACCCTTAGCTGGAGTGGGAGGCTCGTCTTCGCTTGATGACGATGATCTCGTACGAACCATCTGCGGAAGGATGAAGTAGAACAAATGAGATTTCCAGAAACTTCAAGGGTTCTACGCACAACACTGAAGCAAGAAAAGAGTCAAATTTCCTAAACTTCCACTGTAGCCTCCCAAAGGTTGAGTACGGACGTCTCCGCCCTGATCCGCAGGACTCTACTAGACATTGGCTCCTATACCGATGACACTGGTGAACCTAGAGCTCTGATACCAAGTTGTCACGACCCGATTTCTCGGTCATGATGGCACCTACAACCCCCTAGTAGGCGAACGAATCCCCGTAGCCCAGGACAGTTAGTAATGGGCTACTATCTAACAAATAAGCGGAAGAATAGTTTAATAAGCAAAAGTAAGAGAGTAAGATGAGGAGAATAGACAACAGGAGTATATATATACATATGCGGAAACTAAACCAAACCCAAAGAGCTGGTATCATAGTATAGAGCCAAAACTACATACATGGAGTGCAAACAATCCAAAAAAATATATACAGATGTCTCTGAATGGTAATAGAGTACATGAAGCAAAAGATAAACTAAAGCTAAGCTCCAATCGCCAAGAGCTCACCCTCAGTCTGAAGTAACCTCCAACAGATCTCTAAGCAAGACTTATAGCGATCTAACGGCGATGGACCATGCTAGGATCTGCACCCAAAGATGCAGGGGGGTAGGGTGAGCACCAAATGCGAAGCATAAGGTACCCAGTAGGTATCATAGGCCGACTGGGCACATATAAGATAAAAGCGTAGTAACAGACAGAATAGAAGCAAGTAGTCACATAGATCAACAAAAGGTACACAGGAACTAGCCCAGAGGGAAATCAACAGAACCACATGTGAGGACAGCAAGCAAAATATATACACCATAGGCACAGGTGAAAGTAAGAAACAATGCACCTGGGGTCCTTTCAATAACAGTGTATACATAATAAGTTTACGAAATGGACGGTATACCGGTAACCTCAAGTGTAAGAAGAGGGAAAGAGTAATGATAGGCATGCTTAGAGACATTAATCAAGCCCAACTAATCATATCAATCTCAAATCCAGCAACTAACAGTCTAGCAGTAACCAATTTCATAGTTAACCGTAACAGGGAACTATTCTACAAGTAAATAGCAAGAGTCTACCTACAGTCCCCCGGCCGCCCATACAACCAAGGAACACAAACAAGTGAAAACAAACCCTTCGGCATCCTATACTACCGGAGCGTACAATCAAAAACAACAAACAATGGCGGAACCTCAAACAATGAATGATATGATGCATGAAGATCTCAAGTGAAATGGTATCTCTGTATGTACCTCCTCCAGTGCCGATCCGGCCCAGCAGGTAGGTTGCATGGAAAGACACTGCCCGTATACCTCTACTCCACCGTATACCCTTCCTCCGGCACACGCAGCCCGCAGTCCCAGGCCCGGATGGCAAGGTCCATGGAGGTCCCTGACCCCATACTAAAACTCAGTATCAAAACATGTCATCCGGAAGCAAGTCCGATTTCAAGATAGAGACCCAGTCTCGAATATGCATGCCCAGACCCTGTCCAGGACTAAAGTAGTAGGAAAATATCTCAAAAACCCCTCCAAGGGTGCCCGGGCATAACCGGGTCTAAACAGTAGAAAGTCATCTCTGGTACTCGGTCGACCGAGGCTAAAATTATCTCAAATAGCAAGAAAACTCAACTAGCACCCCGGCCCTGCCGAGTCTAGCGTTAATCGTAAAACTGGTGATTTAAATCATAATTTTACTTTCTTTTACCCAAGAATATTCACAAGTTAAATGAAACCATTTCCAAATTATTTCCATCAAAAACGGGCCCCCGGGGCCATGCAAGGTTTAGAAAATAGTGTCAGTAGGCCTGAAGCCCAAACCGTAGTAAAACATGGATAAAACATCTTTATATGCATGAAAATTGTATGATCAAACACAATAGATGCCCAGCAGCTCACAATCAACCTATCGACCCTGCACAGGCCCACAACTACTCAGCAAGCATAACCAGCCTAGAAGGATAATTCTATGCCCGGGACTCGCGGACATTCCCAAAATCCCACCATCTATGTTCCAGAGTCAACAAGGTCTCACACGACCACAAGGGTAAATAAAATATATCGGCAAGTACTACAAACAACGGAGGAACAAAAGTAGGCGGATATGAATAAAGCGGTCGAGGTCTGTGGTACCAACCTAATAAGCCAACCCAAGGATGCCTATTAATACAATTTTATCCTAGATATGCAGAGTCTAGGGAAAATAAACCGTAACCTACCTGTCGTCCGATGACAAGCTCAAACCTCTCTGAAAGGCTCCGAAATGAAATTAACTCGAATTCGGGCTTGAATAACTTGACGTAGACAATCAATTTTTGATCCGTGATAGAATAACTCATCAAAGTATATTTCTCATAAAATTTCTCGTCAACGTGCTATGAGTAGACACTTATACGTATGTATGCAGCAAGGGAATTGTTCATATTAGTAGTTATTAATTCACTGAAAGTTTAAGAATTAAGGATAAGTACTACTAATAATTGTTTATATAAGTCATCCATCTATAACCAAATGATGCCACCTATGAGAGAGCTTGTTGTTGTCCACTCCCTCCACTTCCACGTGGGAGTGGAGTGGAACCACAAATTTATTTCTATCCCATTATGTATATATTCGGGTATTGCATAAATTCATGGTAAAATACATATAACTTTTTGAATATACAATAATTAATATAAAATTATTTCAAATAAAACCTACTATATTATAATAATAATTTATAACATAACTAAATTTACTATCTCCATTAAAATAATACAATGTATAAAAACCTTATAAAATAAATACATATACAATTATATCGTAACAAAAATATTTTTCATAGAACTTTAAAATACTTTAAAAAAAGGTAATAAAAAATATAACTTTAAAATAAAATATTTTCAAATATACGCGCGATGATAATAAAATTCTTAAATTTAGGTTCGCAATTCACCATCGCACGATTTTGATACTCAAGAACTCTCTTGGAACCCTCCCTTATGTTTTCTCACTGTTTCGGAACTGAAAATGGCATTTTGAAATGTGAAGTTGAGGCTTTAAATCGACCCGACCCGGTTCGCGACCCGGTTCGCAACCCAGTTTCTGCCAGACAGTCTGCGGTAAAATAGTCATAACTGTTTACTCCGAGATCAGTTGGACGTGAGGTTTTGTGCGTTGAAAACTAGACTCATAGACCTTCGATTTGGTATTTCGGGAGACTTCTAACTCGTTATATATTGAGAGAAAATCTCTGATACATTTTACCCAGAGTTCAGAAAATTTATTAAAGAAACTTACGATAACTTTTGCCGACTTGCTTGACTTCAAAATTTATCATACGACCAAACAAATGGCCCCGTCACCGAACTACCAGTCCCAACAAGTTTTAAATGACTTGGGGCCGCTACAAACAAGCTCTAACGGTACAAGGAAAACGTATACGTGGGAATAACCAGAAGGGTCATTACAGATATATGATACATTACTTATTTACTCCTATGTAGGATTCCGGGCATAAATATATTATATATTATTGATTTCATCCAAGGCAGGATTTTGAGCGAGGTATATGGATCTCGTGTGTCCCCATGTGACTCACCTTCCAGCAAAGACTGAGAAGGGGGTGTATATCGGTAGGCAAGGGCCATTGCATATTATCTCATATCATTGCATTGCATTACTATTTAGTTTATTATTGTGATTGAGATAAATTGTACTATTTATTGATATTGAGTTGCTGGAACTTTTCTGCATGCAGGGTAATTTTAGTATTCCTTATTCGATATAGTAACTCCATAAGCTCAGTCGACCAATGATGTCTACTGAGTACAAGTAGATTGTACTCACCCCTACTTTACTGCATCCTTCTGATGCAAATTTAGGTACAAGCAGACCCCGCGGCTAGAGTTCGTGTTGTTTGGTATCTTCAAAGCTATGGTGAGCTCCAGTGTTCGGAGACTATCTCGACTTTCTCTACCACTTATCTCTATTTTCTGTACTTAGAGTCGCTCTTGTATTACGTGATAGCTAAGTCTAGGGATATATTTGAATCTACTATTCAATTTTCTTTTGATTATCATTGATTTGAGTCATTATTAGTTAATCACTGTGTTTTTCCGCTATTTGCTTTATTTTTAAGTTGTTTGCATTTGTTGAGTTAGGCTTACCTACCATGGTTGGGTTGGGGGAGGTGCCATCATAACTCTTGGAATTTTGGGTTGTGACAACAAATTAATAATATTATAAACTAACAATGTAAATTAGATTATAATAATTCAAGGTTCCGCAAACTAACAATGTTCATACAAACCCTAAATAAAAACAAACAAACCAACAATTAATGTAATGAACTAATTATGGGGAAAAAATTCAAACAAACCCCAACATTCAAGAGTCAACTTCAAATTCCTAATATTCAAGAACTCTAACAATTAACTTCAACTTCAACTTCAAATTCCTAACATTCAAGAACCGTAACAATCAACTTCAGTTTCAAATTCTTTACATTAAAGAATCAACTTCAACTTCAAATTCCTAGCGTTCAAGAATCCTAACAATCAACTTCAATTTCAAATTCATAACATTCAAAAATCAACCAAAACATTCAAAAACTTCTTACCCAAAACTAACAATATAAACTAATTAACAAGATAATAAAACTTACCTTCAACAAGAAAAATGGGTGGCGGCAACGACAGCGACAGGCAACCATATCATATGGAACTCTTGTCCATCTATCTCTCATCAATATGTCTAGCCTCTCTAGCCTTATTCATCTCATAATCACCAAATCACTATGAATAAACATACAATGATGCAAATCTAACAAGAGTGTACACACATGCCAAAGGGACTTATTTCTGCCCAACTGGCCATTACCTGCAGGGCCCCTAGGTGTTCATGTACCATACCAACATGGTATCTAATCCATAATAACTTATCAACATCAGTATCAATTTAACTAGGCTCTTAGACCTATTCCTCATGATTATACACAATGCCCAAGGCACAATTATACTCAGCCACTTTAGCTCATTTATCACTTTCTATTCAACTAGCCTATCCGTTCAAGCATAATAGGAAAACATATATAATTCAACCATGTCCAAAGAATAATCACAAGTTACTCAATTTTATCGTATAACATGTAATAATAATAAATCTCAACTCCAATTGAAATCATAACCTACCTCGAGTAAAGAAATACCACCTGCAGCTAACTCATAATAGCCTTGCCTTTCTTTAACTTTTAAAAATGCTCAAGGTCTATAAACAATAAGTATATAAGAGAAATTAGCCTATTACACTTCATTTTAAGCCTTGAGAATTTAATCCATCAATTTTACCCTTAAACGATGTTTCTATAGTTCCCCAATGGTTAATTAATCGATAGTTAGGATCATAGCATTCATAGAATCAATATATAAAGGTATTCAAACCAAGTTCAGCACTTTTAGCCATTTTAATGCCTTAAGGTTTTACTTTATGGAACCCTAGGTTCCTCATTAGCCTTAATCATATTAAAAACACTTAATTTCATGCTAGGAGTCAAAAATAAACATCCTAGAATCAATTCTAGGTGAAATTACATCTACCCATGAGGTTCTTCCTCAAGTCCATATTTCTACGGCTCAATTTCAAGAATTCCATCATTAATCCCCACCTTAAAAGTTTAACAAAGACTAATAATCGATAACCAAGGAGGTTTTATGCTTACTTACCTCAAATAGAGATCTAGGACGAAGTAGGAGTTATGAGGAATTAAATCAGAAAAATAGACTAAGTGAAGGTATTTTGTCCGGTTCCTTTTCACGACAGACAGTTTCTCATCATGACGAGAATCGATTCACCACGATGAAGCGTCCCTTCATTGCGACCAACATAAATTTTCAAAATGTCATGCTCTCACCCAAAATCTCTTATTTCATAATACACATTATTTTAGGGATATCACATATTAATCCTGATGTGGCAACGCCCTTAGCCAGAGTTCTATGAACCCGAATTTAGTCTCAAAACTTCTTATGGGATCCTATGATAGTCAACTATCCATAAAAGGACTCCCCACTACAATTCCATGAACCACAATACCCCAACCATCTCTAAGGCACCAACAATTATATTTTCTTTAAATTTGACCCTTGCCTGAGATTTTACAACTTACAACACATGGACTTTTTTAGCCGGGTGCTTACATTCTTACCTTGCTATAATGATGGAACAGGTCATTACATCATATACCAATTAAGCAATCATTTGTCCCTAAATGAAAAGAGAAGAAAAAGTAGGAAACAAGGATTAGCTTAATTGGTGAACAAGTGAGGATATTTGTTCCACATGTCTGTCTCAGTATCCCCAGTGGCCTCCTTAATATGTTGGTTCTTTCACTGGACCTTTATATATGCAATCTCTTTAGTTCTCAACTTTTGGACGTCTCGATCAAGAATAGCAATAGCCTCCTCTCATAGGAAAGGTTTTCATCCAACATGACCTAATCCCAGCGAATGATATAGTCACTATTTATGTGGTACTTATTAAGCATCGAAACATGAAATACAAGATGAACTCACGACAAACTAGGTGTCAAAGCCAACCTATAAGCCACTGACCCCACTTTCTGAAGAATGTTGAAAGACCTAACATTTATTGGATTCAGCTTTCCATGCTTCCTAAAATGCATAACACCTTTCATAGGTGAACATTTGAGCAAAACTTTCTCACCTTCTACAAAGTACATGTCTCTTACCTTTCTGTCAACAAACTCCTTTTATCGGCTTTGAGTTACTAGGAGTTTCCCTTGGATGAACTTCACCCTCTTCATAGAGTCCCTCATAAGGTCTTCACCTCATGGTCTCAACTCAAATGAATCAAACCAGCTAATGGAAGATCAACACCTCCTCCCATATAGTGCCTTAAATAGATCTATGTCTATACTCGAGTGATAATTGTTGTTGTATGAAAATTCAGCCAACGGCAGGTACTGATCCCAATGACCTCTAAAAATCCATCACACATGCGCAAATTATGTCATCCAACACCTGAATCATATGCTCAGACAGCCTATCAGTCTGAGGGTGAAAGGAGGTACTCAATTCCAAACTTGTACCCAACTCTCCATGCATTTTCTGCCAGAAATAAGAAGTAAACTGGGTGCACCTATCAGAAATAATGGAGATAGGCACCCCATGCAACTGAACAATTTCCTTAAGATATATCTTGGCTAACTTAGATGCATTATAAGTCACTTGAATCGGGATGAAGTGCGCAGACTTTGTCAATCTATCAATAACAACCCATATCGATTCATATTTTCCCAAGGTCTTGGGAAGGCCAACAACAAAATCCATGGCTATTCTCTCCCTATTCCATTTAGGAATGGGTATCCTCTTAAGAGTGCCACCAGACTTCTAGAGCTCATACTTTACTTGTTGATAATTCTGACACTTATCCATAAATTCAACTACATCTCTTTTCATTCCACCCACCAATAGTGTTGTTTCAAATCTCGATGCATCTTGGTCACACCAGGATGTCTTGAATACTTAGAGCAGTGAGCCTCAACTAGAATTATAGGAATTAGCTTATCAACACGGGGCACACAAACAGGCCCCTTAATATGCATGACACCTTCATCATCAATAATGGCCTCCTTGGCCTCACCTTGTCACGAATCTGACTCAGTTTCACATCATCAAATTGTTTAACTTTGATTTGATCAAGAAAAGAGGACCTTGCCTCAACACATGAATATATTAGCTAGAATCTAAATATACCTAGCAAACGAATGTCTAGTAGTCTTTATGTAGGCTAGGCTACCCATACTCTTTGTCTTCCTGCTCAATACATCAACTACGACATTAGCCTTACCTAGATGATACAAAATCATGACATCATAGTCCTTGAGTAATTCCATCCATCTCCGATGTCTTAAGTTCAGGTCCTTCTAAGTGAAGACATGTTGCAAACTACGATGGTCTGTGAACACCTTAGCATGTACCCCATATAAGTAGTGTCTCCAAATCTTGAGACAAAACACCACTGCAACCAACTCCAAGTCACGAGTAGGGTAGTTCTTCTCAAGAACCGTGAGCTACCTCAAAGCATATGCTAATAAATTCCTTTCCTATATCAAAACAACACCTAAACAAGACTGTGAGGAATCATAATAGACAATAAAATCCTTACCTTCAACCAGCAAGGCAAGAGTGGGCGCAGTAGTTAGAAAAGTCTTAAGCTTTTGTAAGCTGTCCTCACATTCATCTAACTAATCAAACAGTACCTCTTTCTGGGTTAGATAGGTCAGATGATTAGCAATAGATGTGAAGATCTTATGGTAGTAACCTGGCAACCCATGAAGCTACGAACCTCAGTCATTGAAGTAGGCCCCGCCTAGTTCTTAACTGCTTCAATAATTTGCAGTTCTACCATTAATCCTTTCAAAATTGCATGCCCCAAAAAGGGCACAGAAGATATCCAAAAGCATGCACTTTGAAAATTTTGCATATAATTCCTTCTCTTTTAACAATCCCAACACAATCTGAAGGTGATTCCCATGCTCCTCATCACTCTTTGAGTATACCAGGATATCATCAATGAATACTATGATGAATGACTCAAGGTAGGGCTTGAATATCCCATTCATTAATCCCATGAAAGCAGCTGGGGCATTAGTCAACCTAAATTACATCACAAGAAACTCATAGTGCCCATAAAGGGTTCGAAATGCAGTCTTAGGAATATCATAATATCATATTTTTAGCTGATGGTAACCATAACTTATGTCAATCTTAGAGAATACTGAAGCCCCATGTAACTAGTCAAATAGATCACTAATTCGAGATATAAGGTACTAGTTATGGATAGTAACCTTATTCAGTTGTCGATAATCTATGCACATACATAGACTACCATATTTCTTCTTAATGAACTATGTTGGAGCACTCCAAGGGAAGGCACTCAAATGAATGAATCCTTTACTGAGTAGCTCCTATAATTGAGCTTTTATCTCTCATAACTAAGCTGGTGCCATCCTATAAGGAGGAATAAATATAAGATACACATTTTGTCTAAATTAATGTAGAAGTCAATATCCTGATTGGGTGCCATGTGGGCAAGTCCGTAGGGAAAACCTCTCAGAACTCACACACACCATTGGAACTAACTTAATGGCTGGGACCTCTGAACTAGTGTCCCAAAGATGAGCTAGGAAGTCCAAGCACCCCCTTCTTATCAGACTCTGAGCATGAAGGAAAGACACAAACTTTATAGGGGCAAGATTTTAATTACCCTTTCACTCTAGTCTATCCAACCAGGCATAGCCACAATTATTGTCTTAGTATGACAGTCCAAGAGAGCATGGAGTAGAGACAACCAACTCATTCCCAGGATGATATCAAAATCTACCATGTCTAAGATTACTAAATCTACAAAAGTATTTCATCCCGCAAACACAACTGGACAAGCATGGAAGACTTTATTCACCACCACAGAATCCCTCAGTGGTGTAGATACAGTAATAGGAAAGTCAAGAAATTCACATATCATATCAAAACTCTCAGCAAATCTAGCAGACACTTAAAAGAAAGTAGAACCAGAGTCAAATTAAATAAAAGTAATGCGGTCACAAATAAGAATAGTATATGTGATCACCACGTTTGACGCCTCTAGATCTAGTATACTCCGAAAAGCATAAAAACGGTTCATACCACCTGTCTGTGCACTGTCCTTATTAGGATGATCACCTCCTCTACCATTCCCATCGCCTCAGTTCGGCAGGGTGCCATCTCGACCAGCTGTGTGACCACTCCATATGCCCTGTGGACAATTTCTATCAAGACTATTTCCTCTTCCTGCTGGAACCTGAGCTCTAGGAGCCTATTGCTAGTGTGCTTGATAGAGCCAAGGATAAATCCTCCTCAAGTTCTTTACCTCACCGCACTTATACCATACACGATCATTAGTAGGTTATTACATTGGGGCAGAAGAAGTGAGATACCCACCAAAATCTGATTAAGGCTGATTGGTCCCTAATAGACCCCTAGTAGAAACCTGCACTAATGATTGAACAGGGCGAGCATGATATCCCTGTGAACCCTGACCCTTTGAGAACTGTCCACTAAAACTGCCCTCAGACCGGGGCTTCTTTGAAGCTAATTTCACCTAACTCTCTTGATATACACCTTCCACATTCTTAACAAACTAAACACCTCCTGAAAGGACCTGTCAGAAGATGCTACTTGTAAAGCTAAAATTTGCAGCCCTGTGTTCAGACCTTTTACAAAACGGCAAATATGTTCCTCCTTAGTACTGATTAGTTATAAAGAATAATGACGCAAGGAATGAAAACGTGCCTAATAACCAGCCAGAGACACACTCTCTTTGCTCATTATTTGCGAATTTGTCCCTTTTTTGTCCCTCAAAATACGTGGGACATATTTCTCAAAGAAGACTTGGTAGAATTGGTTCCCAGTCATAGTAAGTTCCCTAATAGGCCCACATTCCATATAATCTCTCCACCACATTCTGGCATCCCCTTGTAACTAAAACTAAACAAACTCAATCCCATACCTTTCGACTATACACATCCTGTGTAGCCGCTCATGACAATTAATAATAAACTCATAGGCATCTTCAGACTCTAACTCATGGAATACTGATGGTTACATCTTTACAAACTTGCAGAATAGATCATGCTTACCATCAATCATTACTGGGCCAGTTACTAGTCGCAAAAAAATACTCGTCTTAGAAGCAACATCCATCCAAAGAGCCATAGTTGCAATATGTTGAGCTATCAAATAGTGCACCATAGACACTACAAGAGTAGCTCTACTCCTTGATAGTACATTTAGGAAGCTAAGAACCTGATGGATCTCATTTGGATGACATAAGGACCTATGCTACACCTCCCTGAACTGGTACCACCCTTATCCCCTATGCTGGTGTTGCCTCGTCAATCTCAACTTGAACCTCTTTTTCCACTAACCTCAGAAAGTTGTTCCTGCTAAGAAGGAGATGTTGACCTTTCTCAAACCTGAGTTACAGCTTGCGCTACACCCTTGGTGTAACGACTAGATCCGTTGTTATTTTAGAAAAAGCAATATCGCATATTTGGGAAATAATTAAAAATACATTTTTCATAAAGTGGGGTCATCACGATGGAAAGTTTGAATTTTTTTTAGGCTGACATCACTACACTATATCGGTATTTATTCCCCTATAGTGGTAGTACTATAGCGGATGGTGTCCGCAATAGCGGGATGACGGGAGGCAATATCTCTAAACGAGATTTTTATTAAAAGACTTCTCCTCCTCAGTTGGAAAACATATGAGGGTTACTCCAAAAACCATTCTAGGCTGCTCCAAGGCTTGGGAGCCATGGGGAGGAGGGATTTTGGCTAAAATGATGCAAAAACTTAGGTTTCAAGCTTCTCATCTGGTAGGTAATGCCTTCACAGAGCCAAAAAATGCATCAAGTAGTTGCTTAGTGTCCAGGTAGGGTAGGTTTTCTTTATTGAGTAGATTGACCTACTTTCATTTAGTATTTATTATATAGATGGAAAGGAGAAATCCATGCTTAGGCCTTCGGGCATGGAGTATGGAGGAGAATTGTGGTGGTTAGATTAGTTGAACTAGAAATGATTGGGTTGGGATATTGGGTTGATATATTCTGGGTTGTGTATGTTTATTTGTGTTGTACAATGATAGAATTCAGGTACTGGGATGTCGAGAAGGTTAGGGGAACCAAAAATGCTTGGAAAACTAACTGACTAGGAAAAAAGGAGTCTTCGATGAGGATTTGGTATAAAAGGGTAGAATAACAATAATGGTTGAAGTACTAAGAGTCGAGGGTGTCCTTCCCCATATTGTACCTGTCATAGGAGGAGTTTTGAGAATGAATGTATCTTCTAATCATGTGCTAAAAAAGGGTTAATGGGGGTTTAGTCTTCGAACAGGATTCAAGGTTAAGCTTATGTACCTAGGGTTGGGTAGGTGATGGTTGTTGTTTTCCCAATATGCATTATGCGTTCATGTACTATTGCTTAGTATTGTATGTGTTGTATGCTTAGGGAATGGTTTATGAATGTCTAATTGCCCGGTTATCTGTCTTGTGAAATGAACTAGTTGTTATTACTTTTTGGTTTTACAAGTGTATTGTTGTTCATTGTTGTTGACTGTTGGATTTATATGTGACATTTGGTTGTCTCGGGTACCACGCCTGGTACAGGTTACTTATTGGTTGGATCGGGTATCATGCCTAGTACGGGATACTATTTTGTTGGCTCGGGTATTACGCCTAGTACAGGAATTACAAATAGTTGGCTCATGTACCACGCCTGGTATGGGTTTTCTTTACTTGCATTAGTTATAATCTCTCGATGGTTCTCTGAGTTGACCAGGTTGTATTCTTGAATATGATTGCTGCATATGGTCCATCAGAGGCCAGGTGATTTATTCAAATATGCGTTTGGTCTTAGTGTAGGGCGGGATTGCATGTTGAAACAGAGAGGGTGTCCTAGGGATCCTTGGTGGTCTGGGTTCTCTAAAAATGGATATGTGTTAGTGTAAAAGGGTATTTTCAATGCTTGTTAATTGGGTACAAGTGGTTGTTGGGCTAAGGGAGAGAGCAGGGTCTAGCTAGATTATTGGTTGATTGTCATTGTTAAATGAGGGTTAGACCTGTTCCATGTGATAGGAGTTAGAAGGTAGACGGGGAGTCTAGAGTGTATGGATGGATATTAGTATTATATTGGGAACTTTCCTAGGGATCCTTGTGATGTCCGTACAATTGTAGGTAGTAACATAAATATGGACGATCTAGTTGGGGTAGTGGGATTTCACCCTATGTGGTTGGGTCATAGTGGTTGACTTGCATAAGGGAATGGTAGTCCAAGTCTGGACTCACTAGTTGATATAAGGGTAAGGTGACTTGTGAAGTCCTGGGGTAGGGTACAAGGTCTTGTGGTGGTGGAGTTGGCAGCGAAAGGGACAGAAAGGCAGGGGTTGATGTCGAATTTTGGTAAGGGTGGATGTTAAAGGGCAGAAATTTTATAATTAATTATACATTTTCCCTTGATTTTTATATGATGGTATGGAAAGGATTTGGGTCGACTGATGATGCCTACCAGTACGTGTGTTTGTACTGATTCTACTCTTGCTTGACGTTTTTGGGTATAATTTAGTTGCAAGGTCGGTGATATTTCTTCGGTACAGGACGACAGTGATCTTCAGCAGCTTTTACTCCTTGTTTCCATGGTGAGAGTTGTGTCCTCTTACTTTTCCTTGTATCATTCCTATAGAAGTTCTTGTACCTGTTTAGCTAGATTTTAGGGAGGGTTCTTTTCCCAGTTTTAAAAAGGTTTCATAGTATTTCTTTGTAAAAGATGTTTTGAAACAATGTTGTAAATGTTCGACATATTAAAATAAGATAATTTAATTGTTATACTTTGTTTTCCGAAAGTACCTATTGGATCGGGTGGTGAGGGTTCATCTATCTAGAGGGTTAAAGTAGGCGGCTGCATGGATCAGTAGTTGGGTCATGACAGATGGTATCAAAGCCTAGGTTACTGGTCTCCTAGTACAAGAGTAAAATGTTGAATAGAGTCCTATGGATTGGTGTGTTGACGTCCACATCTAATCTTTGGGAAGCTATGAAACATTCTAGGAAACATCTCTTTTCTTTCATTCCTTTTCGTGTTGTTCATTTACTTGCTTGTCCGAGTTGACTCCAATTGGTATCTCTCAATTCCACCTGGTATCTTGATAAGGAAAAGGATGTCATTTGACTTCAACTATTGTGAAAAAAGCAAGAGAAGTTGGAACTGGGAAGGTTCCAATTAGTATCTGGCATGATAGGCCGTGGTAAGACATGGATGATCGACTAAAGGTCATCCATGGGATAAATAGAGAATAGTATATGTGGTTTGACTTTGTCGTGGTTTGAAGCTTGAAAACTTATGTGTTACAATGTTTTCATGGCTAAACTATTGGCGTAGAACTAAATTCCTGACTGTGAATATGTGAGTTTGAATGTAGTCATAGTTTGAATGTGGTATGCTCTAGTTGGTGATAAATTGATGTGTGTGTGAATTTGGATTTCATGTTATTTAGAGGAGGGACTCATCATTGGTTAAATGGTGAGGGGACAAGGCTTATGACTGTAGGGAAGTTTCGGTTCTAGGACAGTCGAGACTTGGTTAGGAACCATGAGAACAATGGGGTAATTTTTGCATGATAGCGGGAAGGTGTTGTTGCGAACAACTTTATTGTGTAGTTTTCAGGTTGATTTGGTGACGTATTGGTGCTAAGTATTTACATGTGCATTGCTAATAATGGTTTGGGGTCTGTTCGCACCCAAACTTTGAGCATGGGTTCCTTAATTTACCTCGAGCATAATTGTGAAATTTGTTTTCTGTTTCAATGCGCGAGCCCCGAGGGTGATTTTTCCAACCTGATTCCTAGCCTGATTTTTTCGTATAGTAATATGGGTGTTATTCTAATTTTCTTGACACTTGGATTGTGCTCTTGATAGCGTGACAGCTTTCTAAAGTTGTTCAGAAAGGGAAGGCACACAAGTGACGATTTGTGCTTGCAGTTCGGCCCCGAGGTTGGTTACGGTCTACCTTCTAGTCTAAGTTTAGTTAGATTATATATATTTATGTGTTACTGGAATGTTAGCTTGGATATTAGGTAGAATTTAGGCTTAAATCTTGTTATATCTTTAATTGGTTATTTTGGGTTTTAGTCTAGAACTGTTATGCTATCCTTAGTAGAGGATCTTGCTTTATCTGTTTGGCTAGTATAGAATCCTTAGTATGCTTTTAGGAGGATTTAGAGGTAGAATAGATATTCCTGGTGGTTTTCTCTTTTACCTTCTGTTTTACCCGCTTTATTTTATTGTTGTGTGTAACTGTGGGCCCTAGGCCATGTCTTGGATTTGGACGGAGTTCCAGGTCAGTTCTCTTGGTTTGGAGGGTATTTCTGCCCATTTTGTCTGATGGTGTGTGGTCTTTCTCTGTTTGTGAATATTTCATACTCATATTTCATGGCATATCATTGGTACAATGTGGAAGTGGTTTTCAAGGAGTTTGGTTTGAAATGAGGCTTTACTACGGTTGTGGTGATTTTTGGACTTAAACAAATTACTTTGAGTATTACTTTGGATTTAGGAAGGGAAAATTGGAAAAATACTATTTTATGCATATATTTTTATAGTCCGGTATGATATTCCGGACCCTCGATGCGTTATTCTAGGTATTTTACTTTGACATATATATAAATATATATATATATGCATAGCCCGATGCGTTATTCCAGGTATTTTACTTTCACATATATATATGCATAGTCTGATGCGGTATTCCGAGTGCCCGATGCGGTATTCTGAGTTTATAATATATTGCATCCATGCATAGATCATTATGCATCACGTTGCATTTGCTTTGGCACGTGGATTGTCTCTGAATTTTGCTTGATCTTGTCTGTTCTTCACCTTGTTGGATTACTGATGTGTGCTCAGCTTTATAACTAGATTTAGGTGTATCCCTATAATTTTAGCTGCTTTCAAGTATCTATTATTTATATATTATCTTTTTGCGTTCGGTCGTCCTATGATGCCTACTGAGTACATGTTGTCTTGTTACTCATACTACACTCTGCATCTTCTTTTGATGCAACACCTAGTAAGAGCCACCCCCATTAACCTTCCTGTCGTTCGAGGCCTGTTGCAGTTCAGATTGAGGTGAGCTCCCGATGCTTTTTGGAGACTTTACATGCTTTCCATCTTGTATATTCTGTCTATATTTTGTATTTTGGATAGACAGAGTCTATTGTATAACTACTCTTTTCTTAGTCTCTTTTGTACTAGTGACACTAGGTCCGGGTCGGTTCTCATGTTTTTTTGTCTATTTGCTCACTGTAGGGCCATCATTTGTATATTTGGTACGTTGGTATGTATATATGCTCTTGGCCCTCTCTTTTCATATATCTTCTGCATTTCCTTAGTTTAATTATTATTACTGTCTTCTACGATCGTTGGGCTTTGGCTTGTCTACCGGGGTGTTATGTAGACGCCATCATGGCCTAGTTTCGGGGCATGACAGAGTGGTATCAGAGCACTAGGTTCACCGGTCTCACCAGTATAAGAGCAAAGTGTCTAGTAGAGTCTCGTGGATCGGTATGATGACGTCCATATCTAATCTACAAGAGGCTATAGGACATTCCTAGGAAATATGTTATCTTATTTGATTCTTTGTCGTGCGTTCTTGACTTGATCAACTTCTAAGTTCCTTTGTTTCACTCTTTTTCAGATGGTTCGAATGATATCTGCAGCGAGTGAGGGACGAGGCCCCTGTGTCTGCAGTTAGACCCCCAGCTAAGGGAAGGGGTATAGGTCGACTCAGAGGTCGGGTCAGGGTACGGGCTACGTCTCCAGCTTGGGCCCGGGGTAGCCTATCGTTACCATAGCCTAAGGTTAGAGTGGATGAGGTTCAATATGGGCCAGATCATGTGGGGCTAGGCTAGTATCTGATAGGTTTTGTAGCTACTCCAGTACTACAAGACACCTTAGTTCTATTCTTGGGGGTTCTTTGAGGGTATGACTCCACCAGCAGCTTCGCCGAGCACTTTGATTGGTTCTCAGGTTCGAAGTGAGGGTCAGACTTTAGCTCAGGTAGCAACACAGGGTTCAGGAGCATAGCCTGCTGCTGCGGCTCCCAGATTAGAGGTATTACCGGTCCCTGCAGTTGGTCCCCCTTTTCCTTCCATGCCGGTTATGTCTTCTGTGGAGCAGAAGATGCTTGGTTGGTTCTTGAGATTGGGTCCTCCGAGGTTTTCAGGTGCTTCAAGGGAGGATGCACACGAGTTTTTGACTAGCTTCCAGGAAAGGTTACATAATTTGGGGTTTGTTGAGTCACATGGACCAGATTACATCGCGTTTCAGCTTGATGGCCCAGCGAAATAATAGTGGGGCTCATATATTGCTTGCAGACTAGCCTGGTCACCTCCGCTTAATTGGGATCAATTCTCCACAGCCTTTCTAGAGAATTTTGTATCGCATAGCATGAGGGAGCGTCTGATGGACCAGTTTGCAGGGTTGGAACAGGGCTCTATGACTGTGTCTGAGTATAAGGTTTAGTTCTATCAACTGTCCAGACACACCACTATGATTCTGCCCACCGAGCACGAGAGAGTACACCAGTTTGTTCAAGGTTTGACCTTGTATCTCCGCTTGGCCATAGAGGGTATGGTAGCATCAGGTCAGTCTTTTCTAGAGGTAGTTGATCATGCCTGTACTATTGAGGGTGTACTTCATGAGGCCCAAGGGGGTAGCAATAAAAGGCCCCGCCATCATAGCACTTTTATCGGTCCACAGGGCCGTGGTAGAGGCTACCGGGGTAGAGGTCAGTACCAGCAGTGTTTCCAGCCAAGCCAGCTTGTTCAAGAGGCATTACAGACTGCTGAGGGTCAGATTAGCTAGAGTATCATTCCTGCTCCACGAGGTGGTCATTCAGGGTCCACAGTTCATGGTGGTCATTTTGATTCAGCCGGGCCTTTACAGCGGAGTATGTTTGGTCAAGGTTGTTATGAGTATGGCGAGGTAGGACACTTTGCTAGAGAGTGCCCATCGGTGGAGCACCCTAGGAGATAGGATCAGTTAATTTAGGCCCCTAGGGCTCCAACACCACCAGCTAGGGGCAGTTCATAGGGTAGTAGGGGTGGTCTCCAGGGTACTAGAGATGGTCCTCTGTCTGGTAGGTCTTGTTATTGTGGCGGTCGGGGCCACATGTATGCAGTTCCATGCTAGACAGAGGCCGAGGCTTCAGATGTTGTGATCACAGGTACGATCTCCATTTGTCATCAGCCTTCTTCTACTTTGTTTGATCTGGGGTCTACATTCTCATATGTATATGCTTATTATGCTACTCGTCTAGAGTCTGCTTGTGAGTCTTTGCCTGCGCCCTTACGTGTATCTACCTCAGTAGGTGATTCTTTAGTAGTGGATCAGGTGTATTAAGGTTGTGTGGTGACTATCTTGGGGTACAATACGTGGGTAGACTTGGTTGTTCTTGATATGGTGGATTTTGATGTGATATTGGGAATGGATTGGTTGTCTCCTTATCATGCAGTCTTGGATTGCTTCTCCTGGACTGTTACTCTTCGGATGCCTGGTATCCCTCCTATCATATGGAAAGAGCCGATAGCCACATATCGGGAGGAGTTATATCTTTTCTGAGCGCCCAACGATTGGTTGGGAAAGGGTGCTTAGCTTATCTATCCTACGTCTATGATACTAGTGCCACCACAACTCCTCTTAAGTCCATCCATTTGGTTTGAGAGTATTCGGATGTGTTTCCTTCTGATATTTCGGGTCTTCCTCCTGATCGTGACATTGATTTTTGTATCAATGTCTAGCTGGATACCAAGCCCATTTCCATTCCGCCATATCATATTTCACCTACTGAGTTGAGGGAGCTTAAGGATCAGCTTCAGGATCTGTTGAGTAGAGGGTTCATTAGGCATAATGTGTCTCCATGGGGTGCTCTAGTTTTGTTTGTGAAGAAGAAAGATGGGTCTATGTGTATGTGTATCGACTACAGGCAGTTGAATAAGGTGACTGTTAAGAACAGATATCCGATGCCACGTATTGATGATTTGTTTGACCAGCTACAGGGTGCAACAGTGATCTCTAAGATAGATTTAAGGTTCGGTTATCACCAGTTGAGGATTAGGGCTGAAGACATCCAAAAGACTGAATTTAGGACTCGATACAGCCATTATGAGTTCCTAGTCATGTCTTTTGGGTTGACTAATGCCCCAGCAGCATTTATAGAGTTGATGAACAGCGTGTTCAGTTCCTACTTGGATTTATTTGTGATTGTATTCATCTATGACATTCTGGTTTATTCGAGGAGTAGAGAGAAGCATGAGAAGCATCATAGAGTTGTACTTCAGACCTTGCGAGACTATCAGTTGTATGCCAAATTCACTAAGTGTTAGTTCTGGCTTAAGTCTGTGGCAGTCTTGTGGCACGTGGTGTCTAAGGATGGGATTATGGTAGATTCAGTGAAGATTGCAGCAGTTCATGATTGGGCTAGGCCTACTTCTCCTACTGAGGTTTGCAGTTTCATCAGGTTAGCAGGTTCTTAGAGATAGTTTGTGGAGGGATTTTTTCGATAATAACTTCTTTGACTAGATTGACTCAGAAGAATGTTCCCTTTCGGTGGTCAGATGAGTGTGAGGCGAGCTTTCTGAAGCTCAAGGCCTTGTTGACTTCAGCTCCAATTCTTTCTCTTTTGGTCGAGGGTTAGTGTTCACCGTGTATTGTGATGCATCAGGTATTGGTTTAGGTTATGTGTTGATGAAGCAGGGCTGGGTTATTTCATATGCTTCCAGACAATTGTAGGTTCACGAAAGGAACTACCCTACACATGACTTGGAGTTAGCAGCGGTAGTCTTCGCATTGAATATGTGGAGGCATTATCTTTATGGCGTGCATTGTGAGATCTTTTCTAACCATCGTAGTCTTCAGTACATTATCAGCCAGAAATATCTAAATTTGAGGCAGCGTAGGTGGTTGGAGTTTCTAAAGGACTATGACATTTCTATTCTCTATCATCCAGGCAAGGCAAACATGGTGGCGGATGCCTTGAGCCATAAGGCAGTGAGAATGGGTAGCTTGGATTTCTTGGTGACAGGGAAGCGACCTTTAGGTTGGGACATCCAGTCCTTGGCTAACAGGTTGGTTAGGCTTGATATTTTGGAGCCAGGTCATATTCTTGCTTGTATTGAGGCTAGGTCTTCCTTGTTGGAGTAGATTCGAGCGCCGCAGTTTAATGATGCAAGGTTGAGGATTATTCGTGACAAGGTGTTGGGTGGTGAGGCTAGAAAGGCGACTTTGGATTCAGAGGGTATTTTGAGGATAGAGGGTCATATCTGTGTTTCTAGAGTTGGTGACTTGGTTAGATTGATATTGGAGGAGGCTCATTGTTCTAGATATTACATTCATCTCGTGTTAGCTAAGATATATCATGACTTGAAGCATCACTACTGGTGGTATGGTATGAAAAGCGATATTTCAGCTTTTGTATTGAGGTGCTTGAACTTTTAGCAAGTGAAGTTTGAGAACCAGAGGCTCGGTGGTTTGTCTCAAAGGTTACCCATTCCAGAGTGGAAATGGGAGAGGATTGCTATGGACTTTGTAGTCCGTTTGCCACCCACTTTGCGGAGATTTGATGCTATTTGGGTCATTGTGGATAGGTTGACGAAATCTGCTCACTTTGTGCTGGTTCAGACTTCCTATAGTTCTGAGAGGTTGGCCCAAATCTATATTTGGGAAATTATCTGTTTTCATGGTGTACCAGTTTCTATCATCTCCGACCGAGGTACTCAGTTCACTTTGCACTTTTAGCGGTCTATTCAGAGAGAGTATGGTAATATAGTTGAGCTTAGCACCACTTTTCATCCGCAGAAAGATGATCAGTCCGAGCGTACTATTTAGGTTCTGGAGGATATGTTACGACCCTGTGTTATTGATTTTTGGGGTTAGTGGGACCAGTGTTTAGCCTTGGTAGAGTTTGCATATAATAACAGTTACAATTCTAGCATTCAGATGGCTCCGTTCGAGGCTTTTTATGGTAGGCAGTGCAAATCTTCAGTGGGTTGGTTTGATGCCTTTGAGGTTAGGTCGTGGGATACCAACTTGCTTCGTGATTCTATGGATAGAGTTTGGGTTATTCAGGAGAGACTTCGCACTGCCCAGAGTAGGCAGAAGAGTTATGTTGACCTGAGAGTTTGAGATCTAGAGTTTATGATGGGTGACAGTGTGTACCTTCGGGTATAGCCAATGAAGGGCGTGATGAGGTTTGGGAGGAAGCATAAGCTCAGTCCGAGGTTCATTGGGGCATTTGAGATCCTTCGTCGTATTGGAGAGGTTTCTTATAAGTTAGTCTTACCTCCTGCTCTTTCTGGGGTGCATCCTGTGTTTTATGTCTCTATGCTGCGGCAGTATATTTCGGATGAGTCTCATGTGCTTCAGTTAGAGTCAGTTCATTTGGATGAGTCCTTAGCCTTTAAGGAGGAGCATGTTACTATTTCAGACAGGCAGGTTAGAAAGTTGAGGTCCAAGGAGATTCCATAAGTTAAGGTTCAGTGGCAGCATCGTCCTGTCGAGGAGGCTACTTAGGAGATCGATAGCGACATGTGGTTATCCTCGTCTTTTTGAGACCTCAAGTACTATCCTTTTTCTAACTTTCGCGAATGAAATTTTTTAAGTAGTGGATGTTGTAGTGACCCTCTAGGTCATTTTCTATTTTCTGTGCTTTTTCTACATTTTGAGCTTTCCCTCAATGGCTATAGGTCATTTATGACTTGCAGGAACTGACAGTTCGGTGCCTGGGCCGTTCGTTAGGTTGTTATGACCATTTTCCTGTTTTAGAACTTGAACTTAGAAAATCTTTGACTTTTGTCAACTTTCTTGGTTAACGTGTTAAGAATTGAATTCTGACAATTCCATTGGCTCCATAACGGGGATTTTGGTCTACTTGGACCATTGATCTGGGTCTGAGTGCTTTTGGTTGGATTTTGTGTTGGTTTCTGTGTTTTTAAGCCAGTTTGGCTAGTAGAGTTGACTTTGGTCAACATTCAGAGAAGACGGGCTTGGATGGAAAATCCATCAGTGTTGTTAGCTCCGGAACGTCGACTTTGGGCTAGGAAGACCTTTGGTTCAGGTCCCGGGGCTTCCGGACTTGTTTTTGGGTTTTGAGTTCCGAGTTAGTTTTGGGTGTGGGGCTCACTTTTCATTAAAATGATCTCTATTGGGAGTTTCGTCTATTCTATTAAGTCTGTAATGCCATTTTTGGTAGGGTGGCATGGTTGGTTTGTGTTCACGGGGTTCCGGATGAATCCCGAGGGTCCATCGGATTTTTTTGGCCTTGCTGTTATTGCTAATTGTTGTATTAAGTTGCAGACCTTTTTGGTCATCGCAATCGCGAGGCTCCCATTTTGTTTGCGATGGTCTAGTTCCTTGACCATTGCATTCGTGAAGGTTGATTTTCGCGATTGCGATGAAGCTGGCTGGGACCCAGCTCAGCTTTCCCCCTCACGAACGCGGGCTGGATCATTGTAATCGCGATGGTCGGGCCAGCTCTTCTCCGCAAACGCGAGGGTCCTGTCACAATAATGATGAAGGACCCATCTATTTAAAACTCCTACTTCATTTTCTCCTTCACAGTTTCGAGAAACTCCATAGATAAGCTCCCAAGCTCAAATTTTCAGCTCCCTTGCTTCAGTCTTCTTCACTCGGTAAGTTCCCTCGTCACCCCCCTCCTCCTTTCGTGTTAATTCTCATAATTCTCCCGCTAAAACTCCATTGTTGTTAATTCTTAAAGTCTGGCCATCCCTTTTAGAAATCTGATTCTTGGGGCTGCAATTTCTTGTGTTCGTGCAACTCACCTCTGCGGCGTATTTCAGTTGGTTGGGGTAAGCTTCCGCCTTTAATTTCTCGTGTTGATCCCGTGAATTAGTAGTACTTTAAGGCTGTTTTGGACAATGAAATGAGCTCCGTTTGCACCCAAACATTGGGCATATGTTCCTTAACCCACCACAAGCATAATTGTGAAATTTGTTTTCTGTTTCATAGCGCGGGCCTGGAGGGTCATTTTTCTGACTCTAATCCGGGCTTGATTTTTTCGTATAGTAATATGATTGTCATTCTTCTCGTCTTGACACCTGGAATGTGTTCTTGATAGCATGGAAACTTTCTAAAGTTGTTCAGAAGGGGAAGGACATGAGTGAAGATTCGTGCTTGTAGTTCAGCCCCGAGGTAGGTTACGATCTACCTTCTAGACTGAGTTTAGTTATATTATATATATTTATGTGTTACTGGAACGTTAGGTTGGATATTAGGTAGAATTTAGGCTTAAATCCTTTTATCACTTGAATTGGCCATTTCGGGTTTTAGTCTAGAACTGTTATGTTATCCTTAGCCGAGGAGCTTGCTTTATCTGTTTGGCTAGTATAGAACCCTTAGTATGATTTTAGGAGGCTTTAGAGATAGAATAGAGATTCTCGGTGGTTTTCTCTTTTACTTTCTATTTTACTCGCTTTATTCTATCGTTGTGTGTAACTGTGGGCCCGAGGCCATGGCTTGGATTGGGACTGAGTTTCAGGTCAGTTCACTTAGTTTGGAGGGTATTTCTCCCCCGTTTTGCCTGATTGTGTGTGGTCTTTCACTGTTTGTGAATATTTTATACTCATATTTCATGGCATATCATTGGTACAACATGGAAGTGGTTTTCAAGGATTTTGGTTTAAAATGAGGTTTTACTACGGTTGTGGGGATTTTTGGACTTAAACAAATTACTTTTAGTATTACTTCAGATTTTGGAAGGAAAATGGAAAAAATACTATTTTATGCTTATATTTAAAGTCCGATGCGGTATTCTGGACCCCCGATGCGTTACTTTGGGTATTTTAATTTCACATATATATATATATATATATATATATGCATAGCCCGATGCATTATTCTAGGTATTTTACTTTCACATATATATATGCATAGTCCGATGCGATATTCTGAGCCCCTGATGTGGTATTCTGGGTTTATATTATATTACATTCACGAATGTATCATCGTGCATCACATTGAATTTGCTTTGGCTCGTGGATTGTCTCTAAATTTGGCTTGATCTTGTCTGTTCTTCACCTTGTTGGATTACTAATGTGTGCTCGTCTTTATAACTAGATTTAGGTGGATCCCTGTAATTTTAGTTGCTTTCTTGTATCTATTATTTGTATATCATCTTTCTGCTCTCGGTCGGCCTATGATGCCTACTGAGTACCTGTTATCTTGGTACTCATACTACACTCTGCATCTTTTTCTGATGCAGCACCTAGTACGAGCCACCCTCATTGACCTTCCTATCGTTCGAGGCCTGTCGCACTTTGGATCGCAGTGAGCTCCCGGTGCTTTTTTGAGACTTTACATGCTTTTCATCTTGTATATTCTGTCTATATTTTATATTTTTGATAGACGGAGTCTATTGTATAGCTACTATTTGCTTAGTCGCTCTTGTACTACTGACACTAGGTCCGGGTTGATTCTCGTATTGTTTTGTCTATTTAGTCACTTCAGGGCCATCTTTTGTATATTTTGTACGTTGGTATGTATATATGTTATTGGCCATCTCTTTTCTATATCCTCTGCATTTCCTTAGTTTAATTATTATTACTGTCTTTCGTGATCATTGGATTTTGGCTTGTCTACCGGGGGTTATGTAGACGCCATCATGGCCCAGTTTTTGGGCGTGACAGTATGAGTTAGTACCTATTACATTATAGTCATTCTTCTTGGTGCATATTTATAGGCACTTGATACCAGACATGGCATAACTATTTTCGAGCACGACACTACCTTTAGGAATAGCAATAGGGTGGGGAAGAGAGGATGAAGTCTTGTCCTACTACAGATTCAACCTGTCTTGTCCTATTTCATTTAATAATTTCTTATTTTTTTCTCCTATTTTAACTTGTCCTATTTACCCCTGTCCCACTCCACTTCGTTTAGCTCTTTCTATTTTTAAGTTTATAACTTCGTTCTTTTATTTTCTACAACTCAAATAATGTTTCCCTTTGAGATGATAAAATGGTTTTACAGTAATTCATTTAAAATGCTTCTTGGCAAAAAAAAATTTTCCCAACTTAGTGCATGAAAGTAAGTTTCAGAGGAAAATAAATCATCAGTATGCTATATAGGATTATTATTTTCAACTGAGCTGTAAATAGCGAACACAAAAGATGAAGATTTATCATCTCAATAACTATTAATTTTCATATACTACAACTCTAGTTATATTTTTTATGCATTCGTAAAATATTAGAGCTAAATATTATAGTAAAATAGAGATACCAACATATTTCTTTTAAAACAAGTAATATTTAATAAATCAAGTGGACGAGGTACACTAAACAATTAAGCAAGTTGCCAGAGATTGTGTGTGTTGGTGGGGAAGGGGGCGGGGTTGAAATATTTTGACCTTGAATTTTGCTGAAATGCTTGTAGTAGTAGAAGGCAGCTAGTTTGTAAAAAAATCAATAAAGATGTAGCAAATTCAATGTAAATTTCAGTTTATTTGTTGTCCTACCTCCTGCCTCTCCCTATTTATACTTCTTTTAAAATGTTTTTTGACCCGCTCCATCCTGTCCTGCCTAGTTTAAGTATTCCCTGCCCCGCCATGTTAAGCTCCTAACCTGCCCCGCCATGTTAAGCTCCTAACCTTCCACGCCATGCTTGTGTCCGGATTTGACTCCTCTCCATTTTTTCAAGTTCTTGTTTGGATTGAGGACACATGTCATAATTTAAAATAATGGTTAATTAACTCAAAATAAAGTCTTAACCATAGTTAAAATAATGAATTACTTTCATATATTTGCTCCCAAAATATTTTTACATTTCCATAATTTTAGTTGTACTTTATGTCATTCATAAATATATTAAAAAACTATCTTTTGTTTTGAATAATTTTCTTGTTGTGCATCATTTTTTTATTTTTGGCTACTTTTTTTAATTCCTTAATATGTTTTGCTTTAATATATGAGGATTACCTTTCTTATTTTTTATTTTGTTAGCCATTTATTTATTTTAATTAATCAGTACTTAAAAAGAGCCAAAGCTTCTGTTGGTCCAACCTCTCAGGAAATAATATAGAATTTGAAGTTGAGTGTTTGAATTATTTTGCTCCTAAATCAAAAATGTGTGTCACGCTCTGA